>SKCR01001240.1:0-421628 GCA_019454045.1 Zanthoxylum bungeanum
TCATATATGTTTGAAAGCCTTAACGTTAGAAATATTACGCACATGCACGATTATAAATGAGGATCCTATATTGACAATATAGAATGATTAAATGATAGATCTAAGAGTCTATATAAAATATGTTCTTAAATCAATAAAGGTATATGAGGTTGTGAGATGGTATTAGTAAGAACGAAAAAAGTACAGAAAACTTGGTAATTGGAATCATTTTGCATATGTGTAACCCCAACTAATTCTTAGGATTTTGATTTTGTATAGTTAGTAGTAAAGGTTAATTGAAAGTTTGGGGATTAATAGAATACGAATAAGAGCAGTTAGCATATAAGTTTTGAATTCGTAACTATGTGATACATATATATGTTTAGAACTTGAATGTCAATTTATATTTGACTTGTATGATTTTGGGTATGTTATGTAGGAGCATGGCTACTTACTGAGTTTTATAACACACATACACTACAGTTTGCTAGTTTACAGATTGGCAACCAGATCGGTCAGCCATTAAGCATTGGACCACTCATGCTTCAGACGAGAGATCACCATAGTTGCAGTCACTTACTCTAAAGTCATAGGAATGTATTGTGTATAGAAATATGTACCAATTATTTATGTGGATCAAGCAATGTACACTAGTATAAATATGTAATTATATATTTTGGATGTATGCTTTAATTTGGCACATAACCTGATGATGATTGATGATGTGATTTGAATTCTTTGAGTTTAGACTGGAGGTCATATTTGCGCATTTGATATTTGTACATGTCTTTTTGGTGCTGGACTGTGATCCAGGTTGTCCATTTTTTTTAGGGCATGTCATGTTCGTTTTTCGTTAGTTTTGAGGCTCAGAGAGACATATTATTCTCATCTCCTGTTGGTAGCATCTTTCCATAAGCGGGGTGTTACAATAAGTATGTATATAATCAAGTTCAGAAGCCAAAATTTCGTAAGGTGGAAAGAAAACATATTCCTTTGTCATCTATACATCCACATTGGAAGAAACTAAACTTAATACCTACTACTCAAATGGAAAGTACGGAGTTAAGCTGCACAATGAGATATAAATGATTATGAAGCGTTTTCATGATAATAATAATAATGGAAAGTTGCAGATTTTGAAGAAGTTGAAAGAACTAGCAAATACAACATCTACTTTACTTATTGAGCCAGATGTTAAAGAAAAAACACGAGGTCGTCCTTTGTCAAAAATAAAACGTAGACACTATAGTTTTTACGCATAGCCCAATAATGAGTCTCTTACGAGGACACCTTATGAAAACTTGGAAAGTTACAAGGATGAATGCCGAAAAGGAAGAGAACTCCAGAGAAACAGCTAAATGTCAGCTGGACATCACGTATGTCCAGCCTATCTTACCTCAGACTAGAAAGATCGGCCAGATATACACCTAAAACCCTAGATCCGGTCAGACATATGGCAACTGTTAGTGAGTGTGTTGATTATCAATCCCTGCAATCACGAATCTGATTGATGTCCAACCAGATATGTAATTCAAAATACATGTCCGGTCGATATATACAATTGAAATTATAAGTCCGGTCGGACATGTATTGAGCTATCATCGAGTGTGAAGATCTTCAGTTACTGAAATTACGAGCATGACATGTCTGGTCGGAGGTACGTCCTAAAATGTATACACTGTTGGGTATGTCTCGAGCTATAACTGACACAACAAATTGACAATCACTGGAGAGGGGAGGGATTCTTTCCCATCATTCTATTCTCATACCCCATCTTTTGCAATAAAAATGGGGGTTCCCCTTTCATACAAAAACAAAGAGTGATCAGCTACCAAAACCCTAATTTTATAAACAATATTTTCATAAAATGGATGAAAACAAGCGGCACTTAGAGCAAGTTGATAAAGAACAAGCAAGTTTGTCTCTAATGCGTGGTTGGTGGTGTGTAGGATTAATTGTTTGACCTTAGGTCATGGATTCGAATCTAGGGAGTGTTGTTTCTTGTAAGAGTCTGAGAGTTTTACCTGTTCGCCTTAAATCAGGAAGTGGGTTGGCGTTGGGTTTACAACAATTTCAAAAAAAAAACATTCTAAGAGTTTTTTTTTTTTTTTTTTAAATTTCCTCTCAATATTATTCAATGGCATGATTATAATGGGTCTTTGTTATTCATGGCTACTATTGTTGCTGTTGAAGATAGTATCCTTTCTCAAAATATATACTGTTTAATTTCATTGTTTCATCTGCATCGAATTGAGTTTCGGATTGATAAGATATGAGACAATATCAATCCACGAAGGTTAATCATTAAATATCCCTAGTCGTAGTATTATCGAGACTGGACATCGTAATGCGGAATAGACTAGTATTGCACTTGTGCGTGTTATGGGAGCACAACGTCATAGTTCTCATATATTTGGGTATAGGATACTCATGCCAATGTAATAGGAGGTTGTGTTTACCGATGGTACGGAAACAGCTTCGCTCTGGATCGACCCCTCAGAATTCCATTGGTAGTATGACTATGTGTCTATGGAAGTCTGAATCAGGGTAGGTGTATTTGGTCTTAACCTGAGACTTGCACCGCTAATACTTACGACAATCAATACGCTTTGGTTTAGGTAGTCCAGGGCTTTAACAGGTTTTGTGTACGCCTCTTCTAGGTATATTGAGAATCGTAGTGTATTGGGTGTGATGTCGAGATGGAAGTATCACTCCAGTCATAGTGGAGATGATCATCACGTAGGATACAGAACTCGTTCTCTTATATGCTGCAGCTATCGGGATATTATGACTAGGTCATGTTTATCCGATTATAGAGACTAGTTACCAGAGATCCGATATGTGCTTCGTACGGGGCAGACACATTTCCAGCCCTAGGCCCTGCACGTGACATCCGATACTGGATCGAAATACGCAATACTACGTATACTACGCCTGATATAAATCACATATTCCAGTAAGAATATTTCTGGAGAATTGGGTAGGCATGATGTTTTGCTAGAAGCCAACCATGTCTTGTAAATCAGTAAAAACATAGTACTAGGTACTTACGTGTTCGGATAGTCCGACGATCGGATTTACTGCCAACATATCCCGAAGATTCACCGATGACGTATGACTCGCACTTTATTAATCTGGGATTAATTAGTATAGAGAGAAAATTAATCTGGGATTATTACGGAGATATTTTATCTGGGATAAAATATCATTTAAAGAGAGAGAACGATTATTTGGAATTAATCGATAAAATAATATATTCGATATATTATACGAAATTATTTCGACGCGAATTAAAATTAGATTTTAATTCGGGCAAACGAGTTAATTTATAATTAATTCGTTAGCGACGTGAATAGTGATTTTGCTAGGCATAATTATTTAATACGTCGCAACAGAAAATTCGTTAATTTGGAATTAGCGAACCCGAGCTCGGGAGTGTTTGCGGGCGCACTCGCATTGCGAATTTAAGTGCGGCCCACAAGTCACATCAATCGTCAAACCACTAGTCATATCAAGCGTTAAATCACTTGTCACTTTGAGTGATGTGATGTCTAGTCACTTTTGATGTGAATAGTGATGGAAGTGGTTGTTGGCATAAATGCCTTGACTTTTTGAAAGCAAATTTTTGGTATTTGATTTTTAGAAAATCAATTACAATTTTTAAGAATCACAACACATCTTCATCTCTCTCATTCTCTCCTCCCTCTCTCGGCCAAGGGCCATTTCTTCTTCTTTTTCACTAGTAAAAACTGTGAGTTATAGGAGAAGCAAAGGAAGTTTAGCGGCAAAATTCCAGAGTGCTAGCACGCTTTAAGGGTCTTGCGAATGTGATAAGGAAACCGACTTGTGAGCTTGTAATCACAACACAAAGCTTGGAGCTTGGAGGACCAAGATGACCGAAAATTTTGGAGGACAAAATATGCCCACTGCCGAGAGCTTCTAGGAGGAGCACAAGGATTTTGTTCGTCGCATCGCACAACCGATCAATGTGAGTATGATTCCGCCATATTTCATTGTAGTATTCACACATGTTTGATGCTTGATTTGATCCCTAGGACCTAATACAAACCCAACAATGGTATCAGAGCCATTTTGAGCATGAAACTTGATTAGGGTAAAATTTGGGTAAATTGAATTTGAGCATGTTTTGATGAAATTGATTGTTGATATATGCTTAAATGATGATAACATGATGTTATGCATTGTCAATTTGATGAATTTTGAATTGGACAAATTTTCCCCAATTATTGAGGTTTGGCCGAATCATAGTGATGCCTTAATGTCATGGTATTGTTTGTTTCTTTGATCATTGAATGACTTGAAACAATTGGGTAATGTTAATTTGAGATTTAATTGGATTGAATTTTGAATTGGACAAAATACCCCAAAAATCGTGACATGTATGCATGGTAAATGACTTGATTTTTGATTCAATTGTGTTAGACATGAATTGATGAATATGAGCATAATTAATTGTACAAATTTGTGTTTTGGAAATTTTAATTTGGGTAATTAATTATGGCATACACTTTAGTTAATTTAATTATGGAATTTGGAATTTTGTAATTTAATTAATTAGGCCTATTTTGGAAATTGGGCTTGAAAAGTTGTAATTGGGTTTAATGGGCTTGGTTGTACCAAGTTAGGTTTAGGCTAAATTGGTTGGATTCAATTGGGCCCAAAACCATATCCATAAAGTCTAATTATGACTTAAATGAACCTTTAATATCAATTGGGCCTAATGAGCCTAAATTGGTTTCTTGGCAAATAAGGGTGATTCCTTAAATGGGCTTTGGTATTTGGGTTTGACCCATATTGACCAAAAGTTTATGCCTGAGAAATTAATTAAAAGCCCATTGGACTTTAAATTAAAATTGACATTGGATGTTAATCGGGCTTTGAGACCCGTAACGATTAGATTTAGAATCTAAGTCGTAAAGGTACTTTAAAAAGTGTATTATTTAATTTGGAATTAAATATAGAATTAGTATTAAATACAAATTAAATTGGATTTAATGTTGTAGTTTAATTTAATTCAAGAATTCGTACTTTGAGTACTTATTCACAAAACGAGTTTGACTCGCATAAAATCAAATCGTTGTTTGAACATTGGATGGTCATTAATATTCAGATTAATTAATTGGATTAGATTGATTGATAACATGCTTGTGTGAATACATGGATACGATGTATGAATAATGTATATCATATGGATATTAGATGGGTGAGGGCAATTTTGGAAATTGTTGTAATAAATTTAGAATTTATTAATTGGACCTGCGTGTCCAGCCTATTACCTCCTTACTATTTGTATTTCTCTTCTCACATATTCCCCCTAAATATAAATGAGGTTTCTTTAGAAGTGTTATGTAATCTGGTAGAAGTAATACTTGTGCTAGCGGGAGAGATGAAATGGATATATTTGTTCTAGGAACAATGTGTTAAGTATCCATCCGCATATCATTATTATATTTATTTATATGCGCCTTATTATGTGTTTAGAATGCATGTTTAAGGGTGTATGATGATGATACCTTAACAAAGATAATTAATTGGTTGCCAATTACGCGAAAAAACCCTCAACATCATATTAAGCGTTTTTCCTTCCATTGAGTGATTCTTACTCAAGATCCAAGACTGGCACTGGTTTGTTGGCCAAAGTCAAGACCTTTGTCCGTCGTGGATGTGTTTGAATCATGAAGGCTTTGTTCCATATCGGTGTCTTGTCCAAGTTGTGATTTGTTGGCCAAAGTCAAGATCACTTCTTGTCCATCGACATTGATTACGAAGCTTTCCAAGGTCAATGGGTTCCGCTTAACTGGGATCACTAAGTTTGTTGTGCCAAAGCCAATGCTTAGTTGATTCAGAGGAAAAATGTTAGGCAATATATTGGATATATTGGCATATATAGGATATATGTTTCGGACTTGGACGTCCACCTACTGGATCTAGGAATTGGATGGGATCCAATTGATCTTAGAGATCTACCTAGTTAGTTATCATACAATTTGTTGGCCAAAGTCAAGATTGTGTGTTATTTAATGGGATCCTAGCCCACTAGGAAACAAGGTTTCCCGAGTACTCCACAGAGGGTTAGAGGCTCGCCGAAAAATAGTGGGAGGCAAGTATTAAATTTGCAATATTCGTTTAGTTACTTTCCATACGCGCTCATTTCAAATATTTCGTCAATAAATTAATATATTAGTTGGACTAATAATTAATTATTGTTTTAATAAACAGTTGGACTGTATTCAAACTATTTCAATTAATAGTTGATTTTATAATTGGATTAGTAATCAATATAATTGAATTTAATCAATTAAATTATAGTTGATTATATAGTTAGACTATAGTAATCATTATAATAAATAGTACCTAAAATCGTTGATTAAATAGTTGGACTATTAGAATCAAGATAATTGAAATATTAGTGTTTAAAACATAATCCTGGGCGAAAATGTATTTAAACGACTTTAATTTTCAAATTGGGAATAAATACTTCAGGATAGTCCTGAAAACTAAGAAGTTACTTTATTTGATAAAATAACATCTTAGGCCTAAGCCCGGAGTTAAGCAAATAGTAGAGCATGATCTTTGGAAGATTCATGTGATGATAACTTTAGTGCTTAATCCAATATGCTTGCCGCAAGACTCCTTAATTTCTTATTCAGAACTAAGGATTAGATCCTTATAGTGATATTGAAATGAAAGGATCTTCATAGATCTATCCTTAGATCTTAGAAGTACTAAATTGCAATAGTAAACTCTTGGAGATTTAATGGCTATTCTCAAGGAGACAAAGCCAAAGTTTGCAATAGGCAAGAAGCGCAAGGCGCATCTTACTTCGACATCCCAGAAGGCCAAAGGCTTGGCCAAAGGCTTCTGGAGTGTGGAAAAGGTCAAAGGCAAAATCATTATAATCTTCTAGGAATACAAATGACATATCCCAAGATGTTTGCCTAAATTGTGGCAAACGCGCGTGACTGCCGTATGGACAATGCAGACATGAAGGAAGAGAAGAGGGGCAAGGCTCCAGCTTCAAATATGTTTGTCATAAACATGTTCGCTACTAGTATTAAAATTGGATTTTAGATACTGGATGTGGTACAAAAATATGTACTGGTGTGCAGAATCTGCTGATAAGCAGGATACTGATTTAATTTGAGATTTATCTGCGAGTCGAAAACAGGACGACAATCGCTGTTTTAACCGTAGATACCTAAATTTAGGAACTACCCTTCGGGTGTGTACTTAAATTAGGAAACTATTATAGTGTAACTAGTTTGACTAGAAACGTTATCTCTATATCAGGGTTTAACCCGTTGCGGGTATACCCTTATATTCTAGAACACTAAAGTGTTTTATTATATAAAGATGATATTGAGATAAACACATTAGATGTGAAAACAATATTTATATTTTGAATATAAATAAATCTCAAACATATATCATGACAAACAAATAGCTCGAACTGAATTAATCAGTTGAGACTTAATTGTGGCATTGTTGTCTGGGACACAATTAAACAAGACTCGTATATCCACACTTTTGAAGAGTGGATACTATGACGGATTTGATTCCATTAAAATAATGTCTACGAATCTAGTTTATTGGGCAAAGTGCCTAAAACACCTTTACTTGGTAAAAGTACAAGTGCCACCGATCTGTTAGCCCTCATTCATAGTGACGTAAGTGGCCCCATGTCTAGCTATGCTAGATGTGGATATGAATATTTCGTGACCTTTACGGATGTGACATCGCGTTTTGGTTATGTGTTTCTTTTGAAACACAAATCAGAAACTTTTAGAGTTTCGACACGAAGTAGACAAACAGATCGGCTAAAGTATTAAACCAT
The DNA here is from genome assembly GCA_019454045.1 of Zanthoxylum bungeanum. NCBI lineage: Eukaryota > Viridiplantae > Streptophyta > Magnoliopsida > Sapindales > Rutaceae > Zanthoxylum > Zanthoxylum bungeanum. The sequence goes on from SKCR01001240.1 coordinate 7,835, forward strand.
CACGGTTAGACCATGATGAAAATACTTAAGCAATAAGTTTCTTATATACTTGAAATAGTATAGTATTCTTTCAAAGAGGACTCCTCTCGGAACACGTCAATCTGACTGTGTGTCCGAACAGAGAAACTGAATTTTGTTGGACATGATAAGGTTAATCAAAAGTCGCTCTGAGCTACAATTTCCTTCAAATGATACGCATAAACAGTGCAAAACTTATTTTGAATAAGGTTCCATAAAAATCTGTTTGACAGATTTCATATTAGATATGAACAGGAAAGAAACCGGGTTTTCTCATTTCTGAAGATTTGGGAATGCTAGGCATATGTTTGGATGATACAAAAATAGAACCCAAATCGGATAAGTGCCTAAGTTATGGGCTATCCTAGGGAAACCAAAGTATAGTACTTATATAACTCACAAGAGAACAATGTAATTGTTGCTCACCATGCGGTTTTCCTAAGAGGAATACCTATATGCAGTGGTAAGTGGGAGGAAAGTAAAACTCGATGAAAATCAGAGTAATACTATTTCAGGCATTGATTCCTTAATGGAACACAAATAGTTCATCAATGATGAAAGTATACCAATAATCTTCAAATACACAAGAACCACGTAAGTCGGAGAGAGTGAGAAAACAACTTGGGGTATGGGTTTCTGATCTCACCTCATAAGGATATCAATCTTATTGAGGAATACGAACTGACTACGTATGAGGAAGTGGTACAAGGTATCGACTCCCTATTATGGAAAAGTGCCATGATGTCCGAAATGGATTCCATGTATACCAACCAAGTTTGGATGCTAGTTGATGTACCGCAAGGCATTGTGCCTATTGGTACTATATAAGTCTTCAAGGAAGACGTACATGGAAGGCAACATACCAACGTACTAAGCTAGGCTTGTAGCGAAAAAGTATCGTTATCAACATTGTGTCGATTACAACAAAACATTTTACATGTTTCCATTGTTAAATCCATTTGGATAATGCTTGCTGATGCTGCATATTTCATTTATGAAATATGGCAGCTGAATGCCAAAATCGCTTTCCTTACGGAAACCTTTTGGAGGATGTTTATAACATCATGACAGTTTTGTCGTACGAAAACTAGCAAACAAGGTTTGCAGGTTATTCGATCCATGGATGGATTGAAGCAAGCATTACGTTCATGGAATTATCGTTTTGATGTAATCATAATATTATATGATTTAATTCAAGACGAAAATGATTCTTGTGTATATAAGGAGGTTAGTGGGAGCGCACTGACAGTGAAATCCTATATAATAATGATGACATATCATTTCTTGGAAATGATATTCCCATAATACAATCGGCTAAAGCTGGGCTTTCGAGAAAATTATCCGTAGAATTCTTGGGAGAAACAACCTTTATTCTAGGAATAAAGATCTACTGGGATAGATTTAAAGTTGTTAATAATCTCTGAGAAATCGTACATTGAAAAATATACGCGACCTGGTGTCTCATACGCTTTGAGCATATGAAGTCACAATCGGGCCAATCCAAGTGATAGTCATTAGATTGATGTTAAGAACATCCTTGAGTATCTTAGAGGAACTAAGTATGCTTTTTTATACTATGGAGAAGGAGAACTTGAAGTGACTGGGTTCACTGTTGTAAGTTTCCAAACCGATAAAAACGACTATAAGTCGTAAGAAATGTACTATATAGTTTGAATAACGGAACAGTGAGCTGGAAATCTTCCATGCAAGATACTGTTACCGAATAAATAATAAAAGTGGAATATTGTTGAAGCTGAGGCAGCAATACAAGCCTTCTTGATTGATAATAATATAATTAGATTAGATATATTTCTGTTAGCAGCTGAGTTAGGCTACAGCGCAGGCTAAAGAATTAATGGTCTCATCAACGATCTAGATATATACTTCATATATTCATCTGATTCGTTTGGATCATACATCGCGGCGATGTGATGATTGAATAAATCGCATCAGACGATAATCATGCAAATCCGCTGAAGAAAGCATTTCCTCAGTAGAAGCTTGAGCGAACCGTATATAGTTTGGGTGAAGGACACTTGAGTGATTGGCTATAGGCCAAGTGGGAGATTGTTGGACAGTTATGACACATAGCATCACTATTTGTACAGATCATGCTGTTGTTGTACAAATTAACTATGTGACAAAGGAAATTGCTCTTCTATCATTTGTAATTAGATTACCAAGATGTATAAATTATAGAAGGTCCTTATGATTAGTTCCGGATTGATAAAATATGAGACAGTATCAATCCACGAAGGTTTAATCATTAAATATCCCTAGTCGTAATATTATCGAGACTGGACATCGATAATGCGGAATAGACTAGTATTGCACTTGTGCGTGTTGTGGGAGCACAACGGCAAAATTCTCATATATTTGGGTATAGGATACTCATGCAAGTGAAATAGGAGGTTGTGTTTACCGATGGTACGGAAACAGCTTCGCTCTGGATAGACCCCTCGGAATTCCATTGGTAGTATGACTATGTGTCTATGGAAGTCCGAATCAGGGTAGGTGTATTTGGTCTTAACCTGAGACTTGCACCGCTAATACTTGCGACAATCAATACGCTTTGGTTTAGGTAGTCCAGGGCTTTAACAGGTTTTGTGTACGCCTCTTCTAGGTATATTGATAATCGTAGTGTATTGGGTGTGATATCGAGATGGAAGTATCACTCCAGTCATAGTGGAGATGATGATCACTTAGGATACGAAACTCGTTCTCTTATATGCTGCAGCTTTCGGGATATTATGACTAGGTCATGTTTATCCGATTATAGAGACTAGTTACCAAAGATCCGATATGTGCTTTGTACGGGGCAGACACATTTCCAGCCCCAGGCCTTGCACGTGACATCCGATACTGGATCGAAATACGCAATACTACGTATACTACGCCTGATATAGATCAGATATTCCAGTAAGAATATTTCTGGAGAATTGGGTAGGCATAATGCTTTGCTAGAAGCCAATCATGTCTTGTAAATCGGTAAAAATGTAGTACTATGTACTTTCGTGGTCGGATAGTCCGATGACCGGATTTACTGCCAACATATTCAGGGATCTCATGGGTCGCTTCCCGAAGATTCACCGATGACGTATGACTCGCACTTTATTAATCTGGGATTAATTAGTAGAGAGAGAAAATTAATATGGGATTAATTACGGAGATATTTTATCTGGGATAAAATATCATTTAAAGAGAGAGAACGATTAATTTGGAATTAATCGATAAAATAATATATTCGATATATTATACGAAATTGGATTTCGACGCGGAATTAAAATTAAATTTTGATTCGGGCAAACGAGTTAATTTAGAATTAATTCGTTAGTGACGTGAATAGTGATTTTGCTAGGCATAATTATTTAATACGTCGCAACGGAAAATTCATTCATTTGGAATTAGCGAACTCGAGCCCGGGAGTGTTTGCGGGCGCACTCGCATTGCGAATTTAAGTGCGGCCCACAAGTCACATCAAGCGTCAAACCACTAGTCATATCAAGCGTTAAATCACTTGTCACTTTGAGTGATGTGATGTCTAGTCACTTTTGATGTGAATAGTGATGGAAGTTGATGGAGGGGTTGTTGGCATAAATGCCTGACTTTTTAAAGCAAATTTTTGTTTTTGATTTTTAGAAAATCAATTACAATTTTTAAGAATCATAACACATCTTCATCTCTTCATCTCTTCTCTCTCTCTCTCGGCCAATGGCTATTTCTTCTTCTTTTTCACTGTAAAAAACCGTGAGTTATAGGAGAAGCAAAAGAAGTTTTGCGGCAAAATTTCCGGAGTGCTAGCACGCTTTAAGGGTCTTGCGAAGGTGATAAGGAAACCGACTTGTGAGCTTGGAATCACAACACAAAGCTTGGGGGACCAAGATGACCGAAAATTTTGGAGGACAAAATCTGCCCACTGCCGATAGCTTCTAGGAGGAGCACAAGGATTTTGTTCGTCGCATCGCACAACCGATCAATGTGAGTATGATTCCGCCATATTTCATTTTAGTATTCACACATGTTTGATGCTTGATTTGATCCTTGGGACCTAATAGAAACCCAACAGTTGCCTTATCACCAATAAGATTGATGTGGTAAACTTAAAATGAACTTGATGAAAGGATTTTAGGTTTCAACCTTAGATTAAATAGCTCACGGTCTCACTTTATGGGAGATTTCCTTTAAGGATAGACATATACCTGTCGGGCATGGGTAGCCATAATTGGAACTCGAACTTAATGAATTCAGGTAACTTGGTTAACATAGACAGAGGCTTTTGCATATCTTCGTGTTCCAGGTTAACACCTGAATGATTACACATATATAAAAGAATCAATTCATCATTAGAATAATATTGTGTGGAATCACAACCCTAGATGTTTGTTTTCTTTATTATTAATGATGACACCTTAACAGGTGATGAGGCTGAGGTAGAGGTATCAGTTCAGGAGACCGAACAAGCAGAATCTTAACTTGATCTAGATCATCCTTCGGTCTCTGAGGAAGAACAAGTAACAGAGCTGTCTGTACACCAAAAAATGAGGATGAAAATCTATATCCTCAAAATGAAGATCTTGGAGCATTAATTGCATAGATGATAGATGAAGAGCTAAACGAGGAATTGCTAAAATACATATGTGAAGAAAAAATGGAGCAAGATGAAGGATAAAGGGAAGAGAAAATGTGTGACCATATTGAAAATCTCATGACTTCAGGAGAAACATCATTGTATTGGGGATTACATATCGAGGACACCGCCCAGAAGTTTGAAAGAATGGAACAACCATTCAAAGTCAAACACCATACAAGACCTCCTGATTTATTTTCATTTCTTTTTGCAGACCACTGGAGCGAAAAAGTTTAAGAAGGTGACACAAGCACTGAATGAGACAAAATTCTTTTGGTCACCTCATCGTTGGAAGAAACCATTCAAAAGCAATTCTCATGGGATTGTCCTCAATCAGACGTCCAAAATCACACTGAAACCTCCTTGACGGATGGTCTTTAAACACATCTGGTTGAAGATAATAAATTTAGCACTAGTAGGGAGGCAACCCATGTAAATCTTTATTTTATTGTTATTTTTATTATTCGTATTTTGTTTATACATGTTGTAGCATATTTTTTTAAAATTTTGTGTGTTATTTTTGCAGGGAAAAACACATACGGAGCACTTAAAACAGAGCAAGCCAATGAAAACCGGGTTATCACGGAATAAACTTTGACAAAATCACGAAGATAAAAATTCAATTCATTAGAGATGGCAGAGTAAGAAATCAGCTCTTGAGACGCATTTTAGTGGATGTGTTCGAAGGATTTCAAATTTAGTCACCAAAAAAAAAAAAATTCGCGTCGCGACTCAGAAGACCCTGCGAGTCGCGACGCGCTAACCTAACACGTGAAAATCTCTAAATTTTGGGCTTCACATCGCGACGCGCAACACCTTATGCGTCGCGACGTGCACGTGATTCCAGGTCTAAAAACAGCAACCACAACTCATCTTCTTCACATCTCATCTCAATTTTCTTCATTTTCTCTCAACTTCCTCCATAAATTTGTCATTCAATTCGCCAAAATCCCTCAACCAAACTCATTAAAACCCATAAAATCACTTCCCAAACAAAACCCAACCCTTATTTACGCGTGTAAAGCTCATATTTGGGACTCAAGCTTCCTCCATTTGCGCATGCGCTGCTCGGATTTGGGACTCAACCATCCTCCATTTGATTTTGCCCGTAAATTCCTCAAACCAATGCATTAACACCCATCAAATCCATCCCTAAATCGCCTAAATCACTCACAACTACAACTCATTCCCTCTTTGCGGAAGGACACTCGAATTTTGGGGCAGAACTCATACCATTCAGGTAATGTCGTTCATTTTTACTTTTTGAGTTTGCCTAATTTATTTTGCCAAAATAGTGATTTGTTGTTGATAAAAATTGTAATAATTTGCATGTTGTTTGAGAGCGTGCGTGTGTATGTTTGAGTTTGTTGTTTGAAATTTGGAAATTGTGGGTGTGTTACGAATTGAGTTTGTTTAGGATTGTGTTGTGTATTGGCTGTTGTTGAAATACAATCGTAGAATTTGGGGGGTGAATATTGAAGTGTTAGAACTCTAGGGTGAAAATTGGGAAATACTGAAAATTAAGGGGAGGTGCTGCTGATTTTTTTCCAAACTTTTCAAAAAATAAGAAATGGCCCCTAAGAGAACGCGAACCTCAGCGGCTGCTGGATCAAGTTACGATACTATAAAATTTGTGTCGGTATCCGTTGAGCGTCGGTATAAAAAGGGGATGAGACAAAAAGTCCCAATCATGGAGAGGGGTTTTGATATAGACCCCTGACAGTACCCCCAAATTGATATAATTATCGCCACCAGGCACTGGCATAAGCTTTGCCAACAGCCTACCCCAATCTGTATACCCGTACTTCGTGAGTTATATGCCAATTCTTACGAGCATCAGGCATATCAGGTGTTAGTTAGAGGTCAATAGGTGACGTTTGATAGATCCACAATTAATAGGTAGTATGGGTTGCCCGATATGGAAGTAGATGAATATACGACAGCCTTGGAGCATCTAGATATGACTCATCTAAAACAAACACTTTGAATGAGATATGAGTAGCAGCGATGAATATTTGAATATGAGCTCACAATATCTTAAACTAGATGACATGGTTTGATTTCATTTCCTGACCCGCACATTGGTGTCAGACACCCATATCACCAATGTAACCAAAGAACGAATGATCTTGTTGTATTCTCTGCTGGAGGGACATACCATTGATGTGGGTGGGATGATATCGACCAATATAGTTTGGGCAGCACGCTCTAAACAGACTGGATTTTTGTATTGCAGCCTGATCACCAATCTCTGCACACTGGCTAGAGTGCCCATGGACCATAGAGAAGAATCAATGCAGCCCACTACTACATTAACTACTCTAATTATCCAACAACTCTGAGCAGAAAGGCCAACACCGGCCAGTTCCTCATCAGCACTTGTACAACCACATCATCAACCTCAACCAACGCAACGACCATTAAAACCTCGCTCCATGTCAAAACGAGTAGATCGGTTGGAATCTTGCATCGATTACATTGCTCAATTGCTTCATCGAATGGCACACCATCAGAGATTGAGTGATTATCAGATTCCAGCCTATCCAGGAGATAGCAGCGATGACGATGACGGGACTGAAGAATGAAGAAACCACGGTAACATTGTTCTCTTACCTTTCTTTTATTTTATAACGCATTGGGGACAATGCTAGGTTTAGGTTTGGGGGTAAGGTTGTTTATTTTTATCTGCTTTCTCTGTTATGTTTTTCTTCAAAGCATATAGTGTGTCTTGCGCGTCTTACATGTTTTACGTGTTTTAATTTTTGCACGCTTTATTAAAAAAAATGAGTCTAATGATGAGATTGTTTGTCTTAGTAAAACGTTCTAGGAAAAGATAAGTGCTAATTTCACTTTTATCCTATGTTTTAAGCATAATATCTAGATCAGACTTATATGCACTAAAAAAATAGTTCTGTAGCAGTTAGTTAATAAGGAATTGACAAAGTGACTAGTTGAAATAATCGGTGAATGATGAATGGTCGTTTGCCTGAATATCTGTTTTTGTCTACATTTATTTATGATGTGAGGTAAAAAAAATATGATGATGAATAAAAACTGACCAAGCTCTTACTTAGTAACCGAGTGTCTTGTCTGGCCAGCAGTGACTGTTCGCGTCAAACGGTACGACTTGAGTTAGTTAATAAATAAGCTTTTACTTAGTAACCGGACATCTTGCCTCAGTAAGTAGTGATCGTTCGCGTCAAACGGTAAAACTTTAAAAAAAACATTGATCACTTTACGCATTTTGTAACAGACATAACAATTTCAGATAGTCAGGTTGTTTTGACCCATTAACTACTTGGAATTGAGACAAACTCACCTAGTTAATAACTTAGAATCAAAGTTGTTTGCAGAATTATTCACACACACACTTAGAGTCTGATTTAGATACTTTGTTCAAAGGAATGAATTTTAGTTGTAGTATGCATTTTGAAAGTTCCTTTAACTTTGTTGCTAGACATTCTTTGAGGACATTGTATATATAGCTATTACTTTCATTTTGTCTTTTTGTGTGATTGCATTTGCATGATTGGCGTTTGTGGGCATTGTCGTTGTAAGCCCTCACGAGACTATAACTCATCCACTAGGGACACCTAGGGGTTTTAAAGCTTGTTGTATACGCTAAATACAACCGTGATCCCTATGAAAGTGGCTTAGATTAATTTAGTTTTAATTATTTATTTCGTTTTGTTTTGTTTGTTTTGCTCGAGGACTAGCAAAATGTTAGGTTTGAGGGTGTGATGAGCGGAAAATGTATCAATATTTACCGCCCCTTTGACCTAATATTTTGTATGGTTTCTCAGGTTTTATGAACTTGTTAATGTGTTTTTGTGTGTTTTGCAGATAAATAAAGTTTTAGGACTCAATGGAATCAACTCGAGGCTAAAACGATGAAAACCGGACAAAAATTGGCAAAATGAGAAATTTACTGTTCACGCGTCGCGAAACGTAGGACTCTGTGTCACGACGCGGCCTCAATTATTTAGTTGCCAACTGATAAGTGGTATTTATATCACTATTTCCCACTCATTTGACCTAATGTTTTGTATTGTTTCTCGAGTTTTATGAACGTTTTGATGTGTTTTGTTGTTATTTTGCAGATAAATAAAGTCTGGACAGCACTGGAGGCAATTTGGGGCAAAACCGGACAAAAATGCGTCAACAGGAATATTTTCATCTTCTGCGCGTCGCGACGCTGGATCATTTCGCGCCACGACACCCAACATGCGCCAGTTTTGCTAAAATGTGCCGGGTCAACGGGTCAACAATTTGAAAAGTTTGACTTTGCTAACGTGCGTCGTGCCACGTGTCACCATCACAGAAGACTTGCTAACTTGCGCTGCCACGTGTCATCATCACAACGGTGCCGACAATCATCATCTATGCTATCTTGCGCCTGGACACGTGTCAACATCTCAACGGCCTTGCTAAAATGCGCCCATAGCACGTGTCACGATCTGACGCTGCCGACAATCTCACCTCAGAATGACGTAAGCAATGACGTCATGAACAGTGCCACGTCATCGGATAAGATCTGAGTCAACGAACCAGCAAGTGACATGTGTCACTGTAGCGCGCGTCGCGACGCGTCCTTAGCGTCGCGACGCGCAGACCCTATCGATGCCTATAAATAGAGCACCAGATTTCAGAAATTGTTGTACCTTCCTCTCTCTTCAATTCCTTCTAAAGAGAGAGTTTCTCTCTCTAAAACTCTTTAGTTTTTAGTTTTTTTTAGTTTTGTAAATAAATTTTAATTACGTTTTATAATAATAGTAATTTAATTTTTACTTTTTACTTTCTTTTACAGTTTTTACTATTTACTTTTTACATTTTACAGTTTTTACTATTTATATGAGGTAACTTCCTTTTACTATGGTGAAAGGTAATTCTTTTACTATTACTACTTAGATTATTCTCCCATAATTATAATATATTCAATGTTTTTAATTGGACTTAATGAGGATACCGCCAGATTGGTCGGTTGGTTAATTTAATTCCGCCTATATGGCTGGTTATTTTCATTCCGCCTATATGGCTGGTTATTTTAATTCCGCCTTTATGGCTGGTTGTTTTTAAATTGACTTAATCAGGTTACCGCCTATATGGCTGGTTGGAAATGTTTTGCAAAGCTTATATTATATTATGGGAGAAATCTAAATAGTATTTAGTAGAAGTTAATTCCTTTTACCTTAGTAAATTTTTTTATTTTATTTTTCAGCTTTCACTTTATGTCTTTTACTTTTAAGCTTTTACTAGCTTTAGTCATGTGTTAGTTATTTAGGGGTTGTGATAACTTTTACTATCACTGGTTTATAAGAGTTAGATTATAGTTTAGGTAATTTAAAGATTTATTTATTGAGTCTTAATCTTAAAGCCTTTTTATTAACTGACCATTAATAAAATTGATTAGGTAAACTTAAAATGAACTAGACATAGGGATTTTAAGTTTAAGACCTTAGACTCAATAGCCCACGATCTTCCTTGAGGATAGATAACCCTTTAATAGATTTCCTTACAGGATAGGAATATACCTGTCAGGCGGGGGTAGCCATAATTGGAACTTGAACTTAATGAATCTAGGTAATTTGGTTGACATAGACATATGGTTCAATAGGATTATACTAGGTATTTGTGTCTGACCATCGACAGAGGCTTATACATAATTTAGTGTTCCAGGTTAATAAATTAATATATTACCCAACTTTAAGATAACCACTTCATCTTTTAAATGATATTAAAAGAAATCACAACCTTAGATATTTGTGTCTTTTATTTTCCTTATATTTTCTTTTATCTTTTTATTTATTTATTTAGCAAATCTTTAATCAACCGAATCAATCAAGCTATCAATTCTATTCTCCCTTTAATTAGATATTTGTAAATAAATAGATTCAATAATTAATAACAACAGTAGGAATTAAGTCCTCGTGGGATCGATATTTTTATACTACTTGAACGATACGTGCGCTTGCGTTATACGTGTGTGTTTACGCCGGTCAAGTTTTTGGCGCCGTTGCCGGGGACTTATATTTCTTGAGTTGTTAATTTTGAAGCTATCTAATTTACTTGTATCTAATTTTCTTTATTTTTATCTGTAATTTTTATTTCTTTCTTTTAATTTCAGGTGACTTAAAAATGGAACACTACTGGGAGATTGAGAGACTACGTGCTTTACAAGAAAATACACCCCACATCTGGGAGCAACAGTCCGATTTTCTGAGGCCTGTTACCGAGCCCAATTATTATCACTGGATGCCAGAATCAAGCAATATTACTTTTGCTCATCAGAACTCAATGTGGAGATGTGACATATGTAATGGTAACCACTCAAGCGATTATTGCGAGTACAACTACAATCCAGGGTGGCAGAACTATCAAGATCCTTCATGGTATGACGAGCCATCACATTTCACAGAACCACATTTTCCATCTTATCCACCATCCATATGCGATTTTCATCAACAACCAGAACCATCAGAGGAAGATCAATTGATTCACATGTTCAAAGAACAGACAGCTCGATTTGATGTACAAATTCATAGTCAAACGGTGTCTATACAGAGGATGACAGATCAAGTTAGACAATTAACAGATAGCCTGAATCAAATATCTCACGGAGAAAATTCAAACAATACTGAAGAAGCTTTCGAATATCCTCAGATTCATCATGACATCATAACAGAGGATGAGGCTGAGCAGTATCAAGAATCAGAGGTATCAGTTCAGGAACCCGAACCGGCAAAGTCTCGATTTGATTTCTATTATTCCGAATCTGACGAGGAGGAGGAGGAAGCTGATCCATTTATACCAACTGCACCAACAACGGAGGATCAAACTTTCAAGCCTCAAAATGAAGATCTTGGAGATTCCATTGCACAAATGTTTGATGAAGATCTACCTGAGCCAATCATTTCACCCAGATCAGAGGATGAAGACCTAAAATCTGACATTTCTTTTCATCCTCAGGTTGAAAATTTTGAAACATGTATTTCACATATGACAGATGAAGAGCTGAATGCAGAAATTTTCAAATACATCTGTGAAGAAAAGGTGGAACAAGAGACAGAGCAAATAAAGGAGCAAATGTCTGATCTTAATAAAGATCTAGAGCATTCAGGAAAAACATCGCTGTTTTGGGGAGTACAAATCAAAGACATCACCCAGAAGCTTGACAGAATGGAACTTCCATTTCAAGTCAAGCACCACACGAGACCTCCTGATTTTCTTTCTTTCATTTCAGGAACCACTGGAGCAACAATGAGCAAAAAGGTGGCACGAGCACTGAATGAGACAAAATATTTTTTGCCACTTTACCGTTGGAAGAGACCCTTCAAAAGCAACGCTCACAGGATTGTCTTTAATCGGACATCCAAAACGACATTGAAACCTCCTTAACATATGGATTTCATTCACGTCTGGCTGAAGACGAAAAATTCAGCGCTGGCAGGGAGGCAACCCATGCAATTTGTTGTGATTTGTTTTCATATTTTGTGTGAACTTTTTAATTTTGTGTGTTATTTTTGTAGGGAAAGGCATAAACAAAGCATTTTAAGACAGAAGGAATTGTGTTTGGCAAGCAAATATAAGAAACAATTCATTAGCAATGGCTGAATAAAGAATGAAATCTTAAGACTCATTCTAATGAATTTATACTAAGCAAGTGGCGTATTGCGTACACAATTCCGTTGCCTTAATTATTGCTTTGATTCGCTTTCTGTTGTAATTATATTTATTTTCGTAGACAGGATCCAGACTTTTTGACCTTTCACGATTTCTTTTGTTGTTTAGCAAACAAACGTCCTCTGGAAGATACTTCTGTTATTATTACTCACCCTTTTTTCAGGTACTATAAATTCAGCCCGTCATTGCACTTTTGAAGGCATCCTAATTTGAAAAAGAAATACATAAAAAAAAATGGAAGCCACTTCAAGAAGACGAGTTGAAAACATCTGTGTGTTTTATGGTAGTATTGTTGGTACTAAACCACAATACATAGAAGCAGCACAGGAATTGGGTCGAGTTTTAGCTGCAAGGAATATGCACTTAATATATGGCGGAGGAAATCTCGGACTTATGGGGATCGTTTCAAAGGCCGTACAAGAAGGAGGTAGTCATGTTTTGGGAATCGTCCCAAAACCCTTAGCAGAGGCAAATCTTATTGGATCATCAAACGGAGAGGAACTAATCGTGCCAGGTAAGTCTGAACGACTGGTAGAAATGATTAACCGTGCTGATGCTTTTATCGCTTTGCCAGGTGGCTTAGGTACATTGGAGGAAATTTTTATAGTTCTATCTTGGGCGAACCTGAACATACACCAGAAACCGCTTGGACTACTCAACGTTGATGGATTTTATGATTTTCTTTGTGTGTTCTTGATGATGCTCGGAGAAATGGGTTCGTGGCAAAACCTATGAAAGAACTCCTCTTCACTGCCAGACTTGCTCCGGATCTAATAGACCAACTCATAGCCTATGAACCACAAGTTGACCCTATCATATCAAAGATAAATTGGTCTGAGGACGATCGTGGTAAGAGGCGTCGAATAATCTGGATCTTAACCTTTAATTTCCTGTAGATTTCAGCTAACCAGGTACAACCTTCTAACTCTCCTTTTACTGCTTAAGACATTGGGGACAATGTCTCATTTAGGTTTGGGGGAGGGATTTAGTTGATTAGTACCTTGTTTTTAGTTTATGTGTTATTTTTATTTTAGTCCAAAAATTTTCGAAAAATACAAAAAAATTGAAAATTTTTCAAAAATTACAAAAATATTTTGCATTTTTGTTTTTGTTTTGACTAAAAGGTGAAGAGTGAATTGGTGAGAGGTAGCTGAGTAAGGAGTTTTCACTCCTGATACGTATCTCAAACATTTATTTTTGAAACAAGTTAATTTTTGTTTATTTCCTTTTAAATTATTTAATTTGTGAATTCTCCTTAAAACGGACTAAAATGGATCTTCATGTGCTCCGTTGGCAGGTATTATCAACATACATGGAAACATACGGACATGAGCTAAAATTGAAAAGTTTGTAATATTCCGTGCTATAGTTTAATTGGAGGAATGACCGGCGTAAACACACACGTATAACGCAAGCGCACGTATCGTTCAAGTAGTATAAAAATATCGATCCCACGAGGACTTAATTCCTACTGTTGTTATTAATTATTGAATCTATTTATTTACAAATATCTAATTAAAGGGAGAAGAGAATGATTGTTTGATTGATTTGGTTGAAAAATAAAAAGATAAAAGAAAATACTAAAGAAAATAAAAGACACAAAGATCCAGGATTGTGAATCATTCTAATATCATTTAAAAGATGAAGTGATTATTTTATGTTTGTGTAATAAATCGGTTTACTAACCTGGAACACTAAATTATGTGTAAGCCTCTGTCGATGGTCAGACACAAATACTCAGTTTAACCCAATTGAACCATATGTCTATGTCAACCAAATTATCTGGATTCATTAAGTTTAAGTTCCAATTATGGCTACCCCCGCCTGACAGGTATATTCATATCCTATAAGGAAATCTATTAAAGGGTTATCTATCCTCAAGGAAGATCGTGGGCTATTAAGTCTAAGGCTGAAATCTAAAATCCATATGTCTAGTTCATTTTAGATTTACCATATCAATCTTATTGGTGATCAGACAACAAGAAGCATTAAGCTTAAGACTTAATAAATAAATCTTTAAATTATCCAAACTATAAAATAACTCCTTATAAACCGGTGATATTAAAAGTCATCACAACCTCAGAAAACTAACACATAACTAGGACTAGTAAAAACATAAAAGTAAAAAAAAACATAAAGTAAAAATGCTGAAAAGTAAAATACAATAAAATGCTAAGGTAAAAGGAATTACTTCTACTACTACTAATTTAGATATCTCCCATAAAATAATATATAAACTTGTGATAATATTACCAACCGACCAATCTGGCGGTATCCTGATTAAGTCAAATTAAGTCCAACCAGCCATAAAGGCGGAACCAAAATTAAATTACCAACCGACCAGTCTGGCGGTATCCTTGATTAGTCAAGTTTAAACCAGATTAAAATTAAATTACCAACCGACCAATATAGCGGTATCCCTTATTAAGTTAATATTTTAAATAGTTAATATATTATTTTTAAGGGAGATTAATCTAAATAGCAATAGTAGAAGAATTACCTTTCACCCTAGCTGAGGAAATTATTTCAACATGGTGAATAGTAAAAACTATAAAAAGTAAAAAGTAAAAATTAAATTACTATTATTACAAAACGTAATTAAAATTATTTACAAAACTAAAAATTAAAAAAAAACTAAAAAATAAAAATTATAGAGAGAGAAACTCTCTCTTTAGAGAGAATTCAAGAGAGAGAGAGGTGTGTTGAAATCTGAAATTTCGCGCTGAATTTATAGGCAAAAATTTACTATTCCAGCATCGCGACGCCAAGGACATCAGCGTCGCGACGCTGACTTTTGTCGACGTGGCATGCTGAGGAGACGACACGTGGCAAGGCGGCTGACTGTTTAAAGCGACACGTGTCAAGGCGGCTAATTCACAATTATTGTGATGACGTCATTGATGAAGTCATGCTGACGCGGCGACGACGTGGCGATGACGTGGCGTGGCGGCTGACTGTTCACTTGTCGGCACAATAGGATTGCGACACGTGGCGACACGTGTCAAGTTGTGATTGGCTGAGGCTGACATGGCAAGTTGACTCGGTTGACCTGCTGACGTGGACGATGATGTGGCACGACGCGTGGCAAGGTTGACTTGTTGACCGATGATGTGGCTGATGACGAGGCGACACGTGTCAAGTCTGAGTGTCAGCAGCATATGATGATGACACGTGGCACGGCGCATGTTAGCAGATGGGATGTGATGGTGACACGTGGCACGGCGCATTTTAGCAAAGTCAAAACTTCTCAAATTGTTGACCGTTGACCTGGCGCACGTTAGCAGATTCGGCTCACGATGGGCGTCGCGGCGCGCAATGATCCTGCGTCGCGACGCGCAAAAGACGAAAATATCCATGTTGACTCATTTTTGTCCGGTTTTGCCCCAAATTGCCTCCAGTGCTGTCCAAACTTTATTTATCTGCAAAATAACAATAAAACACATCAAAACGTTCACAAGACTCAAGAAACTATACAAAATATAAGGTTAAATGAGTGGGAAATAGTGATATAAATACCACTCATCAAGGAAGCATCTCTAAATAGTGATGGAGTAAAAAAAAAAAAAATTCTGATTTACAAAAATAAAGTATCTAAGATCCGGGTTATTAAGTCTGTAAGGGTGTTTTAACACCTAGTGCCCTAAAACCAACTTGTTTGGGAGTCACTGGCCCAAAGCTCGTTACATGGATCGAAGATGCTGCAAAAATATATATATTTGAAGTCTGAGTAATTAAGTTCGTAGGGGTGTCTTAACACCTGGTGCCCTAAAGCCAACTGGTTTGGGAGCCACCGACCCAAAGCTCGCTACATAGACGAAATGTATTGTATATAAATAAAAAAATAGAAAAAAAAAATCAAAGAAAAAATCAGAAAAAAATCAGAAAATTATTCCATTGCGAAATCTGATAGAACTTTAGGACAAAAATATTACTCTCTTATCAACTACACTTATGACTGTTGTGGGCAAAAATGAGTTGATTAATATTTTGTTAGCTGTGTATATGGAGAATGGTAAAAATAATCGGAGAATTTACTTATTCGGTAATTTAGAAAGAAACAAAACAACTAGTAACTTGGAGTAGAATTTTCACCTGATTAGTCACTAACTTTCTTTATTCTCTTTTCTCTTGACTTTTTGCTTTTGTGTGCATTAGTTTTACTAACTTTTTACTTTTGTAAAATGTTTGTGGGTATCATTGCTGTAAGCCCTCACGAGACTACAACTCGTCCACTAGGGACACCTAGGGGTTTAAAGGCTTGTTGCATATGCTAAATGCAACTGTGATCCCTACGAAAGTGGCTTAGTTAAATTTTATTTTCATGTTATTTTATTTTCTGTTTTGCTCGAGGACTAGCAAAATGTTAGGTTTGGGGGTGTGATGAGTGGTATTTATATCACTATTTCCCACTCATTTGACATAATGTTTTGTATTGTTTCTCGAGTTTTATGAACGTTTTGATGTGTTTTGTTGTTATTTTGTAGATAAATAAAGTCTGGACAGCACTGGAGGCAATTTGGGGCAAAACCGGACAAAAATGCGTCAACAGGAATATTTTCATCTTCTTCGCGTCGCGACGCTGGATCATTGCGCGCCGCGACGCCCAACATGCGCCAGTTTTGCTAAAATGCGCCGGGTCAACGGGTCAACAATTTGAAAAGTTTGACTTTGCTAACGTGCGCCGTGCCACGTGTCACCATCACATAAGACTTGCTAACTTGCGCTGCCACGTGTCATCATCACAACGGTGCCGACAATCATCATCTATGCTATCTTGCGCCTGGACACGTGTCAACATCTCAATGGCCTTGCTAAAATGCGCCCATGCCACGTGTCACGATCTGACGCTGCCGACAATCTCACCTCAGAATGACGTACGCAATGACGTCATGAACAGTGCCACGTCATCGGATAAGATCTGAGTCAACGAACCAGCAAATGACACGTGTCACTGTAGCGCGCGTCGCGATGCGTCCTTAGCGTCGCGACGCGCAGACCCTATCGACGCCTATAAATAGAGCACCAGATTTCAGAAATTGTTGTACCTTCCTCTCTCTTCAATTCCTTCTAAAGAGAGAGTTTCTCTCTCTAAAACTCTTTAGTTTTTAGTTTTTTTTAGTTTTGTAAATAAATTTTAATTACGTTTTGTAATAATAGTAATTTAATTTTTACTTTTTACTTTCTTTTACAGTTTTTACTATTTACTTTTTACATTTTACAGTTTTTACTATTTATATGAGGTAACTTCCTTTTACTATGGTGAAAGGTAATTCTTTTACTATTACTACTTAGATTATTCTCCCATAATTATAATATATTCAATGTTTTTAATTGGATTTAATGAGGATACCGCCAGATTGGTCGGTTGGTTAATTTAATTCCGCCTATATGGCTGGTTATTTTCATTCCGCCTATATGGCTGGTTATTTTAATTCCGCCTTTATGGCTGGTTATTTTAATTCCGCCTTTATGGCTGGTTGTTTTTTAAATTGACTTAATCAGGTTACCGCCTATATGGCTGGTTGGAAATGTTTTGCAAAGCTTATATTATATTATGGGAGAAATCTAAATAGTATTTAGTAGAAGTTAATTCATTTTACCTTAGCAATTTTATTTTATTTTATTTTTCAGCTTTCACTTTATGTCTTTTACTTTTAAGCTTTTACTAGCTTTAGTCATGTGTTAGTTATTTAGGGGTTGTGATAACTTTTACTATCACTAGTTTATAAGAGTTAGATTATAGTTTAGGTAATTTAAAGATTTATTTATTGAGTCTTAATCTTAAAGCCTTTTTATTAACTGACCATTAATAAAATTGATTAGGTAAACTTAAAATGAACTAGACATAGGGATTTTAAGTTTAAGACCTTAGACTCAATAGCCCACGATCTTCCTTGAGGATAGATAACCCTTTAATAGATTTCCTTACAGGATAGGAATATACCTGTCAGGCGGGGGTAGCCATAATTGGAACTTGAACTTAATGAATCTAGGTAATTGGTTGACATAGACATATGGTTTAATAGGATTATACTAGGTATTTGTGTCTGACCATCGACAGAGGCTTACACATAATTTAGTGTTCCAGGTTAATAAATTAATATATTACCCAACTTTAAGATAACCACTTCATCTTTTAAATGATATTAAAAGAAATCACAACCTTAGATCTTTGTGTCTTTTATTTTCCTTAGTATTTTCTTTTATCTTTTTATTTATTTATTTAGCAAATCTTTAATCAACCAAATCAATCAATCTATCAATTCTATTCTCCCTTTAATTAGATATTTGTAAATAAATAGATTCAATAATTAATAACAACAGTAGGAATTAAGTCCTCGTGGAATCGATATTTTTATACTACTTGAACGATACGTGCGCTTGCGTTATACGTGTGTGTTTACGCCGTCACCAACGTGCGTCATCACCGCGTCATCATGACTTCAACATAATTATTGATCTACCGACAACCGCCATCTACTATATGGCAATACGTGCCATGTGTCAACATCTCAACAAAGTTGCGTACACGTGTCATCAATCCACGCGCGTCACGACATGCAACACCTTCTCCGTCGCGACGCGCAAGCCCGAAATTTGCCTAAAAATAGCAGCTGATTTCATTTTCCAAATTCATACTTTCCTTAGCTTTTTTAATAAAGAATTGATGATTGTATCTTGTTTGTATATATTAATAGTAATGAATTTTTATTTTTAGTAGTAGTAATAATAGTTTGTTTATTTTATCTTTCTTTTATATTTAGTGGTTAATTTCCGCTGGGGGAATGGTGAAACTTTTATTATGATAATTTATATTAATCTCCCTTAAATTATAATATATAAATTATCTTAAAATCTGACTTAATTGGATACCGCATTTATAGTCGGTTGGGCTTAATTAAATTAATTTTAACATGACTTAATTGGATACCACATTTATGGTTGGTTGAAATTAATTCAAACATGACTTAATCAGGATACCGCCTATATGATCGGTTGGTAATATAATGCAAATTTATATATTATAATAAGAGAAAATTCTAGATTTGAAATAGTAAAGGTGGATCCCCTAACCCCAATATTTTATTTTTAATCTAGGAAAGTGATGAATCACAGTATTCACGAGTTTAATAATTGATTTAATTATATTATGTGTGATAGTTTGGCTTGTTTATTGAATTTTAACCTTAATGCTTCTTGTTGCCTGATCACCGATAAGATTGATGTGGTAAACTTAAAATGAACTTGACGAAAGGATTTTAGGTTTCAACCTTAGATTCAATAGCTCACGGTCTCACTTTAGGGGAGATTTCCTTCCAGGATAGACATATACCTGTCGGGCGTGGGTAGCCATAATTGGAACTCGAACTTAATGAATTCAGGTAACTTGGTTAACATAAACATATAGTTAATTGGGTTACTTTGGGTGTTTGCATCTGACCATCGACAGAGGCTTTTGCATATCTTCGTGTTCCAGGTTAACAACTGAATGAGTACACATACATAAGAGAATCAATTCATCATTAGAATAATATTGTGTGGAATCACAACCCTAGATGTTTGTTTTTTTTATTATTAATTTCCTTTGTTTTATTTTTACTTATTTATTTAGCAAATCCACATTCAACTAACCAATCAATAATATGTTTCTTCCGTAATTAGATACATGTAAATATTTAGCGGCAATAATTAATAATATTAAAGGAATTAAGTCCTCGTGGGATCGATATTCTTATATTACTTGAGTGATACGTGCGTTTGCGTTACGTGTGTGATTTCACCTGATCAAGCCATCATATGATTATTGGATGATTATACCTGAAACAAGATATTTTATTGCTTCTAAATATAATATTATGTGATTATTTATATCTCAACTTCAGTGCCTTACATTTTCATTGAGTTTCATTCCTTTACCGCAAAGATCTGAAAGAAAATTGTAATCAGATTAGTTAACAATTGTCACTTCGAGAGGTACATATGTTTATGGTGGTTTTCAGCTCCCGAGAAGTTCTAAATCTCTATGAAAAGTATAAAATGGATTTCCATTTTCGAGTCCGAGCCAATGAATATGGACGTCAGGTCCAGCTTAGAGGTCGGGGCTGGTTCACATTTGTCAACTGACCCGAGGAGGAAAGATGTTCAGAAGAGCAAAAGGGAGTTAAGGCCTCGGGACCGACCCGACCTATCAGTTCGGTGAGACGGGGTGGATGTTGTTTTGGCTCATGACCTAGTAGGGCGGGTCAGAGTGGAGATGATATGATCAAGTTAAGATGATGTAAGCCCTACATGGGGATTTGCACCTTTCCAAATAGGTCAAACGTGACCGGAGCAGGTAACCGACTTATCTTCTAGCACACGCTATCATATGAGAAATGACAAATTACAGGCTGGAGGTAGTGTGTGGCAGTGGCCAATAGTAGCTTGGTTTAAAGAGATGTCAGATGGCAGACCTACTTTCGACAAAGTAGTTTAGGAAGAGAGCCATCACATTAATGGTAGACTCACATGGCTGACGTCACGAGATTGTTGTAACAGTAGAATTTGCCCTAGTATATAAATGGATTCAGAATTCATTGTAGGGGTTGGCTAATTCTATTTCATTCTTCACTTGTAATAGAGAGTAGAAAGCTTAAGTGTAAGAATGAGTTTGTAAAAGGTCGGTCAGACGAGCTCGAGAGATAGGCAGGTCGGTCATACCCGACCACGTTATAAAACTTTTTTTCTCTTGTGCCCGTGGACGTAGGTTGGATCCATTCCACCAAATCACGTTAAACCCTCTGTCTATTCTATGTGTTTTCTCATCTTTTTGCTAAGTTTGCATTTGGTCCCCAAACCAAATAAATTCATAGTTGAGGGAGGATTGTTCGAGGAGTGAGTTTACCGATTTGCCATTGATCAAACAAATTGATAGTTGAGGGATGAAAGAAATATTATTACTTTTAAAGACTTAGTACCAAATGTTGTTGTCAAAGATGCAATTGACTTGGATGATTAATAATTGCATGCAAATAATTAAAACAATATTTAGTGTTTTTAGTTTTTGACTTATTGTTTTGTAATAAGTATTTAAGGAGATTGCAATATCTATTAGCCAATGTTGGTTTCTATTACATTGTCCAGGATCCATTATTTTTATGATTTTCGGCACCATAACATTTGTTTTTATGCATTTCTTAAATGTATATGTGAATAAAGATTCAAACAAATAATCCAGTAATAGTATAAAACTGAACAAAATATTTGATATTATATATCCCCAGGGGGCGTAATTTGATGTTGTATGGTTCAGAATCTCACTTTGAGGTCCTGAGTTTGAATTCAGAGAGTGCGTTTCTTGTAAGAACATGGGAAAGCTAGAGATTTATCTGCTCCGCTTAAGCCCGGAAATGATGATTTGGTGGCAGGATTTCCAACAATTCAAAAAAAAAAATTGATATTATATTAATTCTTCTAAAACTGAGTAAGGAAAAAAATAAATAAAAGATTTTCATAATACAATCAAGGGTAAGATGGTCATAAATAGAAGATTTATATATGAGGTGTATAAAAAGGATAATAAGGGTAAGAGAGAAATTATTTGAGGCTTATAGAGAGAGAATTTATTTTTGAATTTTATAATGAGGTTAATTGAGAAGTGGGTGTTAGTGAGATAAAATGAGGGGTCAAATATCACCACTCTTTTTTTATAAAAGTCAATTTAGAGCCCAGGATCACGGCCCAATCTCCCAGACTCTGGCCCTCTTCTCTTTTGACTTAGTGGCCTTCAACTCTCTCTCTCTCTCTCCAGGTCTTTCAATTGTTAAAACAAAAGTGATGGAACTTTAGGTAGGGGTAAGAATCGAATGTTCGGTTCGGCTCGGTTCGGTTCGATTTTAATACCGAAACGGAGAGCAATAAGATAGATTTCGGTTTCGGATGTTTGGAATCGGTCTCTCTAGTGTAGAGTATTAGCTCTTCGTTTTCTGAAATTGAATAGTATAACTGACCCACAAAACAGAACCGACAAGAGCGTCTCCAACGATACTCTCTAAGTGACTCCCTACATTTATCAAAATATGATATCACTTTTAATTAAGGGAGTCAATGTCAATTGGTTAGTATTTATGGTAGCACAAATTTATATATATGACATCATTTTTCCTCAAAGGCTAAGGAGTGTGGTTATCGAAAAATTATAGTACATTTACTTACTTGTAATCGGAATAGATTAGAATCAGAATGATATAAAATCGGAATGGTGAATAAAAATAAAAATAAATTGTTTGCTTATATGAATCGTAATTGAAATCAAATAGTATTTTATTGACGTTATTACTTTATCTAGTAATCGAAATAAATTGTTAACAAGTTACAAAAATTCTCTTAGTTAAAATTTATAGATTAATTTATTACTTATTCCTTTATTACTTTATTAATTACTAAAAAAATTAACTAATTAATTAATTATTAGTTATTGATTTATCATTATTTTGTTAAATATAATTAATTATTAATTAATTACTTTCTTTATTATTAATGCATTAAATAGCAATTTATTAATAATTATCTAATTAATAAGTAATTAATTTATTATTAATTTTTTTTTTATATTTGACTAATTTATCAATTTATTAATAGTGATTTAGATGTAGTATTGTAATTTCATTTTTAATATTGGGAATGAGATCCACATTCGGAAGGTAGTGGTTTCATAAATTATAGTGGAACCTACTATTCCCACTGGAGAGCTGCTTATGACTTTCATTTTTCTTCTTTTTAAAAAAAAAAATTAATTCTTTGATTTAAATAAATGATTTTTACGATTTTCTTGTTTTATTTTTTAAATGACAATAAGATCATACTCCTTTAAATAAATTATTTTTTGATTTAATTATTTATTTTTATATTTACTTTTTAATTTAATTTTTTATTCTTTTATTTTTTTTATCTCATTTATTTTTTCTCTTTTACTTATTTAATAATATTTATATATTTGACATAACCAACTATCTGAAAATGAACCCGTGTTATAGTCATTCATAATGTTCTACTAAGAAGAGAAAATGAGAGGTAGAAAGGGAAAGAGCAAGGGAGAGAGACTTGTTAGGGTTGGTGCTCGGAGTGTCAATTCGGATCCTATTTATGTCTGATTCATAAATACGAGCAATTGTATTTTCCATAATATTACTAATTTAACGGTAGCACCATTGTATTTTATACACTTATTCGATCTAATCGCGATTAGATATCTGATTACGATTAGATCGAAACCGAATATGGTTCAGTGATACGTGTATATTAGACAAAGACCATAGGATTTACAATATAGTGCGTAGTTACAACGTAGTTTGGAATTGACATTGAGAAGCGCGCTATTAGTTGTATATCCTTAAATAAAGTTCCTGATCAATATTTGCTAACACGGGTCAGTTAATAAAATCCGCTGAGATCAGTACATGTCTTATATCGTGACTTGGTCCGATGGTTTATCCCAGTGAACCATGAGTCTCGGGAGACTCGTATAGACATGTAGATGTTTATTTGATAAGACACTGAATGACTCACTGAAGGTTTCCTAATAGATGGTACACCAACATCAATAGGAACATTCTCGAGTTGAGCGAGCATAGTGGTCATTCGACTTGAGATACCACTGTAGATATATGAGCTATCCTCCACACTTTGATGGCAGTCACGTCAACGATCTAGTCATGATCAGACCTCCGCATGTTCGTTGGGTGTGGACTGATGCTCATGATATCCTGTGCAAATCAAGATAGGATCTGTCAGTCCTGTGTACAGAACATAGGCATCCAGCACGTGTCTACGATCTAGTAAATCCATGGCCGTGATATAACTTTAAAAATCAGTTCCGAGTGTTATTTAGAGATTGTAAATTGAAAGTCGACTGTATTATATCGAACGAATTTGACGTTCTGATCTATATCCTAGGTATAATACGGATGGTCTGTGACGGAGGGATTATATGTAATGAAAGTGCAGGACCAAGAAGTTACATTCAATTTTTTCAAAGCCATGAAATTCCTGAATGATGAAAAAGAGAAGGAATGTTTCAGAATTGATGTTTTAGATAGTATCATCCAGGATACTGATGCAATGCAACTTCCCACAGATAAACTTGAAGCTTGCATCACCAACATGACTGACAACGAGCTAGATGATAAAATTCGGGAATGTATCAACTATCTTGACAGTCCATTTCGCTTCAAATCGACACCAAAGGTGGAAAGTTTGGAACTACCAAAAAATGAGTGAATCAAGCCCTCGATTGAAGAACCACCGCAGTTGGAACTAAAGCTACTTCCGAGCCATTTCATGTATGCATTCTTAGGAAATTATTCTGATTTACCTGTGATTATTTCTTCGTCGCTAACACTGGAGCAGGAAGATAAGTTGCTGAGAGTGATACGAGAACACAAGAAAGCCATTGGCTCGACTATAGCAGATATTCGATGCATTAGTCCATCATTTTACATACACAAAATTCTGATGAACGACGAGTTCAAAGCCATAGTGGAGCATCAAAGGAGAGTAAATCCAATCATGAAGGAGGTCATGAAGAAAGAAATTATGAAATGGTTGGATGCTGACATCATCTACCCTATCTCTGACAGCACGTGGGTGAGTCCTATGCAATGCATTCCAAAGAAAAGAGGAATTACTGCAGTCACAAATGAAAAGAATGAGTTGATTCCAACAAGAACGGTGACTGGATGGAGAGTATGCATGGACTACATGAAGCTAAACAAAGCAACAAAAGATCATTTTCCGCTACCATTCTTTGACCAGATGTTAGACAGACTAGCAGGACATGAGTTCTATTATTTTCTGGACGGATACTTGGGGTACAATCAGATTGCCATCGCCCTAGAAGATCAGGAGAAAACCATCTTTACATGTCCGTATGGTACTTTTTCTTTCCGCAGGATGCCATTTGGACTATGTAATGCTCCTGCCACATTTCAACGTTGTGTGATGGTCATCTTCTCAGACATGCTGGAACAAAGTATGGAGGTTTTCATGGATGATTTTTTCTGTGTTTGGAGACTCGTTCGACCACTGCTTGCAAAATTTGGAAAAAGTGTTACAAAGATGCGAAGATACCAACCTGGTACTCAACTGGGAGAAATGCCACTTCATGGTGCAAGAAGGGATTTTCCTGGGCATTGGATCTCACAAAAGGGAATCGAGGTAGACAAAGCAAATATCGAGATAATAGAAAAACTGCCTCCACCATCATCTCTCAAAGGAATTCAGAGTTTTCTCGGACATGCAAGATTTTACAGGAGATTTATCAAAGACTTCTCCAAGATTGCTAAACCACTATGCAATCTGTTGGAGAAATATGTGTCTTTCAAATTCACCAAAGAATACCACGAAGCTTTTGAGATCTTGAAAAAAAAGCTAGTCTCTGCCTCCATCATAGTAGCACAAGACTGAACCCTTCCATTTGAAGTGATGTGTGATGCTTGTTGGGTTTCTAAGGTCATCCCAAGATCAATCCAAGCACAAAATAATGTGAATACGTAAAGGAGAATAACGGAAATATACTCACTTTGATCGGTTTGTAGGATGTGTGAAGAACAAAAATTGCTCCTTGAGTGATAGCTCCAAGCTCACTTTGAATGTTGATGTCCAAGCTCCAAGCTTTGAGATTGATTCCAAGCTCTTGGGAATAGTTTCCCTATCACCTTTGTATGATCCTTGTGGTGTGCTAGCACTTAGAAAAATTGCAACAATTCTTCCTTTTACTCTAGTTGAATTCGGCCAAGCCAAATAGAGAGAGTTTGTGTGTTGGGCGTGAATGGTGAGAAGAGAGAAGAAGTGTAAAATGACTTTGTTGACTTGTGTATTTGATTTTCCAAAAAACAAAATATCATATACCAAATCTCAAATATTTGGTAAAAATCTTTCATCACATCAACTTGAGTGTTTTACAAGTTATCATAAAATCTCTACTAACTTATATCAAATAAAGTTAAGTAAATGACTAATGATTTGACTTGTGATGTGACATGTGGGCCCCACTTGATTCAAAATCCGAGTGGGCCCGCAAACACATCCCGGGCTCGGGTTCGTTAATTCCGAATTAACGAATTTTCCGTTGTGACGTAATCAAATCAAATTTAATTAAATAATTATGCCTAGCAAAATTACTATTCATGTCGCTCGTGAATTAATTCTAAATTAATTCGTTCGCCCGAATTAAAATCTAATTTTAATTCCGTTATGAAATCTAATTTCATTTAATATATCGAATATATTATTTTATCGATTAATTCCAAATTAATCGTTCTCTCTCTTATAATAGTATTTTATCCCATATAAAATCTCTCCGTAATTAATCCTAGATTAATTATGTTCGAATCATACGTCATCGCTGAATCTTCGGGAAGCGACCCATGAGATCCTTGGATATATTGGCAGTAAATCCGGTCGTCGGACTATCCGAACATGTACGTACCTCGTACCACATTTTTACCGATTTACAAGACATGGTTGACTTCTAGCAAAGCGCAGTGCCTACCCAATTCTCCAGAAACATTCATAAAGGAATATATAATCTTTGTCAGGTGTAGCATACATAGTATTGTGCATTGCGATCCAGTATCGGATGTCACATGCAATGCATGAGGCTAGATTAGTGTCTGCCCCGTATGAAGCATATATCGGATCACAAACAACTAGTCTCTTTAATCGGATAATCATGACCTTGTCATATTATCCCGATGATTGCAACACATTAGAGTACCGGTTCTGTATCCCTGCGTGATCATCATCTCCATATGACTGAAGTGATACTTCCGTCTTGACATCACACCCAATACACTACGATTCTCAATAAACCCAGAAGAGGCGTACACAGAACCTGTTAAAGTCCCGGACGACCAAAACCAAAGCGTATTGATTGTCGCAAGTAGTAACGATGCAAGTCTCAGGTTAAGACCAAATACACCTACCCTGAAGCGGATTCCCATAGACACATAGTCATACTACCAATGGAATTCTGAGGGGTCTATCTAGAGCAAAGCTGTTTCCGTACCATCAGTAAACACAACCTCCTATCACACTTGCATAAGTATCCAATACTTTAATATATGAGAACTATGTTGTTACGCTTCCATAACACGCACAAGTGCAATACTAGTCTATTCCGCATTATCGATGTCCAGTCTCGATAATACTACGACTAGGGATATTTAATTATTAAACCTTTATGGATTGATATTGTCTCATATCTAATAATCTGGAACTAATCATAAGGACTTTTATCATTTATATATTTAAGTAATTAAATTATAAAATGATAAAATATAATTTCTATTGTCACATAGTTAATTTGTACAAAAAACACAATGTCTTTTACAAATAGTGACGCTATGGGTTATAATTATCCAATAATGCTAGTGATTTTTCTATAGGTGTAGTTTTGGGACAACGCAAAGAAAAAAAATTTCATACCATTTACTACTCTAGCAGAACTCTGAATGAAGCTCAACTTAACTACACAACCACTGAAAATGAGTTGCTCATATTTATGTTTGCTTTTGATAAATTATGCTCTTATCTGCTGGGTCCCAAAGTGGTGGTCTACACAGATCATTCAACAATCAAATATCTTATCGCAAAGAAAAATGTCAAACCCAGATTGATCCGTTGGTTCTTCTGCTACAAGAATTTGACGTGGAGATCCGAGACAAGAAAATGGACACATAACCAAGTGGCAGATCATTTATCGAGGCTCGAGAATGGAGAAATAGCTGGCAATGAACTGATAATCAAAGAAATTTTTCCATATGAACAATTGTTTGCCATGAAACAGTAGGATATCCCTTGGTATGCTGACTATGTAAACTACATAGTATCAGGAAAATGGCAGTTGGAATGGACTAGAAATAAGTTCTTCAAATAAGTCAAGCATTATGTCTGGGATGAACCGTACATGTTCAAACGATGTGCTGATCAATTACTGAGACATTGTGTTCCACATGAGGATGTCAATAGTGTCCTTCAACATTGTCATTCATCACCATACGGCGGACACTTCAGCGGAAATAAAACTACAGCCAAAGTCCTACAATCAGGTTTGTTCTCGCCCACTATGTTTGAATATGCTTACTTATTTGCTCTTCAATGTGACAGGTGCTAGAGAACGGGAAATATTTCGAGGAGAAATAAAGGACCTCTGCAAAATATTCTGGAAGTGGAGATATTTGATGTATGTGGGATTGATTTTATAGGACCATTTGTTCCATCATTCGGAAACCTGTACATATTAGTTACAGTAGACTACGTCTCCAAATGGGTTGAAGCAATAACACTGCCATCAAATGATTCAAAAGTGGTGATAAAATTCCTTAAAAATAATATTTTCACTCGCTTCGGAACACCTCGGGCAATTATCAGTGATGGAGGCACACATTTCTACAACAGATACTTCGATGCACTCCTATCCAAATACGAAGTCACTCATAAAGTTGCCACTGCTTACCTTCCACAGTCAAATGGACAGGTTGAAGTTTCAAACAGGAAGATCAAAAGAATCTTGGAGAGAACCGTTGGATAAACAAGGAATAACTGGTCTACAAAACTAGATGACTCACTATGGGCCTACCGGATAGCTTACAAGACACCAATTGGTATTTCCCCATATCGAATGGTGTTTGGGAAAGCATGCCATCTACCTGCAGAGCTTGAACACAAAACGTACTGGGCACTGAAGAAGTTAAATCATGATCTACAAGCAGCATGAGAAAAACGGCTCCACCAACTCAACGAATTGGAGGAATTTCGCCTTCATGCTTATTAAAATACCAAACTGTACAAAGACAAGACCAAGAAATGGCATGATAAAAAAAAATAGTGCGCAGACAACTGGAACCAGGGCAACATGTGTTGTTATACAATCCTATGTTGAAACTTTTCTCTGGAAAGCTGAAATCAAGATGGTCAGGTCCATTTGTGATTACTCGGGTGTTATCCTATGGAGTTGTTGAGATATACAACCCCAGGTCTAACAACACATTCAAAGTGAACAGCCAGCGAGTCAAGTACTATTGGGGAGAATCATTTGAGTGTCAAAAAGAAAGTGTCACACTTTCAGATCCACCTAACATTTGGACAGTCATGTCTAGCTGACGACGTTAAACTTAACGCTAGCAGAGAGGCAACCCATGCAATTTTTGTATATATTCAGATTTGGTGTGTTTTTTTTTTTTTTGTGTTTTATTTTGTAGGTTAAGTCACAGACATGATGGAAGACGTTCTCACAAATATTCACAAGCAATTTCATTCTCTCCCTCAAAACTCTCTGATGAACGTCTACAAAGCTTGCATGGAATGCATGAGACTTCTAATGATCAAAGGTATTCCTAATAACATTCGTTGGTTAATTGAAGCACGGGTCCGATTGGCAGGTGAGTCATCTGACTCTTTTATTTCATATCTGCCTGATTTAGGAAGAGGCACCTATGCTAAGAAAATAAGAGCTAAAAGAATGGGTGTTTGCTATAAATGTGCACGCATGACATGTAATACTCGTTGTCATTCTTTAGGAATGATGTCTGATAACCGTGAAGATAAAATTAAATTCATTAGGGATGACTTGAGTAAGGAGTCTTTGGATGACATATCATTGACTCTTGAGACATGTCCTAGTGGATATGTGCATCACGCAATTCACATGTTATATACACAATTTCAAAAAGAAAGACAACAATTAAGTCTTGGGAATCTGACTTTAAAAACCCTATTTTCTAATTTATAAGAAAATTGGATGGGAAGCTTGTCTCTGACTCATAGATGTCAATCAAGCTGTTACTTCCTGTAAATATTATTATCTCTTTGTATTTATCTAATAATTGTGATTCGTTTTGTGATTTTCTTTTATTTTCTCCGACATGATCCAGACTATTTGACTTTCACGATATATTTTACCGTTTAGCTAATAATTGTCATTTTGCAGGTACTATTGCTATTTTTACTCACCATTTTTCAGGTTCTATAAATTCAGCTCATCATTTGCACTCTTCAAGAAATCTAGAGTTGAGAAATAAATAAAATAATATATGGAAGCAACTTCCAAAAGACGAGTTGTAAACATCTGTGTGTTTTTCGATACTAGTGTTGGTTCTAAACCATAGTTCGTTGAGGCAGCACATGAATTGGGTAGAGTCATAGTTGAAAGGAATATGCACCTAGTATATGGCGGTGACAATCTTGGACTAATGGGGTGTGTTTCAAGGGCCGTACAGGAAGGAGGTAGTCAAGTTCTGGGAATCATCTCAGTACCTTTGGCAGAGGCGAATCTTATAGGACCATCAAACGGAGAGGAACTTATTGTACCATGTATGTCTGAATGACTGGTTAAAATGATTAATCATACTGATGCTTTTATTGCTTTCCCAAATGGCTTGGGCACGATGAAGGAAATTTTTATAGTAGTATCTTGGGTGAACTTGAATATACACCAGAAACCGATTGGACTGTTTAATGTTGATGAATTTTATGACTTTCTTTGTGTATTTCTTGATGATGCTCGGAGAAATGGGTTCGTGTCAAAACCTGTAAAAGATATCCTCTTCACTGCCAGAACTGCCCATGATTTAATTGACTAATTTTTAGCATTTGAACCAAAAATTGACCCTATCATTTCCAAGATTAACTGGTCTGATAATGATCGTGGTAAAAAACGTCGGATAAATCTGGATCTTAACCTTTAATTTTCTTTTTAAGATGTATAATTTCAGCTAACCAGATATTATTTTCTAACTCTTCTTCTACTTTTTTAGACATTGGGGACAATGTCTCAATTAGGTTTGGGGGAGAGTATCTTGTTTTTAATTTTTCGTTGTGTCGTTTTTATGTGATTTTTAGTCAAAAATTTTCAAAAAAAAATCAAATTTTTTTTTAAAAAAAAATAATAATATTTTATCTTTTGTGTTTTTAATTTGACTAATCAGGTGAAATTGGTGTGAGATAGCTGAGTAAGGAATTTTCACTCCTGATACATATCTCAACATATTTCGTAACAAATTCATTTTTGTTTATTTCCTTTTAAATTATTTAATTTGTGAATTCTCCATAATAATAACTAAAATAGATCTCCATATGCTCAGTTGACAAGTATTATCAATATGCATGGTAACATACAGCCATGAGCTGTAATTGAAAAGTTTGTAATATTCAGTGCTCTAGTTTAATTGGAGGAAACATCTAAAAAAGCGATGAAATTTTAAAAATAAAATAAAATTTGTGTATATTAAATAAAACATCTGAAATTTGAGTAATTAAGTTCGAATAGGTGTTTTAACACCTAGTGTCCTAAAATCAACTGGTTTGAGAGTCACTGGCCCAAAGCCCGCTACATGGATTGAAGATGTTATATATATATATATAATATATATATATATATATATATATATATATATATATATATATATCTGAAATCCGAGTAATTAAGTCTGTAAGGGTGTCTTAACACATGCCCTAAAGCCAACTGGCTTGGGAGTCACTGACCTAAAACCCGCTACATGGATTGAAAATATTGAAAAAAAAGTCAGAAAAAATTTACATTGCTAAAAAATGTGTGAATTCTGATATATCTTTAGGACAAAAATATTACTCTATTTTCAACTACACTTATCAATATTGTGGGCACAATGAACTAATTAATACTTTGTTGGTTGTGTATATGGAGAATGGTAAAAATAATTAGAGAATTTACTTATTTAGTAATTTAGAAAGAAAGAAAACAGATATTAACTTGGATAAGAAATTTCACTTGTTTAGTCACTAACTTGTTTATTCTCTTTTCTTTTATCTTTTTGCTTTTGTGTGCATTAGATTGACATTTGTGGGTATCGTCACTGTAAGCCCTCACGAGACTACAACTCATCCATTAGGGACACCTAGAGGTTTAAAGACTTGTTGCATACGATAAATGCAACTGTGATCCCTACGAAAGTGGCTTAGTTTAATTTTTATTATTTATTGCATTTTATTTTGTTGTTTTGATCGATGACTAGCAAAATGTTAGGTTTGGGGGTGTGATGAGCGGAAAATATATCAATATTTATTGCCCCTTTTACTTAATATTTTGTATAGTTTCTCGAGTTTTATGAATGTTTGATGTGTTTTAGTTTATTTTGCAGATAAAATAAAATCGGGAATTAATGGAATCAATCAGGATAAAATATGGAACAAATAAGGACAAAAACTGGACTTGACATTTTGATTTTGGAGATTGAAAACTTGAAATGGCGTTCTCACGAAGTACAATTTCGGAAATTTCAGCTTTGCGCAATTATCGTATTTTGGCCATAACTTTTTATTCCGATATCATATTGAGGTGATTTAAGTTCCAGCTTAAAAAAGACTCAAAGAGCTACAACTTTGAAGTTCATAAGATTTTCGAATTCTGAAGTTTTCATTACCGAAATTGATAAAAATCCGGAAGTGTGTTATGTGTAATTATTAAAGTCATTTTCAAAAATAAAAAAAAAATGGAAATGGTCAAACTTCCACCAAACATGTGGAGGATTTGGTTTCATGTTTGGTGGCATATTTGGTGGAGAAATTGGTGGAGAAATTAGTGCAAGCATTTATATTTGCCTATAAATACCAAGCTAAACTTTGTAAATTTTCCATGCTTTCTTTAGGGGATTTGTCAATGAAAACCTAAAAGAATATGTCTTGCATGTTTATTTAAGTTTTCTTGTATTTTCTCTTTATTTATTTAATAAATGTTTATGTGTTTTTAATTACATCATGAATAAGTAATCTCTTTTTGTTGGAGTATGGGGTGAAACTTTTAATATAATAATTTAGATTTACCCCCTTAATTTAAATAAGTAAATTGAATTAATTATTTACCGCCTATATGGCTGGTTTTATATTATTGGACTTAGTTTCTACCTATTTGGTCGGTTTAGGTGCTAACCTTGTTACCGCCTACATTGTCGGTTTATATGATTTTGTTACCGCCTATATGGTCGGTTGGACTTTGGACAAATGACATTCACCGCCTATATGGTCGGTTTTAATATAATTAATTCAAGAAATGATTAATTGATAAGGGAGTAATCTATATTTGAAGTATTAAAAGTAAAACCCCTGTAATGTTATTTTGTTTAACTATGCATTTTGCAATTTTAGCTATGTTTTGTAACTAAAAATATTACTTAGGGTTGTGATAAATTTCAATATCACCGTTTTATAAGTGGTTATTTATGTTTTGGGTAGTATATTGGTTTATTTATTGAGTCTTAAGCTTAATACTTCTTGTTAACTGGTCATTAATAATATTGATTTGGTAAACTTTAAAAAAAAAACTTGGAAAAAAGATTTTAGGTTTTAGCCATAGACTCAATAGCTCACGATCTCACATTGGGGTAAATGTCTCTTAAGTAGATTTCCTTACAGGATAGGAATATATCTGTCGGGCGGGGGTAGTCATAATTGGAACTTAATCTTAATGAATTCAGAGTTTCTTAATTAACATAGGAATATAGTTAATTGGGTTACTTTGGGTATTTACATCTGACCATCAGAAGAGGCTTTTGCATAACTTCGTGTTCCAGGTTAATAAACCGATATATTGCACAAACATGAATTAATCACTTCATCTTTAAAAGATATTGGAAGGATTCACAACCCTGGATATTTTCATATCATTGTTTAAAACCTAAAATCTACTTTTGTTTTGTTTTAATTACTTGTCTTTAGTTTAAAATCATCATCCAACCAAAAATCAAGCAATTAGATACTCGTAAATATTTAATTCCATAAATTAATAGTTTATGTATTAGTCCTCGTGGGATCGATACATTTTATACTTCTTGAGCGATACGTGCGTTTGCGTAAGGTGTGTGTTTACAACCGATCATTGAGATATTGTTCATCACCAACTAACTTGCTCAAAACGTTTTTTTTGATGGTTTGTTTTGTTAGCGAGTTCATGATGAGTTTTATGATGATTGCTTGTGATGGTTATATGGATGTTCGGTTTCTAGTGCTGGTGATATTTTGAGGGATATTTTTGGGATTCAAAAATACTAGTATTAGGATTAGTATTTAAATAAGTGATGTAAGTAGTAAAAGTTTATAGCCAGCCGTATAATAGTGGACGTAAACACATTGTTGAATTACTTAAATCTCATGCATTTTTCTGATGGATGCTTTGAGGATATTTTGATTTACCTCAATTCCTTTTTTTCTTGCTTTTTATGATTCTATCAGGTTGTAAAAGAATCTCAATATTGTCACTTTGTATATGGGAAACAACAAGACTCACAAGCCAAAACTTCATTGGAAAATGTTTATTTAATCACCCAACACAATTAGGCATAGCTAGCCCTGAGGAATCGGAACTGGAATTGAAATAGATTCCTTAAATCGGTTCTAATTTCAATTCTAATTCTAAAGATTTGAAAAAAAAATTAGATTTAATAAAATTTATTTTATTGTATATATAATACATAATTATAACTTACTATATATTAATTATAATTAAAATAAAATTTAATTTCTAATTGGCTACTCGCTGTCGGCCGTTTCAATTATCGTTACTTGAGATTCATCGGTTAAGTCGAATAAATAATCATTACTCTTTTTGATATATTTTTTAGATCATACGTTTAGTTTTAGACCAATCATCAAGATATGATTGTGCTTCTAATGATTCCAGGCTTATGCTTGACCAAGTGTCATCCAATATACTCACTCCAGCACTAAACAATTGCTCAACTGCAACTGTTGACAATAAGTATGTTAGAAAATCCTTAGAAATTAATGTTAAAATTGGAAATTGACTGGCATGTTGCTTTTATCATTCCAAAATTTACAGTTATACATGTACTATCACCGATCTCAAAAGAAGTTGTTAGATAAACATCAAATATGGTTCGGTTCGTTGATTCGGTTCTTGCGATTTAGTTTCGGTTCGGTTCAACCGTCGATTCCGGTTCGATTCGTCAATTTTGAAGAACGGGAACCGAATCGATTCTTCAACTATTTTGATTCAATTAAAACCGTCGAACCGTTGACTGGTTCAATTCTAATCCTAACCCAATTCGATTCCGATCCAGTTCGCGATGCGGAACCTAACTACGGTCAAGCCTAGCCATGGCTACTGTGTTTTTTCCCTTGCAAAATTAATGTAAAATGCAATATTGAAAGTGCTCACATTCCTTTATTCTTTTTTTTTTTGCTAATTATTATTATTATTTGTTGATGGTGGTAGCAGGACATCGCGGCTTTTGTTTTCATCATGAAGGGTCGTCCGACGATGGCCTGGTAACTGCTCATGAGTCTACTACAGTGAAGTCTGTTATGATCGTCCGGGTCCGAGGATGTGTCCCGACAGTTATCGCCAACTGTATTTTTCCTAGTGGGATGACGGCTGATCCTCCGAAACCGTATAAGGGAGTGCTATAGTTGGTCAGGGTTGCATATTCTACCCCTAGGTCGTCCAGTGCTTCTCTGGAAATTATGTCAACCGCGCTCCCGGGGTCCACTAGGATTCTGTCTACCTCCGACCGCTGATGACTGCCTTGATTATCAATGCATCGTCATGAGGGAAACTTACTCCTCGGGTATCCTCATCAGTGAACATTATTGGTACCGATCGGCCTCCCTGTAGCCCTGCGACCTGCTCTGTTTCTAAGACATCTGGTCCTCGGGTTCTGCTGTAATCTTTCCTTGACCGGTTAGAGTTTCCGGCCAGTGTTCTTCCTCCTGCGATGATATTGATTTGGCGACCACGTGCTCTTTGTCTGGCTGTCATGACCTCGTGGTCAATGTATTTGTTTAGATACCCGTTTCGTGCTAGATCTTCCATTTGTTCTCGCAGATCTTTACATCCGTCTGTTGTATGTCCTTTGGAGTTGTGGTGTACACAATAAGCCTTTTGGTTCCTTTTATCCGGGGGGAATCTCCTTTGGTCGGGTTCCACTAAGAGGCCTTTCCCCTGGATCTCCATGACAATTTGTCCCAGTGGTTTCTTTAGGGGAATGTATGCATCTTCCCTGACCACATGGTTTACTTGGGTCGGCGCCCTCCTCTCTTGATGGTCCCGGTGTAGTGGCTTGAATTCTTTGTGCTTCGGGGGTGGTTTTCTGGATTCTCTTTCTGTTCGGCGGGGGGCACCCTCCCTTGCGGTTCTTTCTCTGATGGTGTTCCCTTTTCAGGATACCTTCTCTTCGTTCTCTAACAAAATGAATTTTCGGGCCACCTCCAGAGCGGTGGCGTAGTCCGGGGTGTCTTGGATCCTTAGATGGGTCCATAGCCTTCCGACCTTCAAGGCTCCCTTCAAGCTTTCCAGGGCCTCGGGGGATTCACACCCTCCGACTTCGAGGACCATATTATGGTATCTTTCAATAAATATCTTCATAGGTTCATCGTCTCCTTGTTTCATAAGCCTTAGTTCTCCAATTGTTTTTCTGGGGACACAAGCCCCCTTGAAGTGTCGTATGAATGACTTTCTCAGTTGTGCGAAGCTGCTGATGCTCCTTGGGGCTAGGCTTCTATACCATAGAATGTCCGGTCCGGATAGAGTTAAGGGGAACACTTTGCAGATGGCGTCCCATGTTACCCCTTTCACCTCCATTAGTAGGACGAAACCTTCAATGTAGGTTTTGGGATCGGTATGGCCCTTGTATGGTGTTATGGTCGGCATGCTGAATCTTTTTGGGAATTTCTCTGACTTTATTTCTTCTGTGAGGGGGGACTCATCTTTGCCGTCCTGGGCATCCCCTCTGTCTGCATTGGGGTATACTCCCCATTTGACCAGCTCCTCCCGTAACCAAGATTTCATGCTGCTATCTTTGGTTCCATTCCGCCTCCTGCGGTCTCCTTTCTTTCTGTTATCCCGGGGGTGGTGCTTCTCGTGATCAGTATCTTCTCGTACTTCTTCGTCATACTCTTTCTTCTTTCTCCGGGTGTTGCGAGGGCTATCATAGGAGGGGTCTGGTGACGATTTGTCACTTTCTTCCTCCCATGTGTCCTCGGTCTGGGAATCTTCCTGAACCACTACAGATCTTACCCTGTAAGGATCCCTCCTCTGGGGTCTGTCGTCCTCACTTATATCGACAATTCTTTTTCCTTCTGCTATGTCGTTCCTTCGTCGGCTAGTCCCGGCCTCGAATTTTTCATTGTGTACTCCTTCTACCTTTTCTAACCGGTCTACTATGGTTTTTAGCAGAGTTTGGCTTTCCTCCCTTTCTTTCCTAAGGTTCTCCTCAATCTTCTCCATCTAATCTGCAGCCGAGCTCCCTGATGGTTGGTGGCTTCCGTCTTCCGCCATTGTCTCACTACGCGAGTTGCTTTTTGTTGGCCTCCCCACAGACGGCGCCAACTGTTGACGGCTGATTTTGGTCTCAGGGTAATATTGGAATATCACTCCCGAAGAAATCCTCCCTCAATAGTGAATTTGTTTGGTTATGGGGGACCAAAGGCAAACTTAGCGAAAGACAGATAAACACACCAATCAACAAGGAGATTTAACGTGGTTCGGTGGTTTGGATCCGACCTACGTCCACGATCAAAAAAAATCATAAAAGAATTAGTGATCTGAATCTTCAAGCTCTGACTTGTAAAGACCCGAGAAGAGTGTTTTAAGTAATAAAAGTACCATCTTTTTTGTGACCGTGGACGTAGGTCGGATCCAAATCCACCGAACCACGTTAAATCTCCTTGTTGATTGGTGTGTTTATCTGTCTTTCGCTAAGTTTGCCTTTGGTCCCCCATAACCAAACAAATTCACTATTGAGGGAGGATTTCTTCGGGAGTGATATTCCAATATTACCCTGAGACCAAAATCAGCCGTCAACAGAGGAGTCTTGTTCGATCTCGGAGGGAGTAGGGGTAGTGTCAAGGTCTTCTACACTAGGTGCCCCAGAGCCCGAAGAGAGCTCCTCAGCAGAGGAAGTTGAGATTTTAGCAGGCTTTTCAGGGGAGGAACCGCTGTCAGACATCCCTGACACCCAGAAAAACAAAGAAGGAAGGGGAAGTCAGTCTATGGCAACAAGAAACTACTCATGATTTCCATGTTAGCTAAACAGGTGGTCTCTAAAGTGCCCTAAAGCAGAACCCAGCAAACCATAAATCTTCTCCTAGCAAACACAGACTCGTAAAACAAAAAAAAAAAAAAAGACCGATCAGAGGACTTACTTGTTCTTCTCGGAAAAAGCAGGGGTAGTGTCAAGGTAGTGATCTGAATCTTCAAGCTCTGACTTGTAAAGACCCGAGAAGAGTGTTTTAAGTAATAAAAGTACCATCTTTTTTGTGACCGTGGACGTAGGTCGGATCCAAATCCACCGAACCACGTTAAATCTCCTTGTTGATTGGTGTGTTTATCTGTCTTTCGCTAAGTTTGCCTTTGGTCCCCCATAACCAAACAAATTCACTATTGAGGGAGGATTTCTTCGGGAGTTATATTCCAATATTACCCTGAGACCAAAATCAGCCGTCAACAAAAGGGGCAAGGGGCAATCTCCATCTCAGCCAGCATCCAAGCAAAATAACGTTGCATCGGCAACCGTAGCCCACACTCAAAAACAGCAGGAAGAAGTGCCACCGAGCCCTCATCAGGTTGACTAGCACGATCTATCGGGCCGGGAACTTCAAGGGCAATATCTATTGGGATGTCGTATCGTTGCCGCAACACAGCGCGATCATCCTCAGTTATTTTGGAGGGACGGTTCATATCCAGAGCCGACGACCCAAGTTCACCTGGCTCTGGGTCCTTCCGAGGAACCCTCTGATGGTAGGAGTCTTGTTCGATCTCGGAGGGAGTAGGGGTAGTGTCAAGGTCTTCTACACTAGGTGCCCCAGAGCCCGAGGAGAGCTCCTCAGCAGGGGAAGTTGAGATTTTAGCAGGCTTTTCAGGGAGGAACCGCTGTCAGACATCCCTGACACCCAGAAAAACAAAGAAGGAAGGGGAAGTCAGTCTATGACTACAAGAAACTACTCACGATTTCCATGTTAGCTAAACAGGTGGTCTCTAAAGTGCCCTAAAGCAGAACCCAGCAAACCATAAATCTTCTCCTAGCAAACACAGACTCGTAAAACACAAAAAAAAAAAAAAAAAAAAAGAGACCGATTAGAGGACTTACTTGTTCTTCTCGGAAAAAGCAGGAGGTTGTGCAGTACGGTTATACCCGTTCTTTATGTTCACAGCAAAGAAAAAGAAAAAGCACACGGTTGAACTTCAAGAGCTCGGAGTTGGACGAATCACAGAGATGTTTTCAGAAAAGAAGAAGAAATTGCCGAAAAAGATGGAACAGTGAAAGCCTCGCCTTCTTATAGTCATGACAAAGACGTTCGTGACCGTTGGATCTGAAGGAAGAACCCGGATGAACGCCAGGTGTCGACTGCAAATGAGGTCTCCCAAGTTTGAAACAGACGGCTGAGATCAGCCCACTGTGAAAACGCCTCTACACGGTCGATTCCACCCCCTTTTTGGCGGGAACCGGCGGATGTTTAACAAATGTCGAACTCAGAAAAAACCCTAAAACTGATTTGACAGGCATTTAAGCGGACGTGACTGTTGCGTGTCTCAAGACAAAGCGCTTGAAAAGAGGCAACAAAGCATTTCTCGACCCCGGACCGACCTCCAACGGAGCAAAACAGAACACCATCTTTTATGTAGTTCCCGACACCAACTTGCACGCTTGTCGGAACCGAGAACTAGGGGACAGATGTTGATGGTGTTTTCAGGCACTGTAGCATTTAAGACAGCACGACGAGGACAGAAGAGTAATTCCCTGACTGGTTGAGATCATCAAAGCCGACCCGACCATAACATGTGAAGACCGACCACTTTGGTTCGGATAACCGAGCACTATAAGGTCGGCAGAAACACTCTCAACATAAAAGACTGTCATGACCGACCTCATGAAGACCGACCAGACGACGAGACGCGTTCAAGATGACGACACCTTATTCTTGCGGATAAGATAAACAAAGTATCCTACTATCACAAGGAGACAGAATCAGAATCCGAAAAGGAATAAGAAAAGAGAAGGGAGAATCAGACTAGGAATCCTTGCAAGAGAGAAGATTAAGTTCAAATAGGATTTCTTATGCAAATAGGAGTCTGATTTCTGTATTATTATAAAAAGAGGGCAGAGTATGTGTAAAGGACATCACAAAAAATCATAAAAGAATTAGTGATCTGAATCTTCAAGCTCTGACTTGTAAAGACCCGAGAAGAGTGTTTTAAGTAATAAAAGTACCATCTTTTTTGTGACCGTGGACGTAGGTCGGATCCAAATCCACCGAACCACGTTAAATCTCTTGTTGATTGGTGTGTGTTTATCTGTCTTTCGCTAAGTTTGCCTTTGGTCCCCCATAACCAAACAAATTCACTATTGAGGGAGGATTTCTTCGGGAGTGATATTCCAATATTACCCTGAGACCA
This sequence comes from Zanthoxylum bungeanum, assembly GCA_019454045.1. Lineage (NCBI taxonomy): Eukaryota > Viridiplantae > Streptophyta > Magnoliopsida > Sapindales > Rutaceae > Zanthoxylum > Zanthoxylum bungeanum. The sequence continues at coordinate 48,583 of SKCR01001240.1, forward strand.
AAATCAGCCGTCAACAGAGGAGTCTTGTTCGATCTCGGAGGGAGTAGGGGTAGTGTCAAGGTCTAGTCAAATGGGGAGTATACCCCAATGCAGACAGAGGGGATGCCCAGGACGGCAAAGATGAGTCCCCCCTCACAGAAGAAATAAAGTCAGAGAAATTCCCAAAAAGATTCAGCATGCCGACCATAACACCATACAAGGGCCATACCGATCCCAAAACCTACATTGAAGGTTTCGTCCTACTAATGGAGGTGTGCAAGGCGTAACAGGGGATGCCATCTGCAAAGTGTTCCCCCTAACTCTATCCGGACGGCCATTCTATGGTATAGAAGCCTAGCCCCAAGGAGCATCAGCAGCTTCGCACAACTGAGAAAGTCATTCATACGACACTTCAAGGGGGCTTGTGTCCCCAGAAAAACAATTGGAGAACTAAGGCTTATGAAACAAGGAGACGATGAACCTATGAAGATATTTATTGAAAGATACCATAATATGGTCCTCGAAGTCGGAGGGTATGAATCCCCCGAGGCCCTGGAAAGCTTGAAGGGAGCCTTGAAGGTCGGAAGGCTATGGACCCATCTAAGGATCCAAGACACCCCGGACTACGCCCCCGCTCTGGAGGTGGCCCGAAAATTCGTTTTGTTAGAGAACGAAGATAAGGTATCCCGAAAAGGGAACACCATCAGAGAAAGAACCGCAAGGGAGGGTGCCCCCCACCGAACAGAAAGAGAATCCAGAAAACCACCCCCGAAGCACAAAGAATTCAAGCCACTACACCGGGACCATCAAAAGGCTTATTGTGTACACCACAACTCCAAAGGACATACAACAGACGGATGTAAAGATCTGCGAGAACAAATGGAAGATCTAGCACGAAACGGGTATCTAAACAAATACATTGACCACGAGGTCATGACAGCCAGACAAAGAGCACGTGGTCGCCAAATCAATATCATCGCAGGAGGAAGAACACTGGCCGGAAACTCTAACCGGTCAAGGAAAGATTACAGCAGAACCCGAGGACCAGATGTCTTAGAAACAGAGCAGGTCGCAGGGCTACAGGGAGGCCGATCGGTACCAATAATGTTCACTGATGAGGATACCCGAGGAGTAAGTTTCCCTCATGATGATGCATTGATAATCAAGGCAGTCATCAACGGGTCGGAGGTAGACAGAATCCTAGTGGACCCCGGGAGCGCGGTTGACATAATTTCCAGAGAAGCACTGGACGACCTAGGGGTAGAATATGCAACCCTGACCAACGATAGCACTCCCTTATACGGTTTCGGAGGATCAGCCGTCATCCCACTAGGAAGAATACAGTTGGCGATAACTGTCGGGACACATCCTCGGACCCGGACGATCATGACAGACTTCACTGTAGTAGACTGCATGAGCAGTTACCAGGCCATCGTCGGACGACCCTTCATGATGAAAACAAAAGCCGCGATGTCCTGCTACCACCTGAAACTGAAATTCCCCACTCGGGAGGGGATTGGAATTGTGTGCGGAAGCCAGAAAACAGCTCGCAGCTGCTTCGCAACTCTCTCACGAGAAACTCTTTGCATCACAGAAGACAACCGAAAAAGGAACCAGGGAGAAGAAGAAGAAGGCAGAAGCCCAGGCGCCTGGCCAAACAAAAAAGCCCGACTCGCTGCAGCTGAGGAAACACAGAGAGCATGGAACTTTGAGAAACACAACATAAGGAGGAAAATACCCTTAATATTTCAATCGGCTCGGGGCTGGATTTCGTTCCGCCGAGGCCGTTTTCGGCTCGAGGCTGGATTACGTTCCGTCGAGGCCTCTTCATCGGCTCGGGGCTGGATTACGTTCCGCCGAGGCCTCTTCATCGGTTCGGGGCTGGATTACGTTCCGCTGAGGCCTCTTCATCGGCTCGGGGCTGGATTTCGTTCCGCCGAGGCCGTTTTCGGCTCGGGGCTGGATTACGTTCCGCCGAGGCCTCTTCATCGGCTCGGGGCTGGATTTCGTTCCGCCGAAGCCATTTTCGGCTCGGGGTCGGGTTACGTCCCACCGAGTCGATACTCATTGGACTGGGGACGGAACATTCCCACATAACCAAATATCTCTTTAGCTCGGGGTCCTCAGGGACATACTCGATGCATAGAATCCGTGAGAAGCATAGCACGGGGAGGGATGATACCCCTGTGGCGATTGCTTACTCCAGTGTTACCGAGCATAAGGAGGAACATGCCTTAATGTGTCGAACACTCTTCTGATCCTCACTTACCCGATGTAATGGATCCATGGGAAAGCATAGCACGGGGGGTGATGACACCCCGTGACGATTGCTATCTCCAGTGATACCGGACCTAAGGAGGAATATGCCCTTAGTATCCCGGACACTCTTTGATCCATTCATCATCCGGATCTGCGAGAGACACAGCACGGGGATGCGTTATGCCCCTGTGGCGTGTGCCTGCTCCAGCGTGGTAAGGAGGAGCCCTCATACAATACACAGGCTTCCCAGTGAACCCACGTGTAGAGGATGTGCCCTTACCATTCAAACGCTCATCTGATCCGAATCCTGGTTCGCCGGGACACTGAATTGAAAGATTCAGAATTGTGTTTGGAGACCTCGGGCAGGACGCTGTTTTGAGACATCCACGTTGTTATTTTTTTTTTAAAACGACGTTTTTTATTTTAGGATAGGTGCTAAGTCACCCCCGCCTTTTATTTTCCAGAAACTTGTTTTCGTTTTCCGCTGGTCTGGTAGGGGGACGCCCGCGCCAGATTCGGTAAGGCTTCGAAGGTTGATTCATTTCCCTTCTGCGGAAATCCCAGGGGTTAGTCGGCTCGGGGCCGGATTTCGTTCCGCCGAGGCCACTTGGTTATTCAGCTCGGGGTCGGGTTACGTCCCACCGAGTCAAGCTCTTTTAGGTTTGGGGAGGTAACATTCCCCCAGAACCCAAGTCTTTGAATCAGCTCGGGGTCGGGTTACGTCCCACCGAGTCAAGCTCCTTTAAAGTTTGGGGAGGTAACATTCCCCCAGAACCCAAGTATTTCACTCAGCTCAGGGTCGGGGTACGTCCCACCGAGTCAGCTCTTTGGACTGGGGACGTAACATTCCCCCGGGTCCAAGTGCCCTTCTCAGCTCGGGGTCGGGTTACGTCCCACCGAGTCAAACTCTTTCGATTTGGGGAGGAAAAATTCCCCCAGAATCTAAGTCCATTACTCAGCTCGGGGTCATGTTATACCCCTCCGGTTCATGATGACCCCTGAAGGGTCTCGAAATTGTTCGGACAACAGGAAAAGAAAAAAAAAGGAGAGAAATAAAAAAGAGACACGAAATAAACATAAATATATATGTGTGTATGTCAAAATACAAATTGTAATGTTATTACAAAAAGTTAAAGTGTACACAGGGCCCCGGTCGGGTTACCCTTTCTCATTCAGCCCGCGCAGGGAGGGGGATTTCTTCCTCAGCTCGCTCAGACAACGGAAGGATTGGCTCGGCCTCAGGAGGAAAAACAGCTGCTTCATCCTCGGCAGCATGGGAGACCTCTGCTTCAGGGATAGGGGGAGGGATCTCAAGGCAGTCCTCGCCTGCGGCAGGAACCTCAGGTCGTCCTTCATGGGGAGCCTCAGAAGCCGGAACAATCGAAACCGGGGCGGGATCCATCACCTCTTCGGAATGAGGAGGAAGCCACTTCCGAAACTCCTCCTCATCTATATCCCCCTTGCAAAAACTGATGGCCGCATGAATAGGGTCCATGTTCAGACTGGGCAGCACCATCGGTATCAGATCAGCACAATCACTAACCCCCTCAAGGCGGATGGCCTCCTTCTCGGCCTCAAGATCGGCTCTCTCTCCTCAAGCTCGGCCTCTTTCCTCTCAAAGTCATCCTGGGCCCGCGCCATTTGTTCTTCATTGGCCTTCAATTTTGTTTCAACACTGGCCACCTTGGCCTTCAAAACGCCAATTTCAGATGGGCGGTCTTCAAATCCTCCCGAGCATTGTCAGCAAGCTTTCGCTCCAACGCAGCAGCAGCCTTAAGAGCCTTATTAATTTTGAAGTTCTCAATGGCAGTCGACTCAAGGTTCTGAATCACCCCCTCCCGATCAGCCAATTTAGCCTCCACTTCTGTAAGGCGATTCTGAAGTCTCTGGGCCTGACCACCCTCGGACAATAGACTCAGAAGGAGGTCCTTATTCTTCGCCATGAGGTAAGTAGCCTGCACACAAAATAAAAAGAGGAGTCAAGATACGATATGAAGAAAACCGAGAACCGAAGTTAGAAAAAGGAAGAATAAAACTACCTTTGCCATTTGAGAGCTCGTCTCGGTCACTACAGCTTCGGGAGAGATATCATCATATCTCGAGACCTCCCCCGGGGGAATGACCTCGGCCAGTTCATTAAAAGTCGGTACTAGATGTGAGGTAGCCTCCCGGATGCTCTCTCCCAAATCATCCACCCCGAGGATTACTGAACTCTTTTGCTTCTTGGAGGAGCCCACAAATGATTTTTTCCCCCGGCGGACATCTTTCTTCTTGCCCGGGACAGGCTCTTCCTCCTCCAACTCAGCCTCCTCGGACCCAAATTGACGCCTCCTTTTCCGCAAAGGCTTCGGTGGACTGATGAGACGAGCAGACCCTGACGACGGTGCACCAGGAGAAGATAGACCCCGAGCAGCCGGCTGAACTTTCCCTTGAGACGCCCCCTCAGCCCCAGCAGGGTCAGGTTGTGCCCGGGAAGTTCCAGTTTCCGCATGACCGGCCTTCTTTATTGTACCGGCCAACTTCTCAAGAAACTTAGGCCTCTTCGACATACCTACAAAAAAGGAGAAAAATGAAATCAGAACCCGAGCACATAAACAAAGGCGTCAAGCACATGATAAACAAAATCAACCGGCAGACATCTACCTATCCGACCCGAGACCTCCGGAGGGACGGTCTGAGTAAGGCCCGACTCAACAAAGGCCGCATCATTGACCAACTTCCTCCAGTGGGCAGCATACCCCCGAGCCCAATGTACCCGCCTCCGAACCTGACGAGAAACCTTGGGAGCATCTCGCCAACAAGCTGGGAGGAACCAGAGAAGTTAAAAACCTAAGAAACTAGGAACGGGAATAAAGAAAGAAAGAAGGGGTATTAAACTCCTAACCTCCAGCCCTGAAGATGTCCGGAACCGAGACGTCCTCCTCAAACGATCTCAGGACCCGACCCCAATCCCTAGTAGCCCAGAACCAAAGGTCCTTGAAATTCTTGTTTGAGTCGGGGAGTTTCTGGACAAGGTTGGACGAGCTATCATAAGCAGAGAGGTAATACCAAGGTCCTTGAAATTCTTGTTGAGTCGGGGAGTTTGGACAAGGTGGACGAGCTATAAGCAGAGAGGTAATACCAACCATAGTGAGTCTTTGGGTTGGACTTCAAACGGTATAACCTCTTCACCTCTTCCAAGCAAGGTACGCCTAAACCTGTCCGATGCCAAACCACATATATGCCGGCCAGAATCCTCCTAACTATTTAAGCTCAATTGGCAAGGGGCAATCTCCATCTCAGCCAGCATCCAAGCAAAATAACGTTGCATCGGCAACCGTAGCCCACACTCAAAAAAAGCAGGAAGAAGAAGTGCCACCGAGCCCTCATCAGGTTGACTAGCACGATCCATCGGGCCGGGAACTTCAAGGGCAATATCTATTGGGATGTCGTATCGTTGCCGCAACAGCGCCAGATCATCCTCAGTTATTTTGGAGGGACGGTTCATATCCAGAGCCGACGACCCAAGTTCACCAGGCTCTGGGTCCTTCCGAGGAACCCTCTGATGGTAGGAGTCTTGTTCGATCTCGGAGGGAGTAGGGGTAGTGTCAAGGTCTTCTACACTAGGTGCCCCAGAGCCCGAGGAGAGCTCCTCAGCAGGGGAAGTTGAGATTTTAGCAGGCTTTTCAGGGGAGGAACCGCTGTCAGACATCCCTGACACCCAGAAAAACAAAGAAGGAAGGGGAAGTCAGTCTATGACTACAAGAAACTACTCACGATTTCCATGTTAGCTAAACAGGTGGTCTCTAAAGTGCCCTAAAGCAGAACCCAGCAAACCATAAATCTTCTCCTAGCAAACACAGACTCGTAAACACAAAAAAAAAAAAAAAAAAAAAAGAGACCGATCAGAGGACTTACCTGTTCTTCTCGGAAAAAGCAGGAGGTTGTGCAGTACGGTTATACCCGTTCTTTATGTTCACAGCAAAGAAAAAGAAAAAAGCACACGGTTGAACTTCAAGAGCTCGGAGTTGGACGAATCACAGAGATGTTTTCATAAAAGAAGAAGAAATTGCCGAAAAAGATGGAACAGTGAAAGCCTCGCCTTCTTATAGTCATGACAAAGACGCTCGTGACCGTTGGATCTGAAGGAAGAACCCGGATGAACGCCAGGTGTCGACTGCAAAAGAGGTCTCCCAAGTTTGAAACAGACGGCTGAGATCAGCCCACTGTGAAAACGCCTCTACACGGTCGATTCACCCCCTTTTTGGCGGGAACCCGGCGGATGTTTAACAAATGTCGAACTCAGAAAAAACCCTAAAACTGATTTGACAGGCATTTAAGCGGACGTGACTGTTGCGTGTCTCAAGACAAAGCGCTTGAAAAGAGGCAACAAAGCATTTCTCGACCCCGGACCGACCTCCAACGGAGCAAAACCGAAACACCATCTTTTATGTAGTTCCCGGCACCAACTTGCATGCTTGTCGGAACCGAGAACTAGGGGACAGATGTTGATGGTGTTTTCAGGCACTGTAGCATTTAAGACAGCACGACGAGGACAGAAGAGTAATTCCCTGACTGGTTGAGATCATCAAAGCCGACCCGACCATAACATGTGAAGACCGACCACTTTGGTTCGGATAACCGAGCACTATAAGGTCGGCAGAAACACTCTCAGCATAAAAGACTGTCATGACCGAGCTCATGAAGACCGACCAGACGACGAGACGCGTTCAAGATGACGACACCCTATTCTTGCGGATAAGATAAACAAAGTATCCTACTATCACAAGGAGACAGAATCAGAATCCGAAAAGGAATAAGAAAAGAGAAGGGAGAATCAGACTAGGAATCCTTGCAAGAAGAGAAGATTAAGTTCAAATAGGATTTCTTATGCAAATAGGAGTCTGATTTCTGTATTATTATAAAAAGGAGGGCAGAGTATGTGTAAAGGACATCATAAAAAATCATAAAAGAATTAGTGATCTGAATCTTCAAGCTCTGACTTGTAAAGACCCGAGAAGAGTGTTTTAAGTAATAAAAGTACCATCTTTTTTGTGACCGTGGACGTAGGTCGGATCCAAATCCACCGAACCACGTTAAATCTCCTTGTTGATTGGTGTGTTTATCTGTCTTTCGCTAAGTTTGCCTTTGGTCCCCCATAACCAAACAAATTCACTATTGAGGGAGGATTTCTTCGGGAGTTATATTCCAATATTACCCTGAGACCAAAATCAGCCGTCAACAAAAGGGGCAAGGGGCAATCTCCATCTCAGCCAGCATCCAAGCAAAATAACGTTGCATCGGCAACCGTAGCCCACACTCAAAAAAAAGCAGAAGAAGTGCCACCGAGCCCTCATCAGGTTGACTAGCACGATCCATCGGGCCGGGAACTTCAAGGGCAATATCTATTGGGATGTCGTATCGTTGCCGCAACAGCGCCAGATCATCCTCAGTTATTTTGGAGGGACGGTTCATATCCAGAGCCGACGACCCAAGTTCACCAGGCTCTGGGTCCTTCCGAGGAACCCTCTGATGGTAGGAGTCTTGTTCGATCTCGGAGGGAGTAGGGGTAGTGTCAAGGTCTTCTACACTAGGTGCCCCAGAGCCCGAGGAGAGCTCCTCAGCAGGGGAAGTTGAGATTTTAGCAGGCTTTTCAGGGGAGGAACCGCTGTCAGACATCCCTGACACCCAGAAAAACAAAGAAGGAAGGGGAAGTCAGTCTATGGCTACAAGAAACTACTCACGATTTCCATGTTAGCTAAACAAGTGGTCTCTAAAGTGCCCTAAAGCAGAACCCAGCAAACCATAAATCTTCTCCTAGCAAACACAGACTCGTAAAACACAAAAAAAAAAAAAAAGACCGATCAGAGGACTTACTTGTTCTTCTCGGAAAAAGCAGGAGGTTGTGCAGTACGGTTATACCTGTTCTTTATGTTCACAGCAAAGAAAAAGAAAAAGCACACGGTTGAACTTCAAGAGCTCGGAGTTGGACGAATCACAGAGATGTTTTCAGAAAAGAAGAAGAAATTGCCGAAAAAGATGGAACAGTGAAAGCCTCGCCTTCTTATAGTCATGACAAAGACGCTCGTGACCGTTGGATCTGAAGGAAGAACCCGGATGAACGCCAGGTGTCGACTGCAAATGAGGTCTCCCAAGTTTGAAACAGACGGCTGAGATCAGCCCACTGTGAAAACGCCTCTACACGGTCGATTCACCCCCTTTTTGGCGGGAACCCGGCGGATGTTTAACAAATGTCGAACTCAGAAAAAACCCTAAAACTGATTTGACAGGCATTTAAGCGGACATGACTGTTGCGTGTCTCAAGACAAAGCGCTTGAAAAGAGGCAACAAAGCATTTCTCGACCCCGGACCGACCTCCAACGGAGCAAAACAGAAACACCATCTTTTATGTAGTTCCCGGCACCAACTTGCACGCTTGTCGGAACCGAGAACTAGGGGACAGATGTTGATGGTGTTTTCAGGCACTGTAGCATTTAAGACAGCACGACGAGAACAGAAGAGTAATTCCCTGACTGGTTGAGATCATCAAAGCCGACCCGACCATAACATGTGAAGACCGACCACTTTGGTTCGGATAACCGAGCACTATAAGGTCGGCAGAAACACTCTCAGCATAAAAGACTGTCATGACCGACCTCATGAAGACTGACCAGACGACGAGACGCGTTCAAGATGACGACACCCTATTCTTTCGAATAAGATAAACAAAGTATCCTACTATCACAAGGAGACAGAATCAGAATCCGAAAAGGAATAAGAAAAGAGAAGGGAGAATCAGACTAGGAATCCTTGCAAGAAGAGAAGATTAAGTTCAAATAGGATTTCTTATGCAAATAGGAGTCTGATTTCTGTATTATTATAAAAAGGAGGGCAGAGTATGTGTAAAGGACATCACAAAAAATCATAAAAGAATTAGTGATCTGAATCTTCAAGCTCTGACTTGTAAAGACCCGAGAAGAGTGTTTTAAGTACTAAAAGTACCATCTTTTTTTTGACCGTGGACGTAGGTCGGATCCAAATCCACCGAACCACGTTAAATCTCCTTGTCGATTGGTGTGTTATTTATCTTTTGCTAAATTTGCCTTTGGTCCCCATAACCAATCAAATTCACTATTGAGGGAGGATTTCTTCGGGAGTGATATTCCAATATTACCCTGAGACCAAAATCAGCCGTTAACATTATTATTTAACTTTCGAAAGTTTGTTGAATAATGATGATTAAAAGAAAGGTAAGAATATCAGAATCGGTGGTGGTGAATAATTAATGAACAGAAATAAAGATCCTAAATGTACAAGACAAGCACGGTAAAGAAAGAATCATGTCGTCATGTATGAAAAAATGATGTACCCCAAGTCTGTTTTACTGAAATGACCCCAACAAAACACACATGACATAATATCAAATTTTCTGGCAGACTGATATACAGTACAATACAAAATCATAAAGTAAGAGATTAATGAAATAATAATTAGAGAATAATAATATTAAAAACTCATGTAATTGATCTTATTTAGGTCTGTTTGTTTCACCGTAAAACTGTTGTAAAATTTAGTGTCATCAAACAGTAATATAACTTGCAAACAAACTGATCAAAACAGCAAAAGTAGATCTAGATGCATGAAACCCTAAAACCAGAAAATCCTTAAACAAACCAGAAAATTGAGAATACAGAGTTGTCCAAGTCGAGATGATCTCTGTCCTTAAGAACTTATTGGCTCCGTCACAGGTGCTTTACAGATTCGTTTTGCCAACGTTCTCCCAGGATTACTTGGATTCTTCTTGTTCAATGTGCACTCCTTAATAAGTATGCGAACTTGGAATCAATGGTGAATCTCTCTCAAAACAAGGAAAACATAAATGCCTTTAAAGTTGGTGTTTTTCTGTATATGTCTTTTTCCTATATCTATAATATTGGAATTAAAGCCTTCTTATATAAGGCATGGAGGGGTGCCAATAGGGCACCCCTTGGGGTGGGTTGCAACCCTCCAAGGATTGCAACCTCCCATACACCCCTAGGGAATTCCAATAATATACATATCCATATACATCTCATATTTAATGAATTTTGAGGAATTTACAACAATCCCCCACAATTCTCAAATATTCATACAGGCATGTGAGAGATATACCGTGAGCTAAAGCTGCATCGAAATAGGTAGCTTTCGCCTTGAACCTTTCCTAGTGAATGACAATCGGATTTACTTGGCAAACCAGTGACCCATAGTCTTGAACTGTTCTGCCGTTGGTGTAAACCAAGACAATTGCCAACACACAGCTTTAATTCGACCATTTTCCCGTTCTACGGTTGTGTTCATTTTGGCCTGAACAACGGTCCTGGATTCATCAAGCACTTTAGGGTAACCCGCCTTTAAAGGTTCCCATGGAAGCGGCCTCATTTCTTACTTGAAATAGGTGATCTACTATGAAGAGGTAATCTGTCTTTACCCCCATTAGGACTCATCTCCTAATATAGTGATCATTAAAAGCCTTAGCTTATCCTAACCAATGACAGACAGCACTCAGCGTCATTATCGGAATGGGAAAGAGTACGAAACTCTCCAGTGCTTGTTTTGAATTGCACAAAGTTCCTGTTGTCCCTTTTGAACCTAGATCTTGGGATCTCCAGTCAACTAGGTTGGGTTTCCACAGTGACAATTCTTAGATTATAGGCTTCAAGCCCATTCCCCTCGATGACTTCTCAACTTGCTCTCGAGGTAAACCTTTAGTTAGTGGATCCGCTAGGTTTTCCTTCGACTGACATAATCGATCGTTATTATGCCACTTGAGAGCAGTTGACGCATGGTATTATGTCTCCGACGTATGTGTCGAGACTTACCATTATACATTGTATTTTGGGCTCTCCCAATTGCCGATTGGCTATCACAATGTATGCTAATCGCTGGCACCGGTTTGGGCCAACTAGGAATATCCTCCAGGAAGTTTCTAAGCCATTCTGCTTCTTCCGCTGTTTTGTCTAACGCTATGAACTCTGATTCCATAGTAGACCGGGCAATACATGTTTGCCTCGAGGATTTCCATGACACGGCTGCATTACCAAGTGTGAAAACAAATCCAACCGTAGATTTGGATTCCACTGTGTCAGATATCCAATCAGCATCGCTGTATCCCTCTAGAACAGCAGGATATCTCTCGTAATGTAGCCCATATTTTGAAGTTTCTCATACCTCAAAACACTTACTATGGCTTTTCCAGTGGTTATGTCCTGGATTGCTAGTATATCTGCTAAGCCTATTCACATCTTGAGCGATATCAGTTCGTGTGCAATTCGTGAGATACATCAGACTTCCGATGATCCTTGAATACTCTAATTACGATATGCTTAAGCCAGTATTCTTTGATAAAGGAAGAGTTAGGTTAGCTACTCCCAAATCTTTCATATCAAATTTGCTGGTTAACACTTCTTGGTAAACTGAATCAACTCATGATTATTACCGATTATCAGCATATCGTCTACATAGAGACATACAATGACATATCATTTTTGAGTTGATTTGGTGTATATACACTTATCACACTCATCGGTTTTAAACCCACTTGACAACATATCTTTGTCAATGTTCTCATGTCATTGTCTAGGTGCTTGTTTTAATCCGTACAAGAATTTTACAAGTTTGCACACCTTCTGTTCTTTTCCAGGAACATTAAACCCTTCTGGTTGTTCCATGTAAGTCTCTTCATCCAATTCACCATTCAAGAATGACGTCTTTACATCCTTTTGATGTATTTCAAGACCAAATATAGCTGCTATAGCTATAAGCATTCTACTAATGTGATACGAATCACTGGTGGATAGGTGTCAAAGTAAACAAGGCCTTCTTTCTGTCTATAATCTTTTATGACAAACCTCGCCTTGTACTTATCTATTGATCCATCCATTTTCATCTTTCCAATTAAGCCCAGTGGCTTACAACCTGGAGGAAGATCAACCAACTCCCAAGTATGGTTCTGTGGATTGAATCAATCTCACTGAAAATCGCCTCTTTCCACAGAGGTGCCTCCAAAGAAGACATTGCTTCTTTATAGCTTCGAGGCTCATTTTCTAACAAATATGTCAGAAAATCGGATCTGACTCTTGGTCAACATGATCACTGTCCTTGACAGTATCAACAGCTCTTTTTGAGAGACTCTTTTCTTTGTCTTTCCTTACAAGGAAATGTCTCTTCAAAATATTGCATTCCTTGACTCAATCATCACATTCAGATTGATGTCAGGAATCTCATACTTGTGTACCAAGAATCGATACGCACTACTGTTGCAAGCATATCCGAAGAATATACAGTCAACAGTTTTGGGTCATATTCCACCTTCTTAGGTTTAGGAGCCATCACCTTGGCAATTGGCAAGACACCCCCACATTTTCAGATATTGGAAGGTACATAACCTTTCCACAACTCACATGGTGTCTTGTCCAATCTTTTGTGAGGAAGCTTGTTCAGAACGTAGTTCGCGGAAAGCAGGGCTTTCCCCCACAAGTTCTGAGGTAAACCAGAACTAGTCAACATGGCATTCATCATTTCCTTCAACGTTCGGTCTTTGCACTCAGCAATCCCATTTTGTTGAGGAGAATACGGAGCAATGGTTTCGTGAATAATTCCGTGCACAGAACAATATTCACCGAATGATGAAACGTATTCACCACTTCTATCACTCCTGATTCTTTTGATTTCCTTGCCAAGTTGATTTGCAACTTCGTTCTCAGTGTATAAAGCTCTCAATAGCTTCAGCTATGCTCCTCAGCAAATACACTTAACTGAATCTTGTGCTTTCATCGATAAAAGTGACAAAGTACTTTTTACCGCCTCTTGTTTGCACAAAATTCATGTCACATACGTCAATGTGTACAAGTTCCAAGGGTTCAGAACTTCGTTCTATGATGTTCTATGTATTTTTGCTTCAACACATGCCTCACACTCATGTTGGCTATCAATGCAAATTTAGGTATAAGGTCCATGTTAATTAATGTATCATAATTAACATGTCCTAACCTCCCATGCCATACATTTTGTGACTCAATAATATAAGCAGAAGTTTCAGCTTTATTAATAGCACAATTGACAGTCATTGAAAAGACCCTCAGCGAGGTATCATTTTCCTACATAGACATCATTTCTGGTCAATACAATCTTGTCAGAAACAAATACAAACCCGAGACCGAGTTCTTCCGAATATCTGGAACATGCAAACATTATTATATGTAAGCTCCGTTCCGGATATCATTTTCAGAACTACTGTGCCTTGTCCAACCACTCTAGAGGTAGACGAGTTTCCCATTGTCAGATGATCGCCGCCATCGACCTTTCTGATACGAGGAAAACATCTTGCTATCAGCACAGATATGACGAGTAGCCCCAGAGTCTACCCATCATTCTCTCGGATTCCCAACCAAGTTGGCCTCAGTTACCACTGTTGAGAGATTCATTTCTGAAATCTCATCAGTTAACTGCTCATCTTCAGTGACATAAGCCTCATATATCCTGCCATTGTCCTGAGATATCTTGTTTCTGCAGTCCTTTGTCATATGACCTTCTTTTCACAGTTGTAGCACTTCCCATTGAACTTCTTGTTCGCTTGGGAAGAATCAGCTTCACTGTTCTTTCTTTTCTTGCTACCATTTACATCCTCAAAGATGTTGGCCTTAGACTCCATAGTCTTGTAGCTGGCCTTTCCGGACATCATGTTGTCCTGTTCGATTCTCAATCGAACTCCAAGGTCTTCAAGGCTCATCTGCTTCTTTCTGTGTTACAGATAGCTCCTGAAATCCTTCCATGATGGAGGCAACTTTTCGATTATGGTGGCAACTTGAAACGTCTCACAGAGTTTCATTCCTTCATCCAGTATTTCATGAATGATCTATTGTTGTTCACCCAACTGAGACATCACTGTCCTTGAAACTACCATCTTGTAGTCCAGGAACCTACCCACGACAAATTTCTTTTGTCCGGCATCTTCAGTTTTATACTTCTTCTCGAGAGATTCCCAGAGAATCTTCGCAGAAGTCATGCCTTGGTACACATTGTACAGGTATTGTCAAGACCACCCAACAGGTAGTTCTTGCATAAGAAGTCTCCAGACATCCAAGTCTGTTCTCGCTCTTCCTTGGCCAATTCAGATTCTCCCTCCACAGGACCCGGAAGATCTTTGAGGAATTTAGCCAACTGGAGAGTTGTCAGGTAGAACAGCATTTTGCTCTGCCACTGTTTGAAATTTGCCCTACCAAATTTCTCCGGCTTTTCTCTGTGAGAGACCGGTATTCTTTGATATTTCCGCTAGCCATTTGTAACTGGAAATCCAACAGGGTTCAATCAGTCTACGAAAGACGAATTGCACAACGATCAACGAATGATCTTGTTCAAAGTGTTGTACTAGATAGTCACTTGTTGTTCTAATGGACGAAAGTTCCAATAAACACAAGTCATTTAATTTCAACTAAAGATACTTGAGGAAAATTGAATGAACGAAGATTCTTCGAACATCTTTTCCAATAGGATCTTTTAGCAATTCACAACCCAGTTTTGCACTCTTCCAATAGCACAATTATTACGATAAGTGTAGATATATAAATGTCAATCAAGATTGGATGGAATTACTTGTGCAAAATTACACTTTAAATTCTCAACCAATTATGCAACAACCAATCAATTTCAACTTTATCACTATGTGTATGCTTGTGATAATTGAATAACCTAATAATAACTAATGAACTTATATATATAACCAAGATTAATGTTATTTAAGTTTGCAGTTTCTAAGAATTACAGGACTATTTCGTTAGTGTCGCGTTCGTATCTACGTTCGAACGAGACTGTCCAGTGCGTGTACGTTCGTGTTGCGTTTGATAACGCGTTCGAACGAAGTGTTTCCAGAGAGTTCACGTTCGAGTAGCGTTTGATAACGCGTTCGAACGAAATGATTCCAGAGAGTTCACGTTCGTATAGCGTTCGTGAACGCGTTCGAACGGAATGATTCCAGAGAGTTCACGTTCGTATAGCGTTCGTGAACGCGTTCGAACGAAATGATTCCAGAGAGTTTGCGTTCGAGTTGCGTTTATTACGCGTTCGAACGTTCTTAGGCAGAAGGCTTGCGTTCGAGTTGCGTTTGAAGACGCGTTCGAACGTTCTTACGAGAATTCAAATTTTAGTCTTCGCGTGCGTTGGGCGTTCGAACGCCCTACGGGTTTTTCATGCACAGTTCGTATTTTCCAGAAAATATTCAAACCCTAACATGCAAATTACTATTAATAACACGTATCAATAAGTTCTTAAGATTGTTGTAAAATTTAGTGTCATCAAACAGTAATATAACTTGCAAACAAACTGATCAAAACAGCAAAAGTAGATCTAGATGCATGAAACCCTAAAACCAGAAAATCCTTAAACAAACCAGAAAATGGAGAATACAGAGTTGTCCAAGTCGAGATGATCTCTGTCCTTAAGAACTTATTGGCTCCGTCACAGGTGCTTTACGGATTCGTTTTGCCAACGTTCTCCCAGGATTACTTGGATTCTTCTTGTTCAAGGTGCACTCCTTAACAAGTATGCGAACTTGGAATCAATGGTGAATCTCTCTCAAAACAAGGAAAACATAAATGCCTTTAAAGTTGGTGTTTTTCTGTATATGTCTTTTTCCTATATCTATAATATTGGAATTAAAGCCTTCTTATATAAGGCATGGAGGGGTGCCAATAGGGCACCCCTTGGGGTGGGTTGCAACCCTCCAAGGATTGCAACCTCCCATACACCCCTAGGGAATTCCAATAATATACATATCCATATACATTTCATATTTAATGAATTTTGAGGAATTTACAACAAAAAAACGATTTTCATTAGTAAAATATTTTCGGTGTTCGATTATCGCATGAAAATATTTTTCGAAAAGTATTTTTAGATAATTGGCATGTCTAACATATTTTTAAAAAAAATATTTTCGGTGATTAGAAGTGAGTTTGTAAACTTTGAAAAATAGGGAAAAAATATTTTCTATAAAATAATTTACAAATTTATATTCCGTAAGTCATTTTCTATAAAATGGTTAAATTTTTCCATTAACTGAAAAATAATTTACGTTGATTAAATTTCTCAAAAGTACGCAGACACTATAAAATAAAGAAAACGTTTTTCAAAAAAAATTAAATTAACTTGTCATAGAGAAGTAAGCAAGTCTCAATACAAGAAATAATGATAGCTCAACTGACCCGGAGCTAGCTGCAGCAAACTTTACAGTAACTTGTCACAGCTCACAACCAACTTTATGCCCCTCAATTAAATTAAATTAATAATTTATTTTTTGTTTAAAAAAAAAAAAAAAAAAAAGTCGTTTCTTTGATTGTTGCTTTCTTGTGAGTAAACCTTATTATTGATGGCAACGCATCTCTATCCAGATTTGCTTCGAGATAGGTGCTACAATTATAAAAAGAAGAAGCGTGTGAGGGAGAAATTAAATTGTGTAAAAAATTTAAGCCAAATAGTTAAAATTAATACAATGTTAATATGGGGTATATCAAGAATATGATTTCATATAGTTATAGTACAATTATGATGGCGTGCTTTAATGCCGCATCTTTCTACGAGGTCATTTGTCCGTTTTGGGATCTCGACGGAGGTATTCGAGAGTTGTTCTCCTGGTTCCGTACGGGTTTGTCCCAATAGGGAGTCTCATTCACGTAGACGTGGCGGTTAGGGGTCCATATGTTCAACTCTCATCATGGTTCGACTGAGCTTTAAGATTATTTAGTGGCATAAAGTGTTGACAGAGGAAAATCACCCTAGAGCGAAATCGCCTTAAAGCGAAAAAGTAAAGGACAAAGGCAAGCAGGGCGACGATGGGAAGAACGATCAATCAACATACGACACAACGATTAGGACGATAAAGGAATCAAGACGACTGAACACATGCTGAGTTGATCCCACGATTACAGCAGTTAGACAGTTCCCTCCACGATCAGGTAGTTATGACGCACAACTCAACGGTTGAAGGCATGACTCGACAGTTGCAGGGGAATTACAGACTGAAACCGTCCGAGCAGTTTACAAATTCCACTATAAAAGGCTCACTCATGTGAAGAAAAAAAACCAGATCAAATGAAGACTCAAACGAGCATCTTATTATTTTTTTATTTCGTAATTTCATAATTTTTAGGACTGTAATCTGTGTGTTTGTGCCCCTTGGAGGCTTATTCACTTAATCAAACACCTCTTGCTGGGACTTTGTCTCGGGAGGTTTGAACCTTACACGTTTTTTTCTTCAGGCAGAAAATTGCGCAAACAATAAGTCTTGGTTGCAACGAAGTCCATGGTTCGAGTCCATATAGATGAGGCTCCCTACGAGGACAAAACTGTGAAGGACCGGGAGAGCAGCTCACGGCACCTCTGTCGAGATCTCAAAGTGGACAAATGACTTCTTAGGAAGAGATGGCAGAAAAACACACATTCATAAAAAAAAAAAAAAAAAACATCGAATATAATTCAAAAATCTACTTCAATTATATATATATATATATATATATTTAAAAAAATGTATGTCGGTCTCACTTTTTCCAAGTCAGCAACTACTTCAGAAATTTTTGTTCCACCGAAGGGTTAAGTGCATTTCCTTCAAACATATTATTTTGAAGTAGTTGTGTTGTCTTGATTTATCTTGACGTGTTTCAATCAATCATAACCGTCCAATTTAGTATCTTTTTTTTTTTTTTTTGTACACCAAAGCAATCAAGTATCTATATAATGTTCTCTTTTGTTTTTCATGCAACTTTTGTTTCCATCACTTTGCTATGCTTTTTTATGTGCTCTTTTTTTTTTTTTCGGTGGTGGTTAAACTAAAGTGTGTGTTGGATATGAAAGAGCAATAATAGAGCTTGAATGAAAATGATATGTAGATGAAGAAGAAAAGTGAATTGCGACCTAACCCTTTCTTATTTCTCTAGTTTAATTATGAATTTTAAAGAATAATAATAGCTTGGTTATGATGTGATCTAAAACCATGCCTTACAAAGAATTGCGGTAGCTTTGACTAAAATAGATAATATCTAAAATTAAATTATGACGGACACTTCCTCAATTCTTTATTGAGGTTGAGAGTTTAATGTGGAATAAAAATATTTCATTCTTTATGAAGTGATATTCTCTCCAATTGAATTTCAACTATATATAATGATAAAATTGAGGTAAGACTCGATTCGACATCGGATGCACATATTTCATATTTAGATTAAGGGTGGTAAAAAAGCCTGGGCGCTGTTCGTACCGGTCCGCCTGGGGGTAAAAAAATCTCTGGTGGGGCCCGCGAAGTAGAGGCCGAGCCCGAGCCGGGCCTAGCACATTAAGCCCGGGTCCGAGCTTAAAAAATATTATACATATTTATATTTATATAATAAATTAAAAATATATTTAAATTTTTTATTAATAAAAAATTGGGCTGGATAAAGCCTGGACCCGAGTTGGGTCAGGCCGGATTTTTCCCCGGCCCGAGCCAAAAAAAATAATTATCGGGCTCGGGCCGGACTTATCAAAGCCTGGGTCAGACCCGACCTATTGCCACCCTTAGTGGCGGTTAGACTTCAAATTCAACTATAATACATACACGTGTTTCGATAAGATTTTTGATATACTTATCGGTATTGTTGTGATGAAACACACACAATAGAGGAGATGTGAGAGGAAAACTCTTCTTTATTTCTCACTAAACAAAGAATTACAAAGCTTTTACACAAAACTTTACAAAAAAACCTATTAACCATCTTTACTCTCTATTCTCTCTATTTGGGATGAAAAACAATTGAATGGATGCTCAAATTTATAGTGTCCAAAGACGTGTGCAACAGTGCACATGTCTTAGCAAAACGCGTTATGTGTTTCCTGCATGCATGTGCTGGAGTCTACTGTCAACAACTCCATCAACCTTCAGCCATCAACTTTCGGTGCATTTTGGCTTCATCATTTGCTGTCTTCAATTTACACGTTTTGCTTCCTCAAGTTGTACGCGTAAACCTCTCATGCAAGTTGTTTTCAACAAATCTCCCTCTCGGTGAAGATTTCCCCAAAATCTGAGCCGATCATCAATCATCCAAATCGGATCCTCCAAATGATCCTCCCCTGGCTGCATCTGTATGACTACCTACGTACCCTGAGTTAGGATCAAGCCAATCGTAGTTCTCTGTCTCTCTCCACTCTGACTATGTGGAGAGTTTTGTCATACCGGTTATGGCACGACAGATTTCAAGCTTCTCCTTTGGTAAAACCTTAGTGAACATATCGGCACCGTTTTCGTCGGTGTGAATTTTCCTGAGTCTAACAGCTTTGAGCTCAGGACGTCCCGTATCCAGTGATACCTTACATCGAAATGTTTTGACCTCGAATGAAAGGTGGAATTTTTACCGAGATAGATAGAACTATGGCTATCACAGTACAAAATGTACTTCTCCTGCTTGAAACCCAATTCCTGGACGAATGTCTTCATCCACAGTAATTCCTTGCAAGCTTCTGTAATTGCAATGAATTCTGCCTCTATTGTAGAAAGTGCAACGCATCTCTGTAACTTTGACTGCCATGCCACATTTCCCCCTGAGAGAGTAATCAGATACCTCAAAGTAGACTTTCGGGTATCCACATCTCCTGACATATCTGAATCGGTGTAGCCCATTAACACTGGTTCGCTGCTTCCAAAACATAGTCTCATTTTGGATGTCCCTCGTAGATACCGCATAATCCATTTGATGACATTCCAGTGTTCTCCTCCTGGGTTTGACATAAATCGGCTTACCAATCCAACTGCGTGTGCTAAGTCTAGCCTCGTGCACACCATGGCATACATAAGACTTCCCACTGCTGAGGTGTATGGAACCTGTTTCATTTCCTTCTTCTTTGTCTCAGTAGAGGGACTCTGTTGTGTACTCAATCTAAAATGGGTAGTAAGAGGAGTGTTAACCGCTTTAGCCTTGTCCATCTGGAATATCTGAAGTACCTTCTCGATGTACTCCTCATGTGACAAGTATAATCTTTTGGCTTTCCGATCATGGCCGATCCTGATGCCAAGAATCTGTTTAGCTGGCCCCAAGTCTTTCATCTCAAAAGACTTACTCAGTTGCTGCTTCAAATTATCAATCCTCGATTGATTTCGTCCAACTATCAACATATCATCTACGTACAGTAGTAAGATGATAAAGTCATCGTCAGAAAATTTCTGAACGAAAACACAATGTTCTGAAGTGGTCTTCTTGTATCCCTGCTCCCCCATAACTGACTCAAACTTCACGTACCACTGTCTCAGTGCCTGTTTCAAATCGTAGAGGTTTTTCCTGAGTCTGCACACATAGTCCTCTTTCCCTCTGACTCTGAAGCCTTCTGGTTGCTCCATGTAAATTTTTTCTTCCAGATCTCCATGAAGAAATGCGGTCTTGACATCCATCTGCTCAACTTCCAGGTTGAGGCTTGCTGCTAAGCTGAGTACCACTCTGATGGATGACATCTTCACAACTGGAGAGAAGATTTCATCAAAGTCAATGTCTTTTCTCTGATTGAATCCCTTGACGACTAGTCTGGCTTTGTACCGGGGTTGTGAAGTGTGCTCATGTTGCTTCACTATGTAAACCCATTTGTTCTTCAAAGCCCTTTTGCCTCTTGGAAATTTCACCAACTCGAAAGTGTGATTGTCATGTAACGATTCCATCTCATCTTGCTTGGCTTCCTCCTACTTTTCTATGTTCTCTGTTTCCACAACCTCCTTGTAGCTCTCGGGTTCTCCCCCGTCAGTAAGCATCACATACTCATATGCAGAGTATCTAGTTGAAGGTTGCCTCTCTCTGTCAGACCTTCTCTGTGGAACTGTTGGTGTAGCTTCTAGAACTGGTGGTTGATCATGATCATTATCTCTGGGAGCTTCATCACATGTACCCTCATGTCTGGGAACCTCATCTTCAACTTGTACTGGCACCGGTGTATGAGGTTCTGGATTCACATCTCTGTATTGTTTGGGCATTGTCTTCATCTTCTTTCGGATGTCTTCTATGGTCTGATCTTCAACAAAAACAACATCTCGGCTTCTGACAATCTTCTTCTCAACAGGATCATACAGTCTATAGCCGAAATCATCCTGACCATAGCCAATAAAGACACAGTGTCGTATCTTTGCATCAAGCTTGGATCTTTCGTCCTTTGGGATGTGTACAAATGCTTTGCACTTAAAGACATGCAAGTGTTCATAAGACACTTCTTTACATGTCCAAACTTGGTTAGGAACATTACCTTTCAGTGCGACTGCTGGGGACATGTTCAAAACATGTACTGTTGTGTTCAGCGCCTCCCCCAGAATGTCTTTGGTAGATTGGCTTGTGAAAGCAAGCTTCTGACCCTTTCGCACAAGGTTATGTCCATCATCTCAGCTAGGCCATTTAGCTGAGGTGTCTTCGGAGGTGTCGTTTGATGTCGGATTCCTTGTGTCTTGCAGTACTGATCAAACAGACCTCTGTATTCTCCACCGTTATCTGTTCTGATGCATTTAAGTTTCTTGCCGATTTCTCTCTCCACCAGGGCGTAAAACTCCTTGAATACTCCCAACACTTGATCTTTTCTCTTCAAGGTGTATACCCAGATCTTCCTTGAATGATCATCTACGAATGCCATAAAATAAAGTGACCCACCAAGTGTTCTCATCTGCATCGAACCGCATACATCTGAATGTATGAGATCAAGTACCTCCGGTTTCCGTTGAGGCGGGGAGCTCTGGAAGGACACTCTATTCTGCTTTCCAGTCATGTAGTGTTCACACTTCCGTAAGTGTGAGTTCTTCAATTCGGGAAGAACATTCCGCCTGCGTAGTATTTCCATCCCCGTTTGACTCATGTGACCGAGCTTTTTATGCCATAGCTCGGCTGCCTTATTATTGTTGACTGTATTTATGCTACTATTGGAAATCTTAGCATGAATAAAATACAGAGATGAGTTTTTCTTACCTCGTGCCACCACCATTGATCCTTTAGTGTGTTGGTCTCTAAGACATTCCATGATCATATAAAGCAATGAAATCATATGAATACGAAAATAAAGTATGGCGGAATCATACTTACAAAGAACGGATGTTGGATGCGTTGAACACAAAAATTCCTTGTTGAAGTTTCGGCCAATGTGTCCTTTGAGAAGTCTCCAAGCTTCCTCTTTGAATGTTGAATCCAAGCTCCAAGCTTTGATCTTGATTCCAAGCTCAAGGGATTAGTTTCCTTAACACCTTGGTATGATTCCTTGAATGTGCTAGCAAGATTAGAAAGAAAAATAATTTTTCCTTCTTGGTTTGAAGCTCACGGTTTTAGGCTATTGGGAGAGAAAGAAAGAGTTTTTGTTTTCTTTTGTTTTGTTTTCTAAAAACCTTATCAAAAAATCCTTCTCACTTTTGGTATATGCTTTTCCAAAATGCAAAAGGCAAAAAGGAGGGAAAATGACATTCAATGTCTTCAACAACTCTCATCATGAATGGTGACTGGTTGTCAATCACAAAAAGGTGACATGACTTCCATCACTAAAGTGACAGGCGATGTGACTTGTGGGCCGCACTTTAATTCAAAATGCGAGTGGGCCCGCAAACACATTTCGGGCTCGGGTTCGTTAATTCCAAATTAACGAACTTTCCGTTGCGACGTAATTAAATCAAATTTAAATAAATAATTATGCCTAGTAAAATTACTATTCACGTCGCTCGCGAATTAATTCTAAATCAATTCGTTAGCCCGAATTAAAATCCAATTTTAATTCCGCGTCGAAATCTAATTTCGTTTAATATATCGAATATATTATTTTATCGATTATTTCCAAATTAATCGTTCTCTCTCTTCAAATAGTATTTTATCCCAAATAAAATCTCTCCGCAATTAATCCTAGATTAATTATGTTCGAATCATACGTCATCGGTGAATCTTCGGGAAGCGAACCATGAGATCCCTGGATATATTGGCAGTAAATCCGATCATCAGACTATCCGAACACGTACGTACCTCGTACTACGTTTTTACCGATTTACGAGACATGGTTGGCTTCTAGCGAAGCACTGTGCCTACCCAATTCTCCAAAATTATTCTTAAAGGAATATATCATCTATGTCAGGCGTAGTATACGTAGTATTGCGTATTACGATCTAGTATCAGATGTCATATGCAAGGCCTGGGGCTGGAATAGTGTCTACCCCGTACGAAGCATATACCAGACTACAAGCAACTAGTCTCTTTAATCGGATAATCATGATCTTGTCATATTATCCCGATGGTTGCAACCAATTAGAGTACCAGTTTTGTATCCCTGCGTGATCATCATCTCCATATGACTAGGGATGGCAATTTTACCCGCAAATCCGCAAAAACCCGCCCGTAATGGGTAGGATTTGGTAAATATATTAGTGGGTGCGGTGCGGGTTTGGTAATTTAAAGCAGAACCCGCTGCGGGTGTGGTGCGGGTTTGGTATTTAAGAAAAAAATGCGGGTATCCGCATACCCGCAATATTATTTTTTATTAATTAATATTTTTAGGATAATATAAAAAAACCTTCATATAAAAATAACTACCAAAACCTAAACCTAAAACACTAATCCACAGTTCCACACTTCCACTCAGCCGCAGCCCGCAACCTGCCAAACTGAAGATTTTTTGCATGACTATTATTGTTTTTTTTAATCACACTTGTTAATAAAATTATAATACAAAAATTTGGATTAAGTTCACATGATCATAAATGAGGAGCAAAATAAGCTAGTGTTTGCTGCAACTTCAGTAGCTTTCATGCTTCTTCATTACACTTACACCACTTGAGCCTTCTAAGCATCACTTTCATTACACTTAGCATAAAAAAATATGACCAAAGGTTGGTGATTATTTTTTAGCTTATTATCGATTGAGTTGGCTAACTTAGATCATTATAATTATGAAGGGAAGAACTTGTTTTAATTATGTTTATATGAGAAAATAAACATATGATACTGAGTCTTTCATACATTATGTTATCTATGTACTGTATATACATACATTGCATGTTGTATATGTCAAATGAAAAACAAATGTGAAAACTACAGCTAGCAATTAAAAATAAATTATTTAATTAAAAAAAATTATATTATTAAGAACACAAAGTAATTTAATATTTTAAAAACCCGCAAAAAATCTGTTGGGTACCAATACTGGTTTGGTAATTTATTTTTATATGCGGTGCAGGTTTGGTAATGAAAATTAAAACCCGCAACGGGTATGGTGCGGGTTTGGTAATTTATTTACATATGCGGGTGCGAGTTTGGTAATGGAAAATCTGCACCATACCCTACCCACTGCCATCCTTACATATGACTGAAGTGATACTTTCATCTTGACATCACACCCAATACACTACGATTCTCAATAACCCCAGAAGAGGCGTACACAGAACCTGTTAAAGTCCTGGACGACTAAAACCAAAGCGTATTGATTGTCGCAAGTACTAGCGATGCAAGTCTCAGGTTAAGACCAAATACACCTACCCTGATGCGGATTCCCATAGACACATAGTCATACTACCAATGGGATTCCGCGGGGTCTATCCAGAGCTAAGCTGTTTCCGTACCATCGGTAAACACAACCTCATATCACACTTGCATAAGTATCCAATACTTAAATATATGAGAACTATGTTGTTATGCTTCCATAACACGCACAAGTGCAATACTAGTCTATTCCGCATTATCGATGTCCAGTCTCGATAATACTACGACTAGGGATATTTAATGATTAAACCGTTATGAATTGATGATGTCTCATATCTTGTAATCTGGAACTAATCATAAGGACTTTTATCATTTATATATTTAAGTAATCAAATTACAAAATGATAAAATGCATTTTCCATTGCTACATAGTTAATTTGTACAAAAACCACAATGTCTTTTACAAATAGTGACGCTATGGGTCATAATTGTCTAACATAGTGAGCTTCCAGGTTCCGTCACTATATGCTGCATAAACCTTCATCATCCAGCTTGCCTGTTGAGATCAGGTTTAACCGGATGTCTGGGATGTGCTTGACTCCCTTCAACACTAGCATTGTCCCGTTGTCTGTTTCAAGGCAGATGTCTCCAATACCGACGGCTTTGGACTGGCCGTCATTCCCCATCCTAACAGCACCGTAGTCTCATGGTGTGTAAGATGAAAAGAAGTCTTTGCGAGATATGGCATGTATGGATGCGCCATTATCTATCACCCAACTGGTCTCGTGGCTGGCAAGATTCACAATATTTTCTTCATATATAATGCAGAATTCTTTGGAGGTTTTGTCGGTGGTAGTAGCAACTCTTTTTTGGTTAGAGTCACCATCTCTCCTGGACTGCTCGTTCTTCAGTTTGTAGCAATCCCTCTTCATATGGCCTTTCTTTTTGCAGTGATAGCACTCAATATCTTTAGTTCTTGATTTACCTCGGTTATTGTCTTGTCTACATGGGCCTCGGCTTTTACTCATCCCCCTTCTAGTGTTATACTCAGTCAATAAAGCTTCTAAGGTTGAGGCCGATGCTGACTCATGCATTCTCGTCCTCTTTTCTTCCTCAAAGATCCTCGTTTTCGCCATCTCCATAGTGACTTTCCCATCTGCAGCTGAATTTATCATTGTAGATCTGAACGTTTCCCAAGATTCTGGTAACGTGTTAAGGAGTATTAAGCCATTTACCCCATCACTGAAGTCTATGCCCAATCCAGGCAATTCTTTCATTGTTCCGAGGAAATCGTTGATGTGGTCCGCCACAGCTGTACCTTTCTGGTATTTCAACCTCATCATCTTCTTGATGTAGTATAACTTGTTGTATCTTCACTAACATGGTTCACGATACTGTCGTCGATCCACTGACGAATAGTTCTGTATATTTTCTGGTGAAGATTGGTCCACCTTGCTTCGGACATGTCATCTGGTTTCTCCTCCAGAAATACCGACCCATCATAATCCTTCACATATATAAGGTCTTTCATCCTTCCTCTCCATGTGAAATAATTGGTACTAGTCAACAAAATCATTTTTCCGACTCCCCCATCCATAATAAAAATTCTAAGCAGAATTTCAAAAAACGGACCTCTCTGTTGCGTCCGGAATGGTCAAAAATGATGGAAATGACACTTCGTTTGTCAAAATCCGACTAAGGGACCAAATTATAAATTTTAGAAATTACAGGGGTCAAAGTGCAATTTCCGAAAGTTCAGGGGCTAAAACGTAATTTCGGAAAAATATAGGGACATTTCTGAAAAATACCAGATTATTGCTGACTTTGCAAGGTTGCTGACGTGGCAGACACGTGGCGCTGACTGGATGACACGTGGATGCTGACTGTGTTGCTGACGTGTCCTGCTGACTGGGCTGTTGACTGTGCGTGACCGGCTGACGTGGCAGCTGACTAGGTGCTGACTAGACGCTGACGTGGAGACACGTGGCTCGTCTTCAACCTTCAGCGCGCGTGAGGCGCGTGACTGCGACTGGCGGCACGTGGGATTGTTCTGTGAAGCGCGTGCGGCGTGCTGGGACCTCTGATCGATCGCCGGAAAATACCACCGTGCTCGTCTCGCCGTGAAAAGTCTGATGGTATGCTCAAAATCGATTTTCGATAACTTTTGTCGGAACCGATTTTCCGAACTGAATCTATGTTATTGAAATTCGGGATCCCACCGTGGAACCTTAGCTCCTGATATCACTTGTTGTGATGAAACACACACAATATATGATATGTGATAGGAAAATTCTTCTTTATTTCTCACTAAATAAAGAATTACAAAGCTTTTACACAAAACTTTACAAAAAACCTCTCAACCCTCTTTACACTCTATTATCTCTATTTGGGATGAAAAACAATTGAATGGATGCTCAAATTTATAATGCCCAAAGACGTGTGCAATAGTGCACTCGTCTTAGCAAAACGCGTTATGCGTTTCCTGCATGCATGTGCTGGAGTCTACTGTCAACAACTCCATCAACCTTCAGCCATCAACTTTCGGTGCATTTTGGCTTCATCCTTTGCTGTCTTCAATTCACACGTTTTGCTTCCTCAAGCTGTACGCGTAAACCTCTCATGCAAGCTGTTTTCAACAAGTATCTTATCAAAATAATGAAATTTTATATATATATATATATCATCTTAAGTTTTATTAAAACTCTCTTCAAACTTTTCCTCCTTTTCTTACTTTCCAAGCAAACTCACAAAGAAAATTGGTAAAGAAGATTCTAAAGATGGACAAGATGCAAAACTCTTTGTAACGTTCACCCTTATTCCATAATCAATTAACTTTGGGAACCGAGATTAAATTTCTAGTATTATTTTTATTTAAGCAATGGTAGTAAAAAAGTATTATTATTTTATTAAAACGGGAGAATCGAGAAAGAGAGAAGACAAGTAACGGTGACGTTTTACTGCCATGCTAGTTGCCACCTTAGGCTTTGTACGGCCTGCCTCACAATGTTGTATATATTTTTGTCATATCATTCATAATCTTGGCTCTCGTCCCATGTGAATGTATGATTTTAAGAGTTAAAACTTTATATTATATTAATATTTTGCAATTATTTGTTTTATAAACATGTAATTTAATGTTCCAAGATGAAGAGACATTGTTAATTAGCAATAAGCAAAGTTTTTATGTATTATTTTTTAAACTTTGTCATTTTGTCGCCTTAAATGAAGCTAAATTGTCTAATATTTTTGCAAAGGATTAGGAGTTGAAATCGCCTAAAAAATTGGGTGATTTTATTGAAGATGAGATCGCATGGAGTATCCAAGGGGTGTGTCTTGGTGGTGTAGGGTTCAGGATCTCACCTTGAGGTTCTGGGTTCGAATCCAGGGGGTGCACTTCTTGTAAGAGCCTGGGACAGCCGGTGGTTTTACCTCCGCCGCGGCCCAGAATGGGTGGTTTGGTGGCGGGGTTTCCATCGTTTCAAAAAAAAAAAAAAAAAAAAAAAAAGAGATCGCATGGAAACATAAACTATAATTTAATATTTTTAATGGTTCTTGTGATTAAAATTGAGGAAAATGAGCTTGACTTTGTCTCTTGTGCCCATATCTTGCTCCTTGATAAATTAGTAATGAAGAAAATTATGGTGTGTGGCTCTAATAAAAATAGGGAAAAAACATTAATTTATATATATATATATAACAATTGTAATTGCCCCCATTGAGTTTATATGTCCTGCCTTATTCAATATATATATATATATAATCAAAGATCAAGTTGATTAGAGTAATGGGGAAATTAGGATTTTGGTTTAAGTAGGGCCATAATAAATATATGACAGATTTAAATATGATATAAGATAAATATTAGGTGAACATAAATTCCTAAAATTTTAACAAATACCCTTAATATTTTGATTTGGTGTGACAATGACAAATGACTTGTTTAACTTGAAGATTGTTGTTAGATCCATTTTTATTGACAATATCTGTGACAAAATAAGTTCAATTGAGTTGTAATAAGTCTTGAAGAACTTGGAACAATTGGATTGGTATTTGGTAGAGCTGGAGTATTTTTCGTTAGTGTTGCGTTCGTTGCAGCGTTCGAACGTGTGACGTTAGTGGCACGTTCTCCATTGGGTTCAAACAAAATATTCCAGAGAGCAAACGTTTGTGGTACGTTCGAGGAAGCGTTCGAACAAAACATTCCAGAGAGCCAACATTCGTGGTGCGTTCGAGTAGCGTTCGAACGAGTCTTTCCAGTGGACACGCATTCGTGGTGCGTTCGAGTAATCGTTCGAACGCGACTGGCGATCTAGACGCGTTTTTTATCCTTTTCATTTTGAAAAACCCTAAATCTTCACCGTATCTATAAATAGAACATGTAGCCACTATCCCCATTAGTTGAAACACAAATCCTTTGAGCCCAAATCTTTCAAAGCTTTCATCGTTCTTTGATTCCACCATTTAAGATTTCTTATCTTCTTGTCTTCTTCATTAATGGTGTGAATACATCTTTGATAAACCTTTAACACAACCAAATCCAAAATTCATAATCCTTCAGAGTTCTCAGGGAGGAAGATTGGTAGTCGGAGTTTCGGCGTGAGTAAAGATTTAATTCACTCAGAGACTTCAGAGGTTTAGAAGAAAACCATGGTGTGTGGGCTTAATAAGTTCCTTGGGTTCTTACAGTTTAGAGGTACTTGAGTCGGCGGAGTTGCCACCATAGATCTTAACCATCGCTGTAAGTTTTTCTCTATATAGTGGATTGAGTTGGTAGCCGATATACCCAAAGTGATTTTTGTACTGACACGAGTTTTCCACTTCGTCGCCAAAATTATTATGTTGATTTTGTGTGATTGATTTATTTTCTTCAATTTATTTTATTTGTTTATATTGTGGTTGCTTGTTGAGAATCCATAGATACATTAATTAGGACTTGTCTTGATTAATTGTGATACCTTGAATAATTACGTACTTTCAATTCTAATTAGTTATGATTGATTGGGTTATCAAATTGGGATTAGGTCAAAAGATATAGTGTGAATTGGGAGATGAAATAATCCAAATGCTAAAAATTAGTCTTTAAATGTTCACATGTGACAAAATATAATAATAATAGTAATGAAGTCTTAATTGAAATTTAGAAAAGCTTTTTTTAATCATTATATCAAAATTCAAAAGCAATCAATAGATCACAACTTTGATATATTTTTTTTTTTTAACTTAAATTGTAATTTTCAGAGATTTTATAGAATGGTTGGTGCAAGCAATTACAAAACCTTTTGAAGATGCCGGAAGCGTAATCGATTATGTCACACATGAGAGTAATCCAAACAAAAAAAAGAAAAAAAGAAAAGAGTAATCAATTTTTGCCATGAAATGTAAATCTGAAACACGCTTAAAATAATCAGACTCTCAAATTAAGAAGAAAAAAAAAAGAATCCAATAAAACAGGCTTATAAACTTTTTATGTCATGATTTTTAAATTTGAATCTCGATTTTTTTTTTAATCTAAAAAATCCTGATTTTTTTTTTTATTTAGATTGCAATTCCTAAATCGATTCGAGATTTGAGACGATTTTTTATAACGGTTTAGGATTCGAGATGATTTTCATTGGGATTCTAAAGAATTTTTCGTCCTTAATAAAATCTTTTGCTTAAAATTTTTCGAATTTTGATCAATATATGAAATTATAAATCGATTGATCCGAAATTCGAGAAAAATATTCGTTCCAATTCAAGAATTAATATGTGATTCAAAATAATTTTTTATCCAATTTATAACCAGTATGAGACCGAAATGGATAAAATTTGGTCTGACTATTAGAATCTCTCATTTTAAGGCGGAAGATATAAAGACACGTGATAGCAGAAATAGGCAATAGCAATAAAAAATTTTCCTGCAAACTTATAAATAAAAAAAGGGAAATGTGTTAATTTAAGGAAAATTTTGATGGAAATAATTTTTTACATTTTTTATAAAAAAAAAAAATAAAGAGAGAAATAGCCAGGGACCATTACCGGGTACACGTACACCCGTACCTTCCGCAATCGCCGCTTAATCTTTTTTTATTTTTTAATTAAAAAAATTAACAACAATATTGAAAAACCTAACTGCTGAGCCCCACTTATGCCACGCTGGCACAACGCACGTGGGTCACAGGGATCCGATATCATCTCCTCTCCCACTTTTCCTTGTCTTGGCCTCCTCTTTTACCTGGCCCACACGTGTTGTTATGGACCCCACAAATCATGATTGTTCCAAACAGGTTTGCTTACGTGGCTGGCCTTACACGTGGTAGATGCCATGTTTCTCAGTTCGACAGTTCCCCTTGATAAACTCAATAGTTTACAACAGTATACATTCCCGTAAATACCCCTTTAATTCCGATTGAGAGAGAGACATGAACGATAGTTTAAGGGGGTGCGCATGTCCATTTTGGTGGATCCCGATGTAGAGTTCATAATAATTAAATAATTTTTTTATGATTAACATTTTCTGTGGGTAAGTTTTTATCCCTGCTTGAATTAAGGGATTCACCTAAATTGTTTTTTATAGAATAAATTTTCTCGCTCTACAATTCATTTTTTTTTAATTAATAATGTTTTTTTAATAAATTATCTCTCTAAGCCAAAACCAAATCCTAAATAAACCCCAGCAACATCTTATAAACCAACTTCTATTGCATGACATATTTGTTCATAATTCATATACTCCCTCTCTCTTTATCTCTTACAAATACAATAACAAGAACAAGCAAACGAAATCAGAAACCCATAAATACTTATTCTAAACCTTTTCATGGCTGTTGATGCACGGCACCCTAGTAATTTTCCTCAGCATCTCTTAAGAAACAGGTGTGTGGTGTCTCTGTTTTTCTCATTTAAATTCATATGAATATATTACAGTCTGATTCGTTTTACTTATATTGTTAATAAATTAATTTATTTGCAGGGAGATAATAATGAACCCCATTGAAGCAAACTCGAATATCTACAATACCCAGATAGGATCATACGGCCTCCCATTATCAGGAACCACAAAGGTCGAAACTTTTCTTCCCGTTTACGGCTCTGTGATCTCAGATTCAGTTGCCCATCAAAAACGGTCGAGAGAATCCATCAACCCTCTCCTTTCTTATCCATCGATTCAAGCTCACAACAAATCTTGCACCCCCTTCTCCTTTCTCGGACATGACGTGTCTCTTCAGATCCAAGAACAACAGCTTGATGTCGATCGCCTCGTATCTGAACATGTAAGTATACTAATTATCGATCAATGAATAATTTGTCTGTGTGTAAAGAGGTGCTTTTCTACCATCCTGATTCATGTAGCACATCTGTCTATTTCGATTTTACAAGAGCTTTGCCTTCGTAAGGATTTTTTTTTTTTTTTTTTTGATAACCGGAGTTTCCGGGTTACCTTACGCACATTTCTACTAATCTCAGGATACTAATCTCATTTATATTCTGTGTTCTCAGAAGTTTCCCAACACAAATAAATTATTGACTTTTTACCCCATGAGCCCAAGTAAATATTTTTAGTGAAATTCCTACTTTAAACTTGAAAAAAATATACCACTCAAATCCAATACCTTTACCACTACGGCACTCCTTGAGTTTACTAAGCAACTTATCTATGTGAAATTGTGGTTGAAACCATGGTATGTGTGACTAGCTAGAATTAGTGCGCTAAAGACATATAGAATTCATATATACCCATAGCGTATGAATTAATTTTTCAAATAGTAATATAAAACTTATCTTGGTAGATTCACTATCTATGGATAACAAGCCTTAAAACGTATATGGAATTCCGATCTTTTCGTACCCAGAACAAATAAATATGACATGTAATTGAGGAGTCGCAAAAAAACGTACATTTATTTTTATAACTCAACGTAGTAAGTATGTGACTCGAATTCATGTGAAAACAAACAAATGTTGATTTCAACCACAAAGGCACAAACCCATGCAGGATAAGATCTCTACGAAACTAAGTCGTGAAGACGAATACGTATAAATGTGCCACCTACATTGAGAGTAGCAGGAAATCACACCTTCGGAATCGTAATTTGACTAGCTGTGAATGTATCTTAATTACGCCTGCTGTTCATTTTTTTCTTATGGTCATTAATAATGGTGGTTTTTTTTTTTTTTTTGTTGGTATTTTAGATGGAGAAAGTGAGGATGGAGATTGAAGAGAGAAGAAAGAGGCAAGCGAGGAGAATAATGGAGGCAATAGAGGAAGGAGTGAGGAAGAAACTGAAGGCCAAAGAAGAAGAAATTGAAAAGATTAGAAAAATGAATTGGGCACTAGAACAAAGAGTCAAGTCTTTATGCATGGAGAATCAAATATGGCGAGACTTGGCTCTGACAAACGAGGCCACAACAAATGCTTTACGTACAAACCTAGAGCAAGTCCTAGCAGCGGCGCAGGTTAAGGAATGCCGTACGCCGCCGCCGGGGCAAGGGTTAGAGCAAGATGCTGAGTCTTGTTGCGGGAGCAGTTGGGAAGATAATATTAATGATTGTGATGATCAAATTGGAAGCAGATTGTGTAGAAATTGTTGTAAAGAAGAGTCATGTGTGTTGCTGTTGCCTTGTAGGCATTTGTGTTTGTGTACTGCTTGCGGGTCTAGTCTCCTTACATGCCCTCTCTGTAAATCCCCAAAGACTCTTAGTGTTCATATAAACATGTCCTAGAGACCCAAAAAAGAAAAAAAAAAACCCAATAACCCAAGAAAAAAAACAAAAAAAATAGATCCCTAAATGTTTGTTTCTTCATTCGTTTTGTATTTAGTAGTCTCAGGCATTTTTAATGAGCAAAGTTCGAGTTGCAGGATCACGCAAGCAATAAGAAGAAATCATCTAATTGTCTAACTGAGGCAAATCGTAAAATGGCTTAATTTGGCGTATTTAATTAGTAAATCAGGGCACAAGTTAGCCTTTTATGTGTAGGGAAACTCCATACATTTATTTGAAAATCACATTTTTTTTTTTTAATTTATGTAGTAATGCAAGAGGATTTTATTCTAATAATGATAATCTTAAAGAAATAAATTAATAATGTTTAATTAATATATTGGTTGTATTGGGTTGTGTGTATAATATATTTTTTCTTCATATTAAATATAGGAGGTATATTAAATATAGGAAATGTGTTAATCGGAAATTGATGTAGGATAAAAATACTATATATTATTGAAGAGAAGAATCTCATCTCACTATTTAGTTTAAGATATGACATTTATTTATCGATCCATTGAAAATACTCTTATACATGGGAAGGAGATATGGGGCCGTTTGAGGGAACTTGATATAGTTTTAAGTTCTGTCACGTGTATTAATAGTGATAAACCGTATGACATTGAAACAAACATAAACACGTGTAACACACGATGGTGAGATGCGTGGGGTCAACGATTAGGAAGGAAAGGGACATGTGTGAGGCAAAAGCTGACATGTAGGAAGTGCGCAAATGTCATCGTTATTCTACCTGTTAAAATTTATAATAAAACGAAGGTATCACGTCATTCATGTAATAATTTATTATTATGTGTGTTAAAAGATTAAAAAATAACTAAAAAAATATATATTAAATCATACATGTAGTTATTAATTTGTTAGTGACACTACATCACTCGTATCTCTGTTACACCAAAAAATCACTCGTACTACAAAAGTTACAGACTCTATCTCACGAGGTGGTATATCATGTGCCGGGTGTATATGTCATCTCTCTCACAGCAGGTGGGTCCCACACAGTTGTGAGACCCGCCTGTTATGAGAGATGACATATACACCCAGCACATAATATAATTTTCGCCATCTCATGTGCCACAATGGAACGGTCGGATTCAGAGCTCTTTTTATTTATTATTTATTTAAAGAATAAAATATAAAACTTTTTGAAACTTTTTAATTTTATTTATGAAAATATAATTAACCATTTAATTAATTATGTGTGAGTACGACAATTAATTTTAGCGTATTTAAAAAGCCGACGTTATAATTAATTTTTACTTTTCAATTTCATTTTATATATATAAACTTCTTTTACGTTCGGTTGAAATATCAGGACAGAGAGGTGGCTGGTGATATCTTAAACCGAGGGCGCAGGTTAGCGTGCAAGTTATGTACTTATGTTGAATTGTGTTCGTGATTGAACGAGGCGTGTCCCCCTCGCGTTCATTTCTTTTGTGAATTCCATGACCTATTTTATAATCAGAGGAGCTCTTTAAATATTATTTAGATAAATCAAATCAAAATTAATTTCAATTTTATTTCTCGCTCTTCAAAATCGAAGAATGATTTCTCTATCTTCAAATATTATCATATAATATTTTATCTCTCTTCACTTTATTATATTCAGATAATATAATTAAAACGAGTCACATTTAATTTAATTAAAATAATATAAATATATTTATATTATCTCTCTTCTACTAATATTATATATATTTTTATATCACATTATTATTATTACTTATAATTAATTTTATATAAAAATTATATATCAAAAATGGGCACATTGAATTTGATTAAAATAATATAATCTTATTTTTATTTAAAGAATCTTTTGGAAGGTGATTTATTTTTTCACCTTTCAATTTATCAAATAAATAATTGAAGAGTAAAATTAGATTAGTTTTTTTGAGTTACTCTGATCATGTGTATTTAATAAAACATAAATGATAATAAAATAATAAAATAATTTTTTTAATTAATGAAATTGGTAGTGCAAATTTCAATTTTCATACGATGCTGTTGGTCTTAGGGATAAAAAAAATTTGGATTTAAGATCTTATACTTTTTAGTATAAAAATTAGATCGATTTTTTTATCCCGATTAAATATTTTAGTCGGAATTGGGGATGATTCTTCGTCATAAAAATAAAGTCGGTCATGTAATGGGATTCACCCTGAGTCCTTGTCCAACATTTACTTTTCCGCAACAATATATAAATCCCGTCCGTTATCATTTTCATACATTTTTAGAAATAGCCATCATTATCATTTTACTACCCTCCAAATTCAATTTACTTTGTGGATTCGGTTTTTTTTTTTTTTTTTTTTTTTTTTAAATAATTATCATTTGTGCACTCATTATTAAGTTAAAAACCTAAAAATATATCAAATTTATAAAAGATTAATCTGACCATCAAAAATTATGAAAAATTGATATTTTACACCAAATTACTATATTTTGGTATAAAATAATATTTTTCACAATTAATTTGGGTGTAAAATATTCACCACTGCTAATTTTTCAGGTGTGAAATGTCATTTTTATTATAATTTAGAATGATTTATGAAAATTTTCAAAAAACCTTATATATTCTTAAGATTTTAAATGGACGGTAATAATTTTAATTTTTTAAAAATAAGATTGAGAATAATTAAAAAGTTTGTAATACTAATATTCAGAATTATTTTATCCTCATGACCCTAATGGGATAGAAAAATTAAATATAAGTTTTATCCACCCTTATCTTATTAAAAAAAAATATATGTTACTGCCAAAGCTTTAGCTTGGTTGTCAACTATGAATCAACTTGCCCATCTAAACATATATGTAAATTACCACCAAATATAACATGGTGTATTTATTACGCTTAATTTTTTTCTTCTCAATTTAGAAAAGAATTTCAAAAGAATGGTGTTGAATTGTTGGATTAGTATATCAAAGGAGTTGTTTTATCATTATAAATTAACATTTATTCTCGTAAATCTTTTTAAAATGTAAATAGAAGTTTATAAAAAATTCAAATTTAAACTTTTCAAAAAGTAGACATGAAGCAATAATAATTTTAATGAATAAGAAGAAACATAATAGTGTATTGAACAAGGAGGTCCCGAAGGGGTGTGGTTTGGTGGTGTAGGGTTCAGGATCTCACCTTGAGGTTTTGGGTTCGAATTCAGGGGGTGCACTTCTTGTAAGAGCCTGGGATAGCCGGTGGTTTTACCTGCGCCGCGGCCCAGAATGGGTGGTTTGGTGGCGGGGTTTCCATCGTTTCTAAAAAAAAAAGTATTGAACAAGGCGTTTTCAGGGGGTGTGATTTGGTGGTGCATGACTCATGATCTCATCTTGAGGTCCTGAGTTCGAATTAAAAGATTGCGTTTATTGTAAGAGTCTGAGACAATTGGAGATTTTACCTGCTTTGTTTAAACCCGAAAGAGATAATTTGGCGATGAGATTTTTAATGATTCCAAAAAAAAAAAAAATATTGTACAAGGCATTTCATTGATGTGGCCCTAGACACAAAATTGAGAAAATCATCATGAGATAAAAGTATTGCGTGTATTGAATTGGGGAAATTTGGTAAATTTGATATGATATTATTTGGGAATTTGGAATTGGTCACGATTCATGCACTATTTATGATATGGAAATGGAGACAACATTATCTTATCATGTGTTAGCATGTTCACACGTATATTGACAAAAAAACAAAAGAAAAAAATTAATATATATTGATAATTGTTATCTTTGTGATAGTTGCTTCTTACCCATATGATGAAGATATTTCTAAATTAACAATAGTTAATAAAAGTTTGAAGAAAATAAAATTTTATAAAATAATATTTGTTGTATCTTCATATATATTGTAAAGGGTAAAACTCCGTTGAGAATCGTCGGGCCGAGTTATGATTTGTGATTTGAATGAAAAATTATTTCAAATCTTTAATATATTTTTTTAATTGGGTTGAAAAATTATCCAAAATCTCGTACCAAACTATATGGGATCTCGACTCCCAATCGTGATTCGAGATTTTTAAACAATAAATCATAACACTTCTTGGATTCAGAAGGAAAAATCATCCTGAATCTCAAACTGATATTTTAATCGAAGCAAAAATCATCCAAATCCCTATCTAATTTTTAATTGAAATGAAAAATTTTCCCAAATTTTATATCAAATGAGATTTTCTACCAACCTTACTCGTTACATCCCCTATTAACATATATTTTTATTTTTATTAATAGAATATTTTTTTCTTTAAAAGACATTGTAATCAACTCCAAAATAAGAATTGTCTTAACAATTAAAAGAAGACAAAACATTAATGAGTTTTTTTTTTTTTTTTTTTTTTTTTGGAATATTCTTAAAACCAATACAAAGAATGATAAAGGAATAAGAATTTGCATGATAATTAAATATTGAACACTAAATTTTGGATTTACTTTCTCTTAACCTATCATCACTTATTTTTGGTAATCGGGGTATTCGAACCAATTTACGTGTATTTCAATTAATTCTCAGGATCTGTGTCTCATGTTCTTTAATAGGATTCAAACCTTGAACTTGAGAGGAAACGAAATACTCAAGCTCAAAATCTTTATCACTGAGGCAACCCTTGGGATTATCTTATCATCACTGAATATGAAAAAAAATAATATTTTATTTTCCTTATCTAATAGTTACTAGTTGGACGATATTTCATTTGCCATTCACACGTAAATCTTGCAGCCCACACGAAATAATTTTTGGCCAATCAATTCAATTCATGTCATATATCAATTACCTATACTTTTGATTAAAAAATTGACAAATTGTTTGATTTGATAACTTTAATCAAATGATTATTAATTCCTTTTGTGTATGCATTTATATTTCTTTTAGTTAATTGTTTGAAAAGAATCTTGTACATAACAACGTTTATGTTAGGTCAATTTGGTGTAATTTCATTGCAATGAAACTATTAAATATTAAGTTATTTTTCAAAAGCAAGCACTATGTCACAATCAAATTCCATGTTTGATGCATGCCCATTTCTTTTAAATATTGAAAAGGGTGGCTAAAACAACTAATATTTGCATTAGTTTTTTGATTTAGAAGTGCTTTTAAAGTCCATCAAACAAATTATTATTATTTTTAAATTAAAATGTCACAATTGGTTGGTTCAACAATTAGCTTATTTTGAGCTCAATCAAACTATCAAAACAAATTAAATAATTAAACAAATTGCGTCAACAAATGGCTAATTAACTTGACTTGGAATTGCAATTTTGTAATTCTCTCTTTTGGTAAAATAATTTGTTAAACGAGTTGAAACAACAATCATGGCTATCTCATTGGATTAAAAATTTTGATTTGATAATTCAAGAATTTATTCTCTTTATATATTCTCATTGTATGTTTTGAGTTTTGACCCAAATATAAATAAAGCATTTGTGATAGTTCTTATTTAATCTCAATTGCTAAAAATATGTAATTAAAAAATTGTACTATGTATTTGAAAATTAAGTAGTGGTTTTGTTGTCAAATGTCACATGATATCATGAGTCTTTTGGTTGAGTGGTGTGCATTGCACATCGGAATCTCCATTAATGCATCTCCAAAATTGAAATCTTCAATAATCCCTTTACCTAAATCTTCAACCAAAAATACTTCTATTAGTACTAAAGAAAATAAAAAAGATGTATCAATAAATTAATCCCACATGTCTCCTTCACAAGAAAAAAAGAATAAATTATTCTCCACCAATTCATTGTTGATATGAATTAGTATTTAGTACTATACTTTCAAAATAATTAGATATCATCAATCTTTTGACTTGATATGTTTCTACCATTTTATGTCTTAGCTAGCAGTATCATTACTCCCATTCCAGCTAAGCCATGATAAATTTTCAAGCCTTTTCTAGAAGAAGGCTTTATTTTTAATTTTTAGAATTACATTACAATCTATTAATATTTATAATAGTAAATTAATCGGAACCTTTTAAATCTGTTTTATAATTGAATAGTTTAGATATCTGGGTCTAAATTTGAATTGAATCCAAATTTTTGCGAACCTTTCATCTTAAAAATAAAGTGAAGAATTACTCAATACTCGATCAAAAAGTGTTTTACCGATAGAAGATTTATATACACTATATAATATGATCCAAGACAATATATGTGACTCAAATGAGTTATGTATTTACTGTATGTTATCTGATCAAACAACTAAAAGTAGAGTGATTTTAATTTTATGAAAATGAATCCGAAGACAAAAGACATGCTTCTAAACTAGTGATAGAGAGAGAAAAGTTGGCCGATTACTCGATTAAGTGAGTGAATTGTAACGGGATAGAGTAAGACCTGAGGTGTTGTCAACTCTTTAATGAGAACAATTATAGTTCAATCTAAAAATTTATTAAAATATGTTAGGTAAATTATTGAAAAAATTACTTTGTTAATGATATAATTTTATTTTACCATCAGTATAATGAAGAAGAGTATCTATTACTTTTTATGAAAATCAAAATTTACCTCAATTAAATTAATATTATGATTACGATTGATTATGGCAAACCCTAATAGGTGTATTCAGGGCCATGTTTTAGCTTTATATCTTTTTCATGTGAAGTAAAGAGATATAAATGTATCAAATAAATAGTCAATAGACTTTCTTGTTTTGTTAGGTTAAAAAATAAATCAGAGCAAAGCATATAAGATATATAAACAAGGCATGGGGGCCATGATGGAAACCCTAACTTTCTTCTCTTGTGAAAGGGAGCACTTGTTGTTTTCAGTCCATCATCTTAGAATTGATTTTGTTGCTTTTCTTTTTCTTTGTTCTTTCCTAACAGATTTCATTGTTTCTCTTTAATTTTAGACCCCACATACCAAACAACTTAAGCCATTAATTACTTCACTTTAGAAAATTTGATGAGATCCAATATTTTTATGTATAGCGTATGTGTGTGTATATATATATGTGGGTCTCTGTATGAAATTTTTGTATGATATATCTCAAAGTATTGATATTTTATTTTATATTTTTACATGATAAAGTATCGGTTTATCCGTACGAAATAAATTATCCACATGCCTGTATCTTAGAATTTCTATATATGATGATCTTCAGGTTCGGACGTCCGGACGATGTGGACGCATATTTATATATACAATAAAACAACGCTATTTTATAAGTCAATTAGTAAAGTAACATTACTTTATTGAATAAAATACGCGTCCAGATGTTCGGACCTGAAATTGTAATTGAGTTGGCCCCGATACTATCATTTTCTCATTTAGCGTGTAAATCACTGATAAAAAATTCAGAGAATTGGACTGGTATATAAATTATAACTCATTTTTTTTTAAAACTAAATGGGATGATTCTGCCTTACTAGAAAAATAAAGTCTGATGGAATCATTTTTTTTTCAAATCAAAAGTACTTGTCTTGAGAAGTGCTTTTGATTTTGTAATATATATATTTAAAAAAAAGGGTCGGTCAAGATATATAAGAATCCACAGGGTAAAACAAAAAAATAACAAAAAATAAATTAAAGAGGGCATAAATAAACCAACCAACCTTTCACCAGGGCCGGTCCTGAGTTTTTGGGTGGCCAGTGCGAAAGCTCAAAATGTGTCATTTTTTATTACGAAAACATATGTTTAAAAAAAATAATATTTAACGAGGGCTGGAACCTAGTCGAAGCTGGGGGGCTAGGTCCTCACGCCCAAATTATATTACTTGAGAAAATATACAAAGGGGGAGACATAGTATCTAAACCCCGAGTCCCCGACAATAAAAAATACAATCATTCATAGCAAAGCTCCTTGAAATTTCAACCTTTAAGAAATTATTTTATAGCATTTTTTGAAGCAAAATCATCAATTATATCATCATACTCCAAGTCTTCAATCTCATCATTTTCAATGCATAAGATTGCTAATTCATTTAGCCTATCTTGAGTCATAGTGGTCCGCAAGTAATATTTTAATAATTTCAATTTATAAATTGTAAAAGCAAATTTCAATTCATAAATTGTAAAAGCAAATTTCAATTTAGCCTATTTGGTGTCCCCTTAATTTTTGGCCCTATACAGTAGCCCTTGTGGCACCTGTCCAGGGCCGGCCCTGCCTTTCACCTAGATATCGTATCTAACACAAAGAATTTTATTTTATTTTTTTATTATTATTATTATTATTATTATTATATTATTATTATTATTATTATTATTATTATTATTATTATTATTATTATAATAATAATAATAATAATATTGTGTGTGGGGTGTTTCTCAGTTGCAGTGACCTATGCCATGCCATGACTCATCTGTACAAGAATAGATTTAGGTGGTGGAGTAAGGCTAAAGATAAAGGCATGAGTTATTGCATTTATTAAATAATCCACTATCAATGGAACATTGAAATTTGAAATGAGTATTTTACTAAACCAAACAAGAGTAAACGCAAATAACTATTTATAACTATTATTATTATTATTTTAATTTTTCTTTCTTGGTTTTGAAAGATTGGTGAGCAAGTGGAAACATAATCTTTTCCCTTTAAAAAAGGAAAAAAAAAACATTTTAATGGGATCTTTGGCCACTTTGATTGCAAACCCAACTTCAACTTCCCCCCATCTTGGGCAATATCATTATGCTTTCTTTTCTTTTTATCCTTCAATGGTGGGCAACACTTTTCTTTGTGTATAAAAAGTTTTTGTAATAGTTTCTTAATCTTGTCCACTTTAAGGCATCCACTTAAA
Source organism: Zanthoxylum bungeanum (assembly GCA_019454045.1). Taxonomy (NCBI): domain Eukaryota; kingdom Viridiplantae; phylum Streptophyta; class Magnoliopsida; order Sapindales; family Rutaceae; genus Zanthoxylum; species Zanthoxylum bungeanum. The sequence continues at coordinate 90,758 of SKCR01001240.1, forward strand.
AAGCTAACCACTCAAATCATATATTCATGTTGTTTGGTTTTTGAGATAAGTGGATAGCACAACATATTCATATATATATATATATATATAGAGAGAGAGAGAGAGAGGAGAGAGAGAGAGAGAGAGAGAGAAGAGAGAGAGAGAGAGAGAGAGAGAGAGAAGAGAGAGAGAGAGGAGAGAGAGAGAGAGAGAGAGAGAGAGAGAGAGAGAGAGGATGTTTTGAGATTGGATTGTACTAAGTGTGTTACTTTGACATATTAAAAGTAATCTGTAATCAAGTTAAATCATGTCTATCATGAACAAAGATGCCATTTATGCCAATGTGGATTTAGGTACAATGATGTGAATAATGTTGACAATACAAAGAATCAACAATCAAATTAAATATGACCAAATCAATGGAGGAATCATTTGGCACTATCACCCATGTATATCATATAGTAGTAGAGTGGACAATCTATTACCTAAATGTGGCAATTTTGGCACATCAATCATGGACCATAAAATTTTGTCCCAAGGAATAAATCCTTAGTTGTATGTAGTGGTGGCATTGAGGACCATTCATATAAATATTTGGTTTGGGTTCTAAAATTAGGGTCTTAAATTTAAAAAAATTAATCTTTAAATGTGTAATATGATTTTGATATTTTTTAATATTTTTATAGATAATGACTCCATTTTATAAACTCATTCAGGGTTCATAATTTTAAGATACACTACAAAAAATAAGGTCTTTAGTGTGGAAAAATATCGACGCTAAAACAGGAAATTTTAACGCCAAAGAGCATGGGCGTCGAACATTTTTGACGCTGATACGTGGATGACAAAGAATATTAGCATCGAAAATATAATGTTGACGCTAAAGTACAACATTCCGCATCAAAATCTTTTGACGTTAAAATAAAGGCTTTTGGCGTCGAATGTTTTTTTAAACGCTAAAGTACGTCTTTGGCGACGAATAGTTTCGATGCCAATTTTTTTTCACTTAATTAAAAAACTTAATTATTTTACCTTTTGTGTCGAAACTTTCGACTCTAAAGGTATTTAAAAAAAAAAAAAGTTTATTTTATCAACTTTAGCGTCGAATGTTTCGACGCTAAAGGTGAAATAATCTTTAAAAATAAATAATTATTTTATTACTTATAGCATCGAATATTTCTACGCTAAAGGCTTCTGGAATTTTTTAAAACATATTATTAGAATAAAAATAATTTTACTGAATAATGGTAAAAAAAAAATTATTCTTGATAATTTTGTTTGTTCTTATATATTTAAAAATAAATTAAAATATAAAATATAAAAAAATAAATTAAATTTATAATTAAATTTTATTAAATAAAATAAATACATAGACTATTAAAAATTAATAAATGAATGTTTATACAAATGAAAAAAATTAACAATCACTACTACTGTCATGGAAGGGCGGTCGATGCCGATACAAACTAATCGAGTAAGACCTTCAGCATCTACCTGAAAGTCATCATATGTTGGTCAAACTCCTGCATCTTTTCTGGTTGTCCTCATCGACCTGCTTTAGCTTCTCCTGAGTCTTCTTCAGCTCTTCTTTGGTACTATCCAGCTCTTCCTTGTGCAGTCTAGCTGTTCTTGAATGCACAGCCGAGTAGGAGAAGAAACCGTAGTCCGCCCAGACGATGTCGATTTCTAACGAGTTCCAAGGCCGACATTATATGCTGTTTGGTTATTGAAAACTAGTTGCGGTAACTTCTCATATGGCAAAGAGTCGGAGGGATGAGAACCTGCTTGGAATAAGCTAAGCAAACCCACACGAGATTGATATCGTTCCCAAGAAAGCCAAGATAGTACAGAATCAAAACTCTAATCCTCTGAAGAGCAAGCAACAGAAACCTGGAGTGCTAATGAGGCGCCACAATGGGTTAGCAAGTCTTTGATAAGCCAAAGTCATTGAGAACAAGTTAAGGGTTACTCAAGTCTCAAGAAAATTGTGATTTTTGTTAAAAGAAATATTATTTTCACTACAATGAATAATGCCCATTTAAATAGGTGGATGACTCTAATTCTACCCAAATATAATAAAACCTTAGTAAAATAAACCCAATAACATATAAAATCCTTTAAATTTTCGTGTATGGGCTTTCTAATTTAATTAAAGTTCAGCCCAATACTTAAACATCACATAATCTTTAAAAATATAAAAACATAAAAACTATAAGGATAACTTTCTTCCGTATTTTGACCAAGAGGGATTCCGAATTGGACTTTGACGTTGTAGATCCATGAGTCTTCTTTTCAATTCAACTTGAATCACCAAAATTAGATATCGTATGAGAAAATTACGTTCAAAATATGAAAACTGCATAAATCCTGCCATTATTAATGCACCATTCAGAAATTAAGCCCAAAATCAATCAAGACAGCCCATGCACGTAAAATACCCATTCCATTCTTGCCTTAGATATAATAAAGCATTTATATAAAGTCTCATGCATGGCCCAAACTCCAGAAACCAATGAATCTTCCAAATCCACCAAAATGGCCCAAATACACCAATATGAACAAACCATGCAATCAACCACAACTTCAAGTTAGCTTGACCCAACAAACAAAGATCATTCTGGATCACATCAAGGACTCTGTCTTCTGAGCCTGTCGCTGGACCTCCACCATTTCGTTATGTTTAAAAAAATATTGAAGTTAATGTTCGAACATGAAAAGAAAAAAATTAAATTTAAAACTATATCTAATTTAGTTTAAATACTAAAACTTACGTTGTAGCGTTCGGCCTATTCATTGACATATTTTTTCTTCTCGCTATAGTGCGTCACTCGTAAAAACTCTGGAAATGACCTAATCCGTGCTATTCTGTAAAAAAAAACATAAAGTGGTTGTTAGTGTTAGTAAAATTAATAAAATGTTAAAAAATATTTTATGATATATTTACCTCAGAATGCTCGGTACAGTGTTGGAAAAATGACTTGGAGCCTCCACGATGGTTGAAATGTAGGTGACTGCGATTCTTCGCGTTTGTTTGACATATATATTATGCATTTAACAAAATTGTCAATAACAAAAATAAAGAGAATTATCAGTTTCGTATTATTTTAAAAGTTATCTCGTGTTTCTCACTCGACCAGAGCTCAAATAAGAATGTCCAGTCTTGCTCCTTTATATAACCACGCTTGTACTGTGGAGCTTCCAAAGCCTCATGTTCTTCGAATATCGGTTTCAGGACTTTTGCCCTGAAATCTATGTAACCTTCCCCATGTGGTGGTCGAGATACTTCAAAACATTTGTTTTGTTCAGGTCTATGTCAAATCACTCCTACAAGATAACAACCAATTAAAGATTAAATATAAAATAATAATTTAAAGAAAAAATACTCAATATTATAAGTTTACTCACAAGTAGCGTAGGGAAGAGTTGATTGATTTTCGTCTCCCACAAGATCTTTCTATAGGACACGTATTTTTGTGGAGCTTCAAACTCCTATGACATCAGTAAAAAATGAAGAATGTTGTCTGATTTATCTTTCTTCATCATCCGATATCTCTATCCGGATGCGGCCATGGGTATTGACACGCTTAAACAATGCCAGGCCACGACTGTATCCTAGAGGCTTCACTGTACTCGAGTCACCTGTACTAGCGGAGACCCCAAGATCAGCTTGTGTCCCTGCATATGCAGATGGCGTCGAATAAGGGCGTTTGTGAAAATTCGGTGCCATATGAAAAAAAAAACAAGTACGTACAAGTAAAAAGTAAAAAAACATGTATATACAATTGTTAACATATGAGAGAAAGAAAAATATTATAAAATTGAGCACAGTGTTAGGAACACCTTTATCGAGGCGATGACCATTGCGCCTGGAGGAGGCCAAGAAGGGGCGATGACCTGTTGTTCTATTATTTAATTTTTTTGGGTTGTTGTTGCTGTTGTAAACAACAGTCAGCAAGGTACTGATGTTGTTTGCTAATGTTACAACAGCAACAACTGCTACAACAATAAACAACAACAGTAAACTTTTGAGAAAAAGTTACAAAGAAAAGAAAGAGGAGAAAGAAGAATGAGAAGTGTTGGTGGTTTTGGGATTATAACAATCATTTAACGTCAAAACTTTTAAATCGACGCTAAAAGGTAATTGGGAGTGTCGGTGGTTTTGGGGTTATAATAACTTTTTAGCGTTGAATTAAATATTTTGACGTTAGCTGTTACTCTTTAAGCGTCAAAACATTTACTGTCGACACTAAAAGGTAAAATCTTTAGCGTCGAATTTAATTTCGACGATAAAGATTTTATCCTTTAATGTCAATTAAAAGTTTTGACGCTAAAGATACATTATCTGCGTCAAAAAGTAGATCTGTTCCTCTATTATCGAATATTAATTTTCGACGTTAAGCTTATTTTTTATTGTTGAAACACCATTTGACGTTAAAAGTTTGGATGCTAAAAATAGTTTTTCTTGTAGTGATACTCAGGGTCAACTTAATTATAAGACTGACAACTCCTAACATGGTATATATATATATATATATATATATATATATTTTCCAAAAAGAAAGTGAATTAACCAAAGTTTATCAAGTGCAATAAATGTCATATATGGTGGACCGATTTCAAGAAATCAATCATAATTTCACTTTAAATAATAGCACTATTAAATAATTTGATGATCAGTGGAGGGACTAATGCAAATAAAAAAAGTACATCTATCGTAATTTTATATTTTCAATCATTCAATCACATGTTGGAAGGTTCTCATTAATTTAAGAATATGAATGAACCCTTTATAGACTTGGAATTTTTATGAGCTTTGTGAACTTATAGAAGATGTCATTTGTTAGGGGATCGTGGGCTGAAACCGGCATGTAAGTGAAGTGAAATTGAGAATACACTACAAGAAAAAAGGCCTTTACTGACACTAAGGTTAGTGACACTAGGCTAAAAGTGTCAGAAACGACGTGTAAATGGGCCTATTTCCGTGTTTTTCACTTAAATATCAATAATTACTGACACTATGGTATCAGCGATTTTAGTGTCAGTAATTACTATTACAATAGTATCAGTAAGAAATAAAAAAAAAAAAAACGCGTAGTTGTCTGGAGTCGAACCAACACCTCGCGGAAGTGACGTTTTTCGCATATATTACTGACACTAGAGTATCAGTAAATTTAGTCTCAGTAAATTAATGATACCTTATTACAAATTTACCCTTAAAATTTTCAAATATTTATTAAGTGTATAAGGATATATTAGTAATTTAAGTTTAACTTAAAAATTAAAAAGTAAAAAACTAAAAAATCTAAAGACTAAACCTAGCCTCTCTTCTTTCTCTCAAACGAATTTAAAGTTTAAACCCTAAACTCTCTCCACTCCAGCCGCCTCTCGCAGTTGCAGTCGACCAGACCTTCACCATCTCTGCATCTCACCATCCATCGCTTGAGCCGCGACCCATAACCGAGCCTCACTGCAGCTTTGTGCTGTACATAGAAAGGTCTCTTCAGATTTACGAATTAGGGGTTCGCAATTGAAAGCCCAACCACCAGATTCCTCCACAATGCGATTGACAGCTTAAAAATTTAGGGTTTTGAGAAAGTAGAAGAAGAGAAAAAAAGATCGCACATTGTTTGTTTGATTGGGTTATAACAGAATGCAGAGCTCATCGAGCTCGTTAGCCGCACAACCAGAGGCCATACTTGAGTGGCTTCAGAAAGAAATGGGGTACCGGCCGCTGGGGCCGTACAATTCGACGAGTGTGAAATCAAATGCGCCGTCTGTTGATACAATTCGGAAGATTTGTCGAGGAAATATGATACCCATTTGGGGGTTTTTGCTAAAGAGAGTGAAATCGGAGAAGACAGTGGAGAATATAAGGAAGAATATTATGCTGCATGGTAGTAGTGGTGGTAGTGGTGGGGAGAATGGCAATTTGGTGAATACGGAGAAAGGGGAGGGTAAGAGTAAGAGTAGTAGTAGTAGGGGAGGGAGGAGGAAAGAGAAGGGTTCTGGTGAGAGTGGGATTGGGAGTGAGAGTAGAGAGGCGGCGTTGAATGAGAGAGAAATGGCGGCGAAAGAAGTTGAGAGGTTGAGGAATATTGTGAGGAGGCAAAGGAAGGATTTGAGGGCCAGAATGTTGGAGGTTTCGAGGGAGGAAGCTGAGAGGAAAAGGATGCTTGATGAACGTGCGAATTATAGGTTTGTTAGAAATTTTGTGCGAAGATTGTTTTCTTATTGCATTAGCGGTTGATGATATGTTTTCTGTTGTTTTGGTTTCAAAATGAATGCATGACTTGGTCCTTCTAATGGCTTGGTTGAATTGGATTGTCATTTATTGTTATTTGTCTGTTAGTACCTGAAGATTTATTAGGTTTTTTGAAACTTCTTTTAGCTTTACTCCAACTTGGGCATGCCAGGTGATTGAAACTTGATATATTCTAGAAGTTTTCTCTGTGTAAATTTTGTCAAGAAATTTCATGTGGTTAGGATGTAAGATCAATTGCATTTTTGAGGTAAGTATGACTGTTGTCACTTTGATTTGGATGTATGACTTGACAGTTAACACTCACATGTAAAAATCAGGCAAAGGAAGTTGTATGAACTAATTTGAGTTATTTTCTTCTTAAAAGGAGAAAATTAGTGAGAATATTCATTCACATAGTGTTTGATAAACTGGAAATCCCTCCATTTCCTGTTAGCTAAAAAATTATTAAGAAGTCTAATTTCTACGAGAATATTATTTATCATTTATCCCAGTTTTTGCCATGTGAATTGCATTGACGTATGCCTTCTTGTACTACAGGCACAAACAGGTAGTTTTGGAAGCTTATGATCAACAGTGTGACGAAGCAGCAAAAATATTTGCCGAGTATCATAAACGGCTTCATCAATATGTTAATCAAGCAAGGGATGCTCAAAGGATGAGTGTTGATTCTTCTGTCGAAGTGGCTAACAGCTTCACTGCAAATAGTGAGAAGGAAGCTGTTTATTCAACTGTTAAAGGGACGAAATCTGCAGATGATGTCATTCTCATTGAAACAACTCAAGAAAGAAATATTCGCAAGGCGTGTGAATCTCTTGCAGCACATATGATTGATAGAATACGCTTTTCCTTTCCAGCTTTTGAAGGAAGCGGTATTCATTCAAATCCTCAATTAGAAGCTGCGAAAATAGGTTTTGATTTTGAGGGTAAAATTCCTGATGAGGTTAGGACTGTTATTGTCAATTGCCTGAAGAGTCCTCCCCAATTGCTCCAGGCAATCACTGCATACACTTTACGGCTGAAACTCTGATTTCTAGAGAAATTGAAAAAATTGATGTTAGGGCAGATGCATAAACCTTGAGGTATGATTTTACTTCTCGTTTCTTGTCATTTTATGATGCATATAAGACCCTCCCATCACCCTTTTATACTTCCTCTGCTCTTAGCACCACCTTTGAAAATTAAGCTTCACCACTTATTTGCTCTACGGTTAAAAAACAATGTAGAAGCTCTGCATTGTGTTGCTTGTTTGGTTTTACTGTCTGTTGCATGTTACCTAACACAAATATGGCCTGGACAAAGGCATGTTGCTGTCCACTACTTTGAAATTGCTATGTGTCATTTGATGCAGCAGTATTATGTTTGTAAGTGACTGTTTTTGCCGTCGTTGACAAGTTGATCTCAGCTTCTCAGCATCCATACCATTTCCCTTAAATTTTCTTGATAATCTTTGCTCTTGCTCTCAAAAATTTCTGAGGACTAATTCACTTCATGTACTATTACTTGAATCACAGGACTTGGCCCGGTGTTATTAAAGGCGCAAGGCGCACTTAGGTGTCAGACATGAACTTGGAGATAGTGTTTTACCTGATGAAGTTTTGCCATGTTCTGATTGATACTTCTGATTGATAGATCATGTCATCTGATAAACTTCATCTGGTTCATGAGATCCTTTTATTTCAGTTTTATGTCCGTCTATATATATATGTGTGTGTGTGTGTGTGTGTGTGTTATTGATTTGTTTGTTTTGGTGATTATGTAGCGGTATGAAAGATACAACTTGTTATTATGGATGCCATTTGGTTTTTTATATGCATGCTCTTAGGTTGTTGGTATGGTTATTGTCAATAAGTGCTTTATGTGACAAAAATTAGATTAGCGGTATGAAAGATTTTTTGGAAGTCCATCTAATTCTTAACATTTGGTTTATAATTCAGATTTTGTGCCAGATATCATATTGTTGGGGGATTGTTGCAGGCTTCTCAACAAGTATCATGAATTTTGGTGGGGGCATGACATTTTGATGGGACTTTAAGAGTAGTTTTTGAAATATATATATGTTAATTTAAAGATTGTCTATGGAGTTTTTGTATTCATCATGTGATACTGTTGAATTGATTAATACGATTAATCTATTATATTGCGAATTTTATATAAATGTAATTTTTTAGTTTTTTATTTCATTGAGTTGGTATATATATATATATATATATATTTTATGATTAATTTAATTACAAAAAATAAGAATATAATTGTGAAATAATACGATTTTTAAATTTTAAAAGATATTGACGGATATTGATACTATAGTAACAATAATTACTGACACTAAAAATCAAATATATGCGATATACTGATACTGCAGTAACAAAATTTACTGACACTATAGTATCACTAAATACTGATGATATAGTGTCAATAATTACTGACACTAAAATAGTGTGAGAGATTACTGATACCATAGTGTCAATAATTTTCTGATACTACAGTATTAACGTTTACTGACACTAAGAATCACTGACACTAGAAACTAGTGTCAGTGATTTCTGGCTGCGGCAACACTGACACATTTATATAGTGTCAGTAAAACCCTTTACTGACACTAATTTAGTATCAGTAAAAGCCTTTTTTCTTGTAGTGATAATTGTTAGTTTAAGAGGCATTGTCTACCATATAACAAATAATTAGGAAACTTAGCCTACCATATAACAATACAATAATAATTAGGAGGCTTATCCTACCATAAATATTATCAATAAAATAAAGTAATGAGACACATATTCAACGTGGTAAAACCCTCAATGTGAGAGAAACATCCACGGGCAAAAGTAGAAGGATTTCAATATATTGGAAAGAATTTTACAACCTCTCTCTAACCACAAGGAGTGACCAATCTCACGCTCTCTTAGAATAGGATAATTACAACTCTCTCACAAACTCTTAAGAAAAAACTATATTTTCTCTCTTAGAATACATAGTGTTAAGGAATACGGAATCAATATCTAAAATAGAATTCCTATTACTATTAGGATTTATTGTTTTATTATATTTCCCTATTAGATGAAAATTTCATATATTCATTATTATTATTCATAGCTATATGATTCATTTTCTATTTTGGTTTTCTATGTAGCCTATATATATAGGCCTTTACCATTGTAAATTCATATAGAGTGAATTCAAGACTTTCTTTTATTATCTAACATGGTATCAGACACCAGGTTCTCATTTTTCTAGTTTCACTCTCTCTGATTCTCATCGGCGCGTGGGGGATCACGGCTACCATAATTGTCTGACCCTCACGCGCCCCCCTTTGCCAACCACCACATTACTTTTCCTTCGCGCCACCCCTTCACAAGTGTGCTCTAGACGGCCCCTTTTTGGTTTCAACTCTCTTTCAAATTTGCTTCCGCTCTCTCTCAGGATTTCACTCCCTCTCTCTGGCTTCGGCACTTTCGGGCTTCGGCTCTCTTTCAGGATTTCGCTCCCTCTCTGGCTTTGGCACTTTCAGGCTTCGGCTCTCTTTCGCGATCTCGATCCCTCTTTGGCTTCGGTTCTCTCGGGCTTCGGCTCTCTTTTGGGATTTCGCTCCCTTTTCGGCTTCGGCACTCTCGGGCTTCGGCTCTCTTTCGGGATTTCACTCCCTTTTTGGCTTCGGCATTCTCTTGGGCTTCGACTCCCTTTTCAGCTTCGGCTTTATTTCGGGATTTCACTCCCTCTCCGGCTTCGGCATCCTCTTAGGCTTCGGCTCCCCCTTCGGGCTTCGTAGGTTAAAGCTCTCCTGCTTCGGCATCATTTTGGGCTTCGGCTCCCCCTTCCGGCTTCGTAGGTTAAAGCTCTCCGGCTTCGGCATCCTCTTGGGCTTCGGCTCCCCCTTCGGGCTTTGTAGGTTAAAGATCTCATGCTTTAGCATCATTTTGGGCTTCGGCTCCCCCTTCGGGCTTCGTAGGTTAAAGCTCTCCGGCTTCGGCATCCTCTTGGGCTTCGGCTCCCCCTTCGGGCTTCATAGGTTAAAGCTCTCCTGCTTCGGCATCATTTTGGGTTTCGGCTCCCCCTTCGGGCTTCGTAGGTTAAAGCTCTTCGGCTTCGCCATCCTCTTGGGCTTCGGCTCCCCCTTCGGGCTTCGTAGGTTAAAGCTCTCCTGCTTCGGCATCATTTTGGGCTTCGGCTCCCCCCTTCGAGCTTCGTAGGTTAAAGCTCATCCATTATCTCAAGGTTTCCAGCCTCCAAGTTTCAAGATTTCCAACTTTCAGAACTCCGCTCTCCGATTTCAAGATGCAACCTCAAGCTTACTCCTTCGTTACCAGCTTGAGTTTGAGGGGGGTGTTAAGGAATATGGAATCAATATCTAAAATAGAATTCCTATTACCATTAGGATTTATGGTTTTATTATATTTCACTATTAGATGAAGATTTCCTATATTCATTGTTATTGTTCATAGCTATAAGATTTCTTTTCTATTTTGGTTTTCTATGTAACCTATATATATAGGCCTTTACCATTGTAAATTCATATAGAGTGAATTCAAGACTTTCTTTCATTATCTAACATGTTAAGGAATATGGAATCAATATCTAAAATAGAATTCCTATTACCATTAGGATTTATGGTTTTATTATATTTCCCTATTAGATGAAGATTTCCTATATTCATTATTATTGTTCATAGCTATATGATTCATTTTCTATTTTGGGTTTCTATGTAGCCTATATATATAGGCCTTTACCATTGTAAATTCATATAGAGTGAATTCAAGACTTTCTTTCATTATCTAACACATAGGATTTGGTTGAGAATGAGATGAAGAAAATAATGAAATGAAGCCTCTATTTATAGGCATGAAATTCACTGTGCAAATAGTGAATTCTAATTTTTTATTATTTTCTTTTTAAGCATGTAGGACTCACCCACATATTTAATTTATTTATTTTCTTCAATCATGCTTTCGGTGCATGATTTTCTTTGACTTTAACACCATTGTCATCGAATGACATTATTTGGTAGATTAATTAAGGATTTCTTGGAGTTTCATCCAAATATTTTTTTGCACATAAGACTGGCATCGATGTTGTGTTGTAAGTGCTAGTTCTTTGTTTGTTAGTTTTTTTTTTTTAATTATTATATCTTTGTATAAATTAAAAAAAATCTAATAATACATTTTCGTCAAACGATGTAATTATAAGACTAAGAATCAGTTCGAATAATAATTTAGAAATACTTAATATTCAAGCCTAGTTAGTATAAAAATTAATAATAGAAGAAAATTTGTATACTACATGTTCTCCTTAACCGGCAAGAAAATGAATTCACACCTAAAATAATTGAGGTACAAAAAGAATTACGAGATTAATCTGGTCTAATTCCCACATCGACGCAATGATGGTGAATATAAAATCCTACTAGAAATAGAAAAACATACTGCACATAATTTAACAGAGGCTTTTACATCGATAAATATGCAATATATTAAAGATAAATCAGTAAATTTAGTAGACATTTCAGACACGACACTCCGAGTTTTAGATATACCAAAGTTCCCTTTTACAGTGGACCTAGATCTGCTGAAGAATGATGAAAAAAATACAAAAGAAGAAGAGCACATATGGATAAGGAACAAAGAAGAATGAGAAAGAACGAAATAATAAATAAAACGAAAGGAAAAAGAACAAGGAAAGAAACAGAGAGAGGGAAAAGAAGATATAGAGAGACACAATACTAGTACTAGTTAGTTAAACTAGTAAAAACTCATGAAAAATATGTTAGAGTGTATGTTCTCAAACCTGTTATGCATATTATGGTTTAAGACATAATATTTTGTAATATATTGTATTATTTATTAAAAAAAATACGTTTGTTTTCTACACATCGTTACATCCATATTTTATGTGTATGTCCTGAGACATTATGTCATATGAATATCGTTAATCTAAACAACTTTTGTGATTATGAGAGTCAACGATATTTGTACGAATAAGTCTCAAATTAAGTTATTGGTAGAATGTGATTATTATATAGGATAATAATATATCACTCGATGATGAGCGGAAAATATATCAATATTTACCGCCCTTTTAACCTAATATTTTGTATGATTTCTCGGGTTTTATGAACGTTTAGATGTGTTTTTATTTGTTTCGTAGATAAATAAAATTTCGGGACTCAATCGAACCAACTCGGGGCTAAAACGATAAAAAACAATGATAAAGGGCAAAATGGGAAAATTATTATTCACGCGTCGCGCCTCAATTATGCAGCTTGCTGACACGCGTCATCACTTGTGTCATCACTGCGTCATCACTATAGCACGCATCACGACGCCTAAGCCTTCACGAGTCACGACGTCGACATAATAATTCAGTCTGCCAACAGCCGCCATCTACTGTAGCCCGTGTCGCGATGCTCAAGCCCTCTGTGTCACGAAGCACATGCAAAATAATGCAGCCGCCATTTACTGTGCACGCGTCGCGACGTAGACCATATTTTTTGCCTATAAATTGAGGCTTGTTTCATTTTCCATTTTCATACTTTCCTTAGCTTTCTTAATAAGGAACTGAAGATTATATATATATTAATAATAATGTATTTTTATTTTTAGTAGTAATAATAATTATTTGTTTATTTTATCTTTATTTTATGTTTTGTAGTTAAATTCCGCTGGGGGAAGGGTGAAGCTTTTATTATGATAATTTAGATTAATCTCCCTTAAATTATAATATATAAATTATCTTAAAATCTGATTTAATTGGATACCGCCTTTTTGGTCGATTGGACTTAATTAAAATATTCTTAATCCTGACTTAATTGGGTACCGCCTTTATGATCGGTTGGATTAAATTAAATTTGACTTAATTGGATACCGCCTATATGGTCGGTTGGTAATTCATGCAAATTTATATATTATAATAAGGAAGATTTCTAGATTTGAAATAGAAAAGGTGAATCCCCCAACCCCAGCATTTTATTTTAATATAGAGAAGTGATGAAGCACAATATTCATGAGTTTAATAATTGATTTAATTATATTATGTATGATGTTTTGGTTTGTTTATTGAATCTTAAGTTTAATGGTTCTTGTTGCCTGATCACCAATAAGATTGATGTGGTAAACTTAAAATGAACTTGAAAAAAGGGATTTTAGGTTTCAGCCTTAGATTCAATAGCTCACGATCTCACTTTAGAGATTTCCATCCAGGATAGGAATATACCTGTCGGGCGTGGGTAGCCAATTTTTGAACTTGAACTTAATAAATTCGGAGTTTCTTAATTAACATAGGAATATAGTTAATTGGGTTATTTTGGGTGTTTACATCTGACCATCGGAAGAAGCTTTTGTATATCTTCGTGTTCCAGGTTAACAACTAACTTATTACAAATGTAAAGGATAATCAATTCATCATTAGAGTAATATTATGACGGATTCACAACCCTAGATGTTTTCTTTATTATTAATTTCATTTGTTTCTTATTTTGTATTTTTATTTATTTATTTTAATTAAATCCACATTCAACCAACGAACAAACATTCCCTTCCAACCTTAATTAGATACCTGTAAATAATTAGCATAAATAATTAATAACATCGTAGAAATTAAGTCATCGTGGGATCGCTATTTTTATACTACTTGAGCGATATGTGCGATTGCGTTACGTGTGTGCTTTTACCCGATCAAGTTTTTGGCGTCGTTGCCGGGGACTTATTTTTCCTACGCTATTAATTTTGAAAGCTATCTACTTTACTTGTATCTATTTTTCTTTACTTTTATTTGTAATTTTTATTTTTATTTTATTTTTTTATTTTCAGGTGGTTGAAAATGGATCACTAATGGGCGATGAAAGCATTACGAGCTTTAAGAGATGGAGATACACCCTATATCGATGAGCAGTAGTCCAATTTTCTGAGGCATGTTGTCCAGCCCAACAACTATCAGTGGATGCCAGAGAGAAATAACACAACATTTGCTCAACCATTTCAGAGATGTGAGATATGTGATGGTAACCACCATATCGATCATTGCACGTACAACTACAATTCAGAGTGGCAGAACTATCAGAGACCTTCATATGATGAACCAACATATTTCACTAAACCAAATTTTCCATCTTATCCACCATCAACCTACAATCTTCGAGAACCAGAACCATCAGTGGAAAGACAGTTGATGAACATGCTCAAGAAACAGGAAGCTAAACTTGATGCAATGTTTCTGAGTCAAATATAAACCTTACAGAGGCTGACATGTCAATTAAGACAATTAATAGAAAACCAGAGCTACATACCCCACAAAACATTTTTCAAATGACACTGATGAAGCCTTCGAGTACCAAGAATTTTATGATGACAAATTAACGGGTGAGGAGGCTGAGGTAGAGGTATCAGTTCAGGAGCACGAACAAGCATAATCTCAATTTGATCTGGATAATTGTCTGGTAGCCGATTGCATCTGTGAAGAGAAACAAGTAGAAGAGCTACCCGAGCCGTTCATACCAACCACAGAGGATAAATACCTACTATTAGACATATCTTTACATCCTTAGGTTGACACTTATGTCATATGAAGAACTGAATGTAGAAATGTTAAAATACATTTGTGACGAAAATATGGAACAAGATGCAGAGCAAAGTCAAGCATCATATGAGACCTTCTGATTTTCTTTCTTTCTTTTCAGAACCACACAGTGCTAAAAGGTGTAAAAAGGTGGCACGAGAACTGAGTCTGACAAAATCCTTTTGGCCACCTCATTTTTGGAAAAGACGCTGGAAAAGCTACGCTCATGAGATTGTCCTCTCTCAGATATCCAAAACCACAATGAAGCCTCATTGAAGGATAATCTTCAGTCACGTCTGGCTGAAGACGTAAAATTTAGCGCTAGCAGGGAGGCAACCCAAGCAATTTTTTTTTTTTTTTTTTTTTTGTATTTTGTGTACACATGTTGTATCATTTTTAATTTTATGTGTTACTTTTGTAGAAAAAAATCACAGACGGAGCACTTAAAGCAGAGCAAGCCAATGAAAATGAGGTTATCACGGAATAATATTTGACAAAATCACGAAGATAAAAATTCAATTCATCAAGATGGCAGAGTAAGGAGTTAACTCTTGAGACACATCTTTGTGGATATGTTCGCAGAAGGATTCGTATTTTGGCAAAAAAAAAATCGCGACTTTGAAACCTCGCACGTCACGATGCGATGACCTAACACGCGAACATCCCCCAATTTTAAGGGTTGCGCGTCACGACACGAACCCTTCTGTGTCGCTACGCGTATGCTATTTCAGATCATAAAACAACAGTCGTGACTTAATTTCTTCCATTTCCCCATTCATTTTCTCTCTCTTTCTCTCTCATTTTTCTTCATTTTCTCCCTCATCTTCTTCAACAAATCTCACCAAATCCACTTCTTAACTGTTGGGCTATATGCCCTAGAGCTTCATGTGTTGTAAAACAGAATTGATTATTGTAATAATTATAAACGCATTATTCATTTATCAAAGTTGTTTGATTTAAATTGCATATTCTCCAATTGTCTTGTTTACCTTGATTACTTTTGTACCTTCAGACTTAGTGTATGTTTGATGCATAAGAGGATTTAAGTCTGAATTTAGTAATCTAAATTGTCAATGGAGAGCAAACAAAGTGGGTATTTTGTTTGTGGTTTAACTATAGCTGCGGTCCATTCTATACTTGTATGACGACCTTGATCCGGGTTCGTTCATGTGGTGACATGGGAATGAAGGCACCTTGTATGCTATGATCATATAAGACTAGACTCAGATAATAATGAATTTCTTTTAAATATGTTAACCCAAGAAATTCATTTTATCTATTAGATGGTCGTATATGGATTAATCTTAATCCTGAGTGTACTATGAACTCCTGCATGTCAGGCTGTGTCCTTTGATTGACTATGGTGAGGTTGGTGTAGCAGTACCTACCAATAACTACGTATTTTAGGGATATGGTTTGGTGTGTAGCTGAGAACGTTTTACATAGATATGGAATTCACTCATTCTTTCGAGAAATATAAGAATATCTCTTTTAAGAGTTGATTCGGGACTTGAATAATTTTGAGCGCTCAACTTTCCTATTACGAATAGAAAGTATTATATTCATAATTGTTATGAATTAATTATTCATTATAGAATCAATGATACTTAAGAGACAAAATATTTAGAGGGGTACAACGGACTTATGACCCGGCTCTATTTATGAGATATTCGTGAAGGGCTATATCCATATGTAGTGACTATATCGATAGAAACCAAAGTTGTTCGGCTTATATTTTCCATCTACGGTAACGAGAGTTCAACTTCGAGTTTTTAGTGGAATAACGCGAAGTTAATAATTCATAATATTTGATTAAAGGGTTTAATTAATATTTCAGAATTATTGGAGCTCGAAACCGTAGGTCCATTTGGTCCCCGTGCTAGCTTGATTAACTGTAGCAAACCTAATATAATTAGATTATCTAATAATATGCTCACATTATATTTATATATTATTAATATGATTAATAATATTTTTTTATCACAAAAGAAAATAATATTAAATTAGTTTAATATTATATTTTCTAATATTTTTGATTATGAGATAATCAAATAATAATTATAAGATAATTATAACATCATTAATAATTATGAGATAATTATTACATCATCATTGATAATGCATAATTATGAGATAATTATGACATCATTATTTGATAATGGTAAATGCATTATCAAGACAAGCCTTAATAGTTTGCCAAATCATCCACCAAGTTTTTGTTAATTAATTTTTGACCTAATTACCTAACTTGTTCCATTATCTAATGGATTTGGTTGACACTCCACTTAAGTGTGTTGGCCATTTACAATTGATAAGATTGAGTGGATGTTGATGGAATGGCTTTAGTTTATATTCCCTACCATTCCCACTCAAAGGTTGGGTAATAAAGTGAAAATCATACTTAGCATTTTGGAAAAAGAAATTCAAGAAAGAGCTAAAAACATTCACAATAGTTGTGAGTATGGTAGAGAGAAAAATCATATTTCTCAATAGTTGAGATTAGAAAGAAAAACAAAAGTGAACAAGATATTTGATATTCATCATCTCATCTTTTTAAAGCCAAAAGAGTTTGTGACAATATCAATTTCTCTAAAATGTTTAGAGGTTGATCTTTGTGAGTGAAGCCCACGCTTTGGTTTGTTGGTTTCGAGATATAGCTCAGAAGATTGAGTGGTTGATTCTACAATAAAATCTCAAAGACAATTTTAAAGATCCGGTGCCACCACATCCATAACTTCTGCCGCGCAAAAGGAAACGGTTTCCTACAATTGGCATCGAAAGCTTAAGGTTGAAAAGTTTTCTTAACCCTTCTCTTTTAAGTTTTAGTTTTAATAATTTATATGAGATATATATTATTTGTATGCATGTTGTGATGACTAGGCACAATTAGATTCATGAGATGAATGGTTTTAATGTTCATGTGATGGATGTTTATTTTGATTCATGTGATGAGTGTATTGCATTGATTGTTAATTTTTTCCGGCTCTTATTTTTAGTTTTGGGAATGTAAGACCATAAGGTCATATTCTTTCAAGTGTTGTAAGTTCATTTCCTTTGTAATAAGTCTATTTTGTAACTTAATTTGTAACTTGGAGGAGCCGAATATGCCTCGAAGGACTTATGACGAAGAAATTATGTGAAGAACTTAACAACACACCATTGAGCATGATTTGAAGACCAATGGATGCCTTGAATTTATTATACTAATTAGATTAGTATATATATAAAAATAAGAGCCCGATTAACGTAATTTATGGATGTATGTAAAACTTCATTCTGTTACGAGTCCGTAGAAAAAAACGGGGACCAAAACGGACTCCGGAAGCTCCGGAACGGAGTAAATGAAGTTATAGTGTTTGAACACCAGACCGAAAACGTTTGAACGCCTGTCAAACGCCACACAAACGTTAGTCTACTGCCTGAAAACATCCGAACGCCCGTCAAATGCCACACAAACGTTTTCAGCCCAGACCTGGGCATATATATATATGTTTTAAATTATTTATTAACATATCATATAGCCTAGGGTGTCTACTCTTGCATTTTCAGATGCCATAACATGTAGACATGCATGATATTCAAATCATAAAATATGATTTTATATAAATTTAAAAGTTAAAGTAGAATATAAGATGCATGTAAACGGATTAATAAGATTAATTAGTTTAAAGGTTTAAAAATTACGAATTCAAGTTTAAGAACAAATGGACATTATGAGTACATTATTTTCCTTGGTATATCGGATGGAAACCCAGATATAAATTCCATAGCCGCTTCCGAATGGACGATAATTTGGTTTGCACTCGGGATACAATTCCACGTACCTTTGGAGTAAATAACGTACTTTTAATCTTTTAAATTGTTTAATGACATATAGTCCATTAATTGAATTCTAAAATTTTAAAACCTATAAGTGAACTAATATTTTAAAAAGTTAAAATTGATTAGTTCACTTAAACAAACTTGATTAAAATAGTTTAATTAAGTTAATGATCAGTAGAGACTAATAAGGATTAGTGGATAAAAATTAAGTGTTAAAATTGGTTAAATCACTAATAATCCACTAGTATTAATAAATATATGTTTTAGCCGAGCATAATCTTAATACATTAGAAACTAGTGAAATAGAAACCTTACACTTCAAAATAGTGAGTGGGAAAGGGGTATACCACAATATATCCCATGATCTCCATTGTTATCCAAAAACGTGAGATTCAATAGGTGCATTGTGGCAGCTTTGTTCCTATCCCCCTACGGATGGTGTCCTTATTGGGTCAATATCAAGTTTGGATTCTGAAAGGATAGGGACTCTAGATGTATCTGGTGGTTTGACCTACCCTACAGTGACACTTCACTAGTTAAGTCCAAGGGTTCCGAAATAATGGGTCACACTCACAAAGGAATGATTAAGTTGTTAATCAAAACTTCCTTGATCAAAATAACGGTAGTTAATTAATATAGGAATAAGAGTTATTTAAGATATATTAATCAATTGAGAATGTCTCAATCTATCATGTGAATACTTGACCTACCCTACGGTGGCACTTATTTTTGGGATGATAGATAACCGTTGCATAGTAATTCTTTTAGGTTTCTAATTCATTATACATTGATCATGCATCATGTTTAATTTTATGCCTAAATGTTTGACAATTTCAATATGCGATGAATGAATGTTGAATGCGCGTTTATTATTTTTTCAGCCATGACATTTGTAATTATTTCAATTATCAAACAACAAGAAAAATTAACCGGGGATAATTATGTTAAATGGAAAAGTGACATGAATGCTATCTTGGTCTGCGAAGACCTTAAATTTGTCATAATGGAGGAATGTCCTCCTGAGCCAGCACCTAATTCTGGCAGAGCTGCACGTAATGCCTATAATAATTAGATTAAAGCTGATGAGAAGCCTATAGCTATTCGATAGTATCCATGTCTGAGGTTCTTGCTGCACAGCATGAGCCTATAGCAACAACATCAATGATTATGCTGTCATTACAGAACAAGTTTGGGAAACCTTCAGACCGGGAACAACATGAGACAATTGCCTATGTATTGACCGCTAGAATGAAGGAAGACACATCAGGCTGAGACCATGTGTTAAGGATGATGGCTCATCTCAATATGGATGAAACCCATGGTGCACGTATTAATGTGCAAAGCCAGGTGACAATGATCATGGAAACCCTTCCGAAGAGTTTCCTGCAGTTTAAAAGCAACTGTTCTATGAACAAGTTGACTTTTACATTAACTGAACTGCTAAATGAGCTCACCAATTACGAGTCCATTATGAATGGTCCTCGTAAGTCTAATGCCGAGGCAAATATTGCCGAATCTTCTAAATCTGTAAAGAAGAAGAAGAAATGAAATTGGAAGGCAAAGGTAAAACCAATGAAAAAGAAAAAGAACAAAGGCTTTAAATGAACCAATGCCAAAGGAAAATGTTTCCATTGTGAACAACAAGGGCATTGGAAAAGGAATTTTCTGAAATACCTCGCTGAGCTTAAAGAGAAGAATACAGGTAAATACGATTTACTTGTCATTGAGTCTCTTTTGGTGGAGGATGAAAAATGCATATGGATTGTTGATTCTGGTGCCACTAACCATGTTTGTTGTTCTTTGCAGCTACTTGATTCATGGAGGGACCTTGCTGAAGTTAGCTTTACCATGAGAGTTGGGACATGGGATGCTGTTTCAGCTAAAACAGTGGGAGATTCCAAATTAAACTTTAATAAAAGTTATTTGTGTTTGAATGGTGTGCTATATATTCCTGATTTTCGCAAGAATTTGATTTCTGTAACAAAACTTATGGAATGTGGTTTTTCTATTTCATTTAATAATAAGTCTATTATTATTAGTAGAAATGGATTAAATATATGCACGAGAAACTCCGAAAATAATCTATATGTATTAAGACCGTTAATGCATGATTCAATACTTAATACTGAAATGTTTAAGATTGAAAGATCTAAAACAAAACGGTAAAAGATTTCTCATGATGATACCTATCTATGGCACCTTAGACTTGGTTACATTAACCTTGACCAGATTGATAGACTAATTAAGAATGAAGTTTTAAATCAGTTAAAACTCGGTACTTTACCTGTCTGAGAATCCTGTTTAGAAGGCAAAAGGACTAAAAGACATTTTACTGAAAAAATGATAAGAGCCAAAGAACCACTTGAGCTAATACATTCAGACGTTTGCAGACCGATGAATGTAAAGGCACGAGGTGGTTATGAATACTTTGTCACTTTCATTGACGATTATTCTAGATATGGGTATGTTTATCTAATGCAGCACAAGTTAGATACATTTGAAAAGTTCAAAGAGTATCGTGCTGAGGTTGAGAACTAGTTAGGTAAAAGTATCAAAATTCTACGATCAGATCGTGGAGGTGAATACCTTGATAGAGATTTCGAGGAATTCTTAATTGAGCATGGAATTGTTTCACAGCTCACAACACCTGGAACACCACAATAAAATGGTGTTTCAGAAAGGAGAAATCGAACCCTACTAGACATGATAAGATCAATGTTTAGTTATAACAATCTACCTAGTTCATTCTGGGGGTATGCATTGGAAACATCAATGTATATCCTGAATGTAGTTCCTTCTAAGTCTGTTCCTAAGACTCCCTTAGAGTTATGGAATGGTCGTAAAGGTAGTTTGCAATATTTCCGCATATGGGGGTGTCCAGCACATGTGTTAAAGAACAAGACTACTAAGTTGGAACCACGTTCACATGTGTGCCTATTTGTAGGCTATCTTACGGAAACTAGGGGTGGATTCTTTTATAATCCAGAAGATAATAAAATATTTGTATCGGCAAATGCTACATTTCTTGAGGAGGATTATATGAGAGAATTCAAACCTCGAAGTAAAGTGTTACTTGAGGAGTTACTTGCTGGTACGACTAGTGAACAATTGTAAAATGTTGACAAAGACATAACACCTTCAGCATCTGCAAGTCAGATGCAAATTTATCATAATACCATGCCACCTAGACGCACTGGAAGGGTTGTAAGGCAACCTGAACACTATCTAGGAAATGGTGAGGTGCAAGTTGTTACATATTGTGATGGTATAGATGATCCATTGACCTATCGTAGTACAATGGATGATAATGATAAAGAAGAATGGCTCAAAGCCATGAACCTTGAGATAGAGTCCATGTACTCTAACTCATTCTGGGAACTTATGGACCAACCTAATGGAGTAAAACCCATAGGTTGCAAGTGGATCTACAAGAGAAAAAGACGAATAGATTGGAAAGTACAGACTTTCAAGGCTAGGTTAGTGGCAAAGGGTTATACCCAAAAAAAGGGAGTTGACTATGAAGAAACTTTCTCGCTAATAGCCATGCTTAATTCCATAAGGATTCTTCTTTCCATTGCCGCATATTATGACTATAAGATTTGGCAAATGGACGTCAAGACTGCATTCTTGAATGACAATCTTGATGAAAATATCTATATGGTACAACCAGAGGGGTTCATAACCCAAGATCAAAGCAAAAGGTTTGCAAGTTGCAAAGGTCCATTTATGGGCTTAAGCAAGCATCTAGATCTTGGAACATAAGATTCGATACTATAATCAAGTCTTATAACTTTGAGAAGAACACCAATTAACCTTGTGTCTACAACTGCATCATTGATGAGAATGTGGTTTTCTTTGTGTTATACGTCGATGATATTTTACTCATTGGGAATGATGTAAAGATATTATCGGATGTGAAAATCTGGCTAGCTAACCAATTCCAAATGAAAGATTTGGGAGAGGCAAGTTATGTACTTGGGATCCAGATCATTCGGGATCGCAAGAAACGACTGTTAGCAATGTCTTAAGCATCCTATATCGACAAGATTCTTATGTGATTTGGAATGCAGAATTCCAAGAAGGTAATTTACCTTCAGACATGGAATTCATTTGTCTAAGGAACAGTCTTCTAAGACACCTCAAACAGTTGAGGAGATGAGACATATTCCATATGCTTTAGCAGTTGGAAGTCTTATGTATGATATGTTATCCACGAGACCAGACATCTGTTTTGCCGTGGGAGTAATCAGTAGGTTTCAATCCAACCCTGGATTAGATCATTGCGTGGCGGTGAAACACATTCTCAAGTATCTTCGGAGAATGAGAAATTATATGCTAGTATATTCTTGTGAGGATATAATCCTCAAAGGATATACAGACTCTGATTTTCAGACGGATGTAGATTATAAGAAATCAACATACGGATCAGTATTCACCCTAAGTGGTGGAGCTAATGTATGGAGGAGCATAAAATAATCTTGTATTGCTGACTCCACCATGGAGGTTGAATATGTAGCAGCTTGTAAAACAGTTAAAGAAGCAGTATGGCTCCGTAAATTCTTGGCAGATCTAGAAGTTGTTCCAGATATGGATAAACCACTCACACTTTATTGCGATAATAGTCGAGCAGTGACGAATTCCAAGGAACCAAGAAGCCACAAGCGGGGTAAGCATATTGAGAGAAAATATCACCTTATCAGGGAGATAGTGTAGAGAGCATATGTCAATGTCACACAGATTCCATCCGCAGACAACCCGACTGATCCATTTATAAAGACCTTATCGGTTACAGTTTTTGAAGGTCACCTAAAAAGTCTAGGATTACATGACATGTCCCATTTGCTCTAGTTTAAGTGGAGATTGTTGGGCTATATGCCATAGAGCTTCATGTGTTGTAAAACAGAATTTATTGTTTTAATAATTATAAACGCATTATTCATTTATCAAAGTTGTTTGATTAAAATTGTATATTGTCCAATTGTCTTGTCTACCTTGATTACTTTTGCACCTTCAGACTTAGTGTATGTTTGATGCACAAGAGGATTTAAGTCTGAAGTTAGTAATCTAAATTTTCAATGGAGAGCAAACAAAATGGGTACTTTGTTTGTGGTTTTTCTATAGTTACGGTCCATTCTATACTTGTATGACGACCTTGATCCAGGTTCGTTCATGTGGTGACATGGGAATGGAGGAACCTTGTATGATATGATCATATAGGACTGGACTCAGATAATAATGAATTTCTTTTAAATCCGTTAACCCAAGAAATTTATTTTATCTACTAGATAGTCATATATGGATTAATCTTAATCCTGAGTGTACTACGAACTCCTGCCATTTACCGTGCACGCGTCGCGACGCAGACCAGAATTTTTACTTATAAATTGAGGCTAATTTCATTTTCTATTTTCATACTTTCCTTAGCTTTCTTAATAAGGAACTGAGGATTGTATCTTGTTTGTATATATTAATAGTAATGTATTTTTATTTTTAGTCGTAGTAATAGTTTAATTTTTTTATCTTTCTTTTATGTTTTGTAATTAATTTCCGCTGGGGGAAGGGTGAAACTTTTATTATGATAATTTAGATTAATCTCCCTTAAATTATAATATATAAATTATCTTAAAACCTGATTTAATTGGATACCGTCTTTATGGTCGGTTGAACTTAATTAAAATATTCTTAATCATGACTTAATTGGGTACCGCTTTTATGGTCGGTTGGATTAAATTAAATTTGACTTAATTGGATACCGCCTATATGGTCGGTTGGTAATTCATGCAAATTTATATATTATAATAAAGGAGTTTTCTAGATTTGAAATCGTAAAGGTGAATCCCTTAACCCCATCATTTTATTTTAATATAGAGAAGTGATGAAGTATAATATTCACGGGTTTAATAATTGATTTAATTATATTATGTGTGATGTTTCGGTTTGTTTATTGAATCTTAAGCTTAATGTCTCTTGTTGCCTGATCGCCAACAAGATTGATGTGGTAAACTTAAAATGAACTTGGAAAAGGGATTTTAGGTTTCAGCCTTAGATTCAATAGCTCACGATCTCACTTTAGAGATTTCCTTCCAGGATAGGAATATACCTGTCGGGCGTGGGTAGCCACAATTGGAACTTGAACTTAAGGAATTTGGAGTTTCTTAATTAACATATGAATATAGTTAATTGAGTTACTTTAGGTATTTGCATCTGACCATTGGAAGAGGCTTTTGCATATCTTCGTGTTTCAGGTTAACAACTGACTTATTACACATGTAGAGGATAATCAATTCATCATTATAGTAATATTGAGCGGATTCACAACCCTAGATGTTTTCTTTATTATTAATTTCCTTTGTTTCTTATTTTGTATTTTTATTTATTTATTTTAATTAAATCCACATTCAACCAATGAACAAACGTTCCCTTCCAACCTTAATTAGATACCTGTAAATAATTAACATCAATAATTAATAACATAGTGGAAATTAAGTCCTCGTAGGATCGATATTTTTATACTACTTGAGTGATACGTGTGTGATTTCACCTGATCACTCGATCAATATTATTGTGTGTCGTCTAAATTGACATTTGATGTTAATGGAATGGATGATGAGTCTCTTATCATAAGGATACAAACAAGAGATGTTTTGATTTGTAGAATGAAATATCGAACACAACTATAGAAGTGTAAGATCACATGGTAATATTTTCTAAGGTCATTGATCTTCGTAGTAATACATTAGTGTCATTATATCCTCCGACCTGAGATCACATGTTGAGTTACACAATAATACTCATGATTCACTAGCATATCATCATTCGACTAGCCCCGCCCTATGAATAAATGCTAGATGGTCTTTAGCTACTAATGTACGAAGTCATGTATGCTTCAAGAAGGGTTTCGATAAATTTGATAATAAAAGTTAGAGATGTTCCAAGGAAATTCAAAGTTTTGGATACATGTCTTTAGCCAAATCAGTCGATATTTTAGAGATATTAAATCCACAAGATCGAGTTTTGAAATATATCGAGTGGTTAGGATTTGACCTAACCATGATCCCAGACTCGATAAGAAACATAAATATAAGAAGGAATAATATGACATACTCAAAGTGTATTCTAACAGGTTCATATATTTTTCTACTTCATTCATCGACTACGGGTCATGGTATGCTGCTAGGCGTTTACCCATGGTCTGTGGGATATCATATAGATGAAATATTAAATAGTTAATATTATCACACTGCTACTCGATAATGAACCTAGGACGGTCGCACAAATACAGTTCTCGTATATAATACAAATTCAAGAATGTTTACTAAAAGTTAATAAATGATTATTTTGATCATTAATATGAAAATTAGATTAAAATAGGATTTCCTAATAAGATTAGGATATTCAAAATATTTTGGACATATTAATTTGATTAATAAATTTGATATATAAAAATCATATTTAATTGTTTAAATAAATATTTAATATTTATATTAAATAAATTAAATTAAATTAAATATAATTTTGATTAATTGTTAAATAAAATTAAGTAATTTAAAATTAATTAATAATTAATTAATTATTGGGCCAAAGTAATATTTAATCTTTTGGGCCTTAATTTAGTGGATTAGCACCCTATTTAGTTAAGTCCTAATTTAAATTAAATAAGGAAGTCTTATTTAGTTAAGTTTCCTAAATTCAATTTAGGAAGAATCTTAAAGAGACATAATTTGATTTGAAGAGATCATGGAGTGTCCTTATTGTATTGAGATACAAATAAGACAATTCTTATGTTATATAAACAAGGGATTTTCGGCCAAGGGGAGTAAGTTTTCTCCTTGGGCCAAATCCTCCTCCTCTCTCTCTCTCTCTTGGTTTCAAAGAAAAGTTATTTCTTTTATCTCTAATCTAGACTTCAACCATCCAAGAAAGAAAACAGTTTTCTTTATTCTTAAAGTGGGAGCGATCTGTTCATGGAAGGGATCTAGTGTGCCAATTAAATGTGCAATGCTTGGTGAGCTACTACAAGGGAAAATTCAAGAAGGAAATTCAAGAAAGACTAAAGAAAGGAAAAATACATTCAGGTATATTTTCGCTAACGATATAACCACGATCCTTAAAGTGGTTTTAGAAGAAAACTTTAAATTCAAGTTACATGAATGCTTCCACGCTAACCCCAAAACCTTACAGTGGTATTAGATGCTTTAAGGTTATGTCGTTTTGATGAAAACAAATCAGAAACATGTATTTGGGATCTTATAGAACGATATTCTATTATACTATTATTTTATATAGATAAAATTATTATTTTTGGCTGAATTTTTATGCGGTGACACTAGACATAACGACTAACAACTCAGTAAAATTTAAACTCAATTGAAATTCAGAAAGGTCAAGTTTTGGCCAAAAGCCCTAGCGGACGGAACCTGAAAATCGGGTCGAGGAGCTGCTGGACACTCCGTGTCGCGACGCGCGTATGCGAGTAGCCTCCCCTCGTGTTTTCTGCCGCATGGACGAATTTGTAAGGTTCTGAAAATTTTGAGGTTTTATTATAAATACCCAAAAGTTCATGATTCAAATTATAATTCGAAATTAAAAATTTTTATAAAATTTCCATAATTAAATTTTGATTATAATTAGAATTCATATTCTATTAAAATTAGTTTTTGGAATGAATCCTAATGGAAATTGAGTTGTTGATGGTTTTGAATTTAAACTTCATTTTTAGGAAGCTAAAACCAAATTGAAGTTTTAATTGAATTAAAATTCATTAATTAACTCACCATACTAATCCTAATACAACTTTGATTAAATATTTTAATAATTTAATATGATTATTAGATTAATAATCAAAGAATAATATTTTAAATGATTTAAGATTAGTATAGGATTATATGTAAGTCATGAAAGCATAAGACATTCTCAAATAAAGAGATATTAAGAGAACTCTGCCACCAAAATGATAAGAGTTTAAGAAGGTAAGGACTTAAGTGGTCACGCTGGACCCCCTTCATCTTCTGAGAGTTTTTCTCTAGTCACCAAATTGTGAAAGATTTTTTAAACCAAATGGAACAGTTTTATTAATTGTTAATAAAAAAATTAGGATCCCATTATCTAGAGCCAAACATAAAAGTTATGTGAAGTGTGTTTGTGCACGATATTTTATGAAAGTAGAAATTTCGATAACACCAAGACGCACTAAAAGAAAAGACCTAAATTCATATAGAGATATAAATATCTAATTAATCCCCAAGATTAAATATTAAGCCTTAACCTTCCAACACAATCAAGTAGCCCACTAAATGCTCAAAACCTAATAGGTGGGGGACCCTCATATGTTTAAGTACTATTTGACTTGTTCGTCTATGTAGCCTAATGATTGTAAACCAAAAACCCATTAGATAGGGCCAATCACATGTGTTACGTGATGAAAGGTGTTGGGCTGAGCTTAGCCAGTGAAAATGTCAAAACCCATTAGGTGAGATATTGTTTACTAGAGATGGAAAGATCGAGACTTCTATAGAGATACAAAACAAATTGAGTTTTGACTCATTGAAGTTGAAGTGCCAAAATATATTAGATGAGGCATGACATTAACAATGAGAATTCGACATCCCACTAGAAATATATCCAATAATATTTTCGTCTACCACATAGGGGAGTGTGAAATTCGAATAAAATTAGTGGGGGCAATATTATTTAAAAGACCTTAGACTTTGGTAAAAACTTACTACAAAATAACTAACAAAATTTTATTTTCAACAGTACGTTATATAAAATGAATCCATTAGCCACAATACTTGATAATGAAAAACTCACTAGCCCAAATTTTCTGGGTTGGCATCGTAAACTCAAGATTATCTTAGATTACGAGCGTCTATACTATGTTCTCGATATGATAGATCATGATCCTATTGATGGTGATTCCCACACAAGTGGAAAAACAATGAGCTCAATGTGAGAAGCTACATCAAAGCCTCTCTAAGCTCGGGTTTGCAAGAGCAATACGAAATGATTGACTTATATGTGGAAATTATGGAACACCTACAAGAGTTGCATGGTGAAAGTAATGAAACTGCTAGATACGATGTTACTAGCAAGTTTTTCAAGATGGAAATGAAGGATGAGAATCATGTCTCTGATCATATGCTCGAAATGATCAATTTTATTGATTAAACGGATATATTTGATCTAGGATTAACATTCAAAGTTAAGGTAGAATTGATCCTACAATCCATCGATCCCCCTTCAAGGGCTTCATTTCCAACTTCAACGTGAATAAGTTGATTAGATCAACTAGGCCACTTAGTGAGCTTCATGGCTTATTAAATACCTATGAAATGATCGAAATCATCTTGAAAGTTGATGGTAATGAGAAAGGGACAGTTTTTGCTGCCTTTGGTCCTCAAAAAGGTAAGAAAAAGGGAAAAGACAATAAACAAACACACAAGAAAACTAATTATAATGGAGGTATATTGAAGAAAGAAAAGAAGACGTAAGATGAGTGCTTCCATTGTAAAATGAAAAGACATTGGAAGAGAAACTGACTTCAATACCTTGCAAGCTTGAAGAAGCCAAAAGAAGGTACATCCTCATTCATTGTTATTGAAATGGATATTTTTATAAGATATATATCTCATTTATAGATTTTAGATTCTACTACTACTTCACACATTTATATATCCCCACAGATTCTAAAGAGTAAAAGTTTGCTCAAGGAAGGAGAAATGGTCCTCAAAGTTGGGAATATAGAGGTTGTCTTAGCGACCACATTGGGGATGTGCCATCTTCATACGCCATCAAGACATTTGATTTTATTAGATAATGTTTTATATTTTCCTAGTGCAATAAGGAATATTATTTTCATTCTAGTTTTGACTAAATACAATTATGAATTTCATTTTATTAATGGGAAATGCAATATTTATTATTTGAATAAATTTATTGGCATTGCACCAAATATGAGTGGATTATATGTCTTGAAAATGAATAAGAATCATAACAATGAATTAAACGCGGTAACAACAAAATGACCAAGAGATAATCCCAATTCAAAGTTCCTTTGGCACTTAATATTAGGGCATATTGGAGATAAAAGAATTTCACAATTGGAGAAGAAATGCTTACTTCATTCATTAGGCTTAGAACCTTATCCAACTTGTGAATCATGCCTCAAAGGAAAAATGACAAAGTCATATTTTGTAGGATAAAATGAAAGAACTATAGAAACCTTGGAACTTATACATACTGATGTATATGGCCTATTTAGTATAATGAACAAAAGAGATTTCCAATACTTCGTTACATTCACTAAAAATTATTCAAGATTTGGGTATTTGTACCTAATGAAACATAAGTCAGATACTTTTGAAAAGTTTAAAGGATATAAGAATGAAGTAGAAAACCAATTGAGAAAAAGTATAAAAAATCTATGATCTGATCGTGGAGGAGAATACTTAAGTACCGAATTTCAAGATTATCTTAAAGAACATGGAATTGTGTCACAAGTAATGCCTCTTTACACACCTCAACATAACAGTGTATCCGAAAGGAGAAATCGTACCTTATTGGATATGGTACATTCCATGATGAGTTTTGTTGACATACCAACAGCCTTTTGAGGATACGCTCTCCAAACAATCTTGCATGTTTTAAATAGAATTCGAACCAAATCTGCTCCCAAAACCCCATATAAGATCTGGTATGGGAAACGTCCTAACTTAGGATATTTGAATATTTGGGGTAGTCCAACTTATGTAAGGAAAGTATTTACAGAACAATTAGATTCAAGATATGAAAAAGATCAATTCATAGGATATCTAAGGATTCAATGGGAAATCACTTCTACATTCCCTCTGATTATAAGATCGTGGTTAGTAGGAATGCTACTTTCATTGAGGAACGTATAGTTCAAGAAGGAAGTATTGTAAAAGAAGTAGACCTAGATGAAGAAATCTCTCAAAAAGAGAATTCTGAAAATTAAATTGACTTGCCTCAAAAGGGACCAGAATGGATAGAATGAGAGACACGCAAGAAACACAGCCACTTCATAGCTCAATAAAAGGATCTCGCACCTCTCTGAGATACACCCTAGTAAATCAAGAAGATTTTGAATCTTTTATGATATGTGATGTGGTTCATGTTGATGATCATAGATACTATAAGAAGCAATGTTGGACATTGACTCTTCTAGATGGCTTGAAGCTATGAATTCTGAGATGAAATTCATGTATTCTAATCAAGTATGGACACTTGTTGATCCTTCTTAGGGAATTAGTCCTATTGGGTATAAATGAGTATTCAAGAGAAAGATTGGAAATAATGGTAAAGTAGAGATTTATAAGGCTAGATTAGTGGCAAAATGATATACTTAGAAATAAGAATTAATTATGAGGAAACCTTTTCGCCAGTAGCCATATTAGAATCCATTAGAATTCTTTTAGCTGTAGAAGTTTACTATGACTATGAGATTTGGAAAATGGATGTCAAAACAACGTTTCTAAATGGATTTCTTGAGGAAAAAAATTATATGAAACAACCAGAATATTTTATATCTAAATGAGACAGCCATAAAGTATGCAACCTGCAAAGATTATTATATGGTCTAAAACAAGCATCTAGAAGTTGGAATCTACGATTTGATGATGCAATCAAAATTTTTAGTTTCTTCAAAAATATAGACGAGCCTTGTGTTTACAAAAAGGTCAGTGGGAGCGCCATCCAATTCTTGATATTATATATAGATGACATATTACTATTGGAAAATGATGTTGCTATGATGACATTAGTCAAAATTTGATTATCCAAAACTTTCTCAATGAAAGACTTGGGAGAAGCAACCTACATTCTTGGTATAAGAATCTATAGAGATGGATCTAGAAGAATGATTGGTTTATCCCAAAATATGTACATAGAAAATGTGCTCAAGAGATTCAACATATGGTATCTGTCATAGGTAGTCTCATGTACACCATGTTTTGTACAAGATCAGACATTGTATTTGTTGTTAGTGTAATGACCGGCGTAAACACACACGTATAACGCAAGCGCACGTATCGTTCAAGTAGTATAAAAATATCGATCCCACGAGGACTTATTCCTACTGTTGTTATTAATTGTTGAATCTATTATTTACAAATATCTAATTAAATGGAGAATGGAATTAATTGTTGATTGATTTGGTTGATTGTAGATTTGCTAAATAAAGAAATAAAAAGATAAAAGAAAATACTAAGGAAAATAAAAGACACAAAGATCTAATGTTGTGATTTCTTTAATATCATTTAAAAGATGAAGTGATTATTTTATGTTTGTGTAATAAATCGGTTTACTAACCTGGAACACTAAATTATATAAAAGCCTCTTCCGATGGTCAACTACAAATACCCAGTTTAACCCAATTGAACCATATGTCTATGTCAACCAAATTATCTGGATTCATTAAGTTTAAGTTCCAATTATGGTTACCCCCGCCCGACAGGTATATTCCTATCATGTAAGGAAATCTATTAAAGGTTATCTATGCTCAAGGAAGATCGTGGGCTATTGAGTCTAAGGCTGAAACCTAAAATCCCTATGTCTAGTTCATTTTAGATTTACCAGATCAATCTTATTGGTGATCAGACAACAAGAAGCATTAAGCTTAAGACTTAATAAATAAACCTTTAAATTACCCAAACTATAAAAATAACTCTTTATAAACCGGTGATATTAAAATTCATCACAACCCCAGATAACTAACACATAACTAGGGCTAGTAAAAACATAAAAGTAAAAGACATAAAGTAAAAGCTGAAAAGTAAATTACAATAAAATAAAATGCTAAGGTAAAATGAATTACTTTTACTACTACTAATTTAGATATCTCCCATAAAATAATATATAAACTTGTGATAATATTACCAACCGACCAATCTGGCGGTATCCTGATTTAGTCAAATTAAGTCCAACCAGCCATTAAGGCGGAACCAAAAATAAATTTACCAACCGACCAATCTGGCGGTATCCTTGATTAGTCAGGTTTAAACCAGATTAAAATTAAATTACCAACCGACCAATATAGCGGTATCCCTTTTAAGTCAATATTTTAAATAGTGAATATATTATTTTAAGGGAGAGTAATCTAAATAGTAACAGTAAAAGAATTACCTTTCACCCTAGCTGGGGAAGTTACATCATCATGGTGAATAGTAAAAACTGTAAAAAGTAAAAATTAAAAATTAAATTACTATTATTACAAAAAGTAATTAAAATTATTTACAAAACTAAAAATTAAAAACTAAAAAAAATAAAAAATCTAGAGAGAGAAACTCTATCTTTAGAGAGAATTCAAGAGAGAGAGAGGTGTGTCGAATTCTGAAATTTCGAGCTGAATTTATAGGCGCAGATAAGGTCTGGGAGTCGCGACGCTGAAGGCTATAGCGTCGCGACGCTGAAACAGTGAGACGTGGCACAAGGACAGCTTGACACGTAGCGATTCGGATAAGAGGATAAGGTCGACACGTGTCATGGCGGCTAAGACTCAATTATTATGCTGAAGTCATTGATGACATGGCACTGTTCATGACGTCATTGGTGACGTCATGATGATGTGGCGTGCGCACGTTAGCGGATCTTCTGTGGTGGTGACACGTGGCACGGCGCACGTTATCAAAGTCAACTTTTCAGATTCTGACCCGTTGACCCGGCGCACGTTAGCAGACTCCGGTGCACGTTAGGCGTCGCGACGCTGAAGGTCTTGGCGTCGCGACTCTGACAATTTACCGAAATGCCCTTTTTGGCCAATTTTCACAGTTTTGCTCCAAATCACCTCCTAAATGTCCTGAAACTTTATTTATCTACAAAATAACACAAAACACATCAAAATATTCACAAGACTCAAGAAACTATATAAAATATTAGGTTAAATGAGTGGGAAATAGTGATAGATTTACCACTCATCATGTGATCTAGGAGAAAATCATTGGATAATAATCAAGGCAATCCTCAAATACATAATGACTTAGGATATGATATTAACTTACGGATCACCAAAACTGAAAATATAAGGGTTTACGGACTTAAAATTTCATAAAGACATTGATGATTATAAGTCGACCACTGGATTCATTTTCTTATGCAATTGAGTAGTAGTCAGTTGGAAAAACGCCAAGCAATCCACTATTATAGACTCTATTACTGAGGCTGAACACATAACAGCTTCGGAAGCAGCAAAGAAAGCGGTTTGGATGAAGAAGTTCATTACAGAATTAGGTGTGGTTCCAACCATTGAAGGTGCATTCCCTTTGAACTGTGACACAATGGGGCTATAGCACAAGCCAAAGGACCGAGGTCACATCAGAAATCCAAACACATTCAAAGAAAGTATCACATACTCAAGGAATATGTTGAAGATGGACAGATTGTCGTTCAGAAAACACCTTCAGTTGATAATGTAGCTGATCCACTCACGAAGTCAATGAACTAAGAATAAATGGAACATCATCTTGAGAAAAAAGGCAATGGGTATCACAATAACTGGCTTTAGTGCAAATGGGGGTTTGTTAGAGTGTATGTCCTAAAATTTGTTATGTATATAATGGTTTAAGGCATAATATTTTGTAATACATGTTATTATTTATTAATAAAAGGCATTTATTTTATACACATCATTGCATTCATATTTTATGTGTATATCTCGAGACATTATATCAGATTAATAGCATTAATCCAAATGATGTTTGTGACAATGAGAGTTAATGATGTTTATACGAATAAGTCTCAAATTAAGTTCTTGGTATAATGTGATTATTACAGAGGACAATAACATATCACTCGACTAATATTGTTGTGTATCGCTTAAATTGACATTTGATGTTAATGGAATAGATGATGAGTCTCATATCGTAAGGATACAAACAATAGATATTTTCATTCTTAGAATGCAATATAAAATTTAAATTTAATTTTTTAAATTAATTTTTAATATTTATATTAAATAAATTAAATTAAATTAAATTAAATATAAGTTTGATTAATTATTAATTTTAAGTAAGGTAAAATTAATTAATAATTAATTAATTAACAAACCAGTTTCTTTATTAATTTATATGACATATTTAAATACATTTTCATTAATTTCATTTTTGACATGATTATAACATTATTATTAATCGTGTCAATTTATATCGACCAAGATACAGAAAAAATTACATTTTATCCATATCATTTTAATTGTGTCATGACACATTTTTTACACATATACTTAAATTTGTTGGTTGTAGTGGCATACGATCCTCCTCATTAACAACATATCATTCGGCTCAGATATGGCTCCAACACCACCAATTGGTTATCCCTCCAATGATGGTTTTGACGGGTGTTAACTTCAAGGACTTTGACAGACACCGAACGGTGAAGAAGAAGAAAAAAATAGTAATTATGTTAATGGGTCCCACATGCTTAAAAAGAAAATAATAAAAAATTAGAATTTACTATTTACATAGTGAATCTCATGCATATAAATAAAGGCTTCGTTTCATTATTTTCATCATCACATTCTCAACCAAATCCTATGTATTCTATGAGAGAAAATATAGTTTATTCTTAAGAGTTGGAGAGAGAGTTGTAGTTCTCATATTCTAAGAGAGTGAGATTGTTCACTCCTTGTATTTAGAGAGAGGTTGTAAAATTCTTTCCACTATAGTGAAATCCTTCTACTTTTGTTCATGGATGTTTCTCTCACATTAAGGGTTTTATCACGTTAAATTTATATGCCATTGTTTTATTTTATTGTTAATATTTATGGTAGGCTAAGCCTCTTAATTATTATTGTATTGTTATTTGGTAGGCAACGCCTCCTGAACTAATAATTATTCTCAATTTCACTTTACTTGCATGCCAGCTTCAGCCCTTGATCCCCTAACAGTGGTATCAGTGCTTCAGGTTCAGGGTTACTGTTCACATAAACTATTCACATATACGATATAATACTATTCACATATATGGTACTATTCATTGTGAAATAGTAAAAATTTGGTTCAAGTGAGAAGTTGATCGTCATCAGAAACATGGCAGGAAAGTTCGAAATTGAGAAGTTCAACGGGAGTAACTTTTCTCTATGGAAACTTAAAATAAAAGTAATCTTGAGAAAAGATAATTGCTTAGCTGCAATTAGAGAGAGACCATATGGAATGACTGATGAAAAATGGAAGGATATGAATGACAATGCTATAGGCAACTTGTATCTAGCCTTAGCAGATTTTGTGTTAATCAGTGTTGTAGAGAAGATGACTGCAAAAGAGATTTGTGATGCACTTACCAAATTATACGAGGTCAAGTCACTACACAATAAGATCTTCTTAAAGATGATACTTTACACTATTCGAATGAGTGAGTCCACATCAATGACAGATCATATCAATAACTTGAATACATTATTTTTCCAACTCACTGTGTTGGATTATAGTATATCAATAAATGAGCGTGCATAGATTCTACTTCAAAGTCCGTCTTATTCATATGATCAACTTATCATCAACTTGATAAATAATGTTGTCACTGGTAATCTAGTCTTTGACGAAGTTGCATCTGCTGCTCTGGAAGAAGAGTCTAGGCGTAAAAATAAAGAAGACAAATCATCTAGTTCACAATAAGTATAAACAATGGCGATGAAAAGAGGGAGATCAATGGAACGTGGCTCAAGTGGAAGTCAATGCCATGGCAGATCGAAATAAAAAATTAAAAAGAATGTTAAATGCTATAACTATGGAAAGAAATGGCACGTCAAGAAAGATTGTTAGAATCTAAAGAGTGGTACAGAAAAAGCTCATGTTGTAATAAAATCTCAGGGATGTGTTGCAAGTACTTCTGAAGAAGGTGGCACACTTTACAGTGAAGTAGCAATGATGTCTAGTGATAGCAAAAAATAGCAAAGTGATGCATGGTTGGTTGATTCTGCAGTAACATGGCACATGACCTCTAGGAGAGAATGGTTATGTCATTATGAACTTGTCTCTGAGGATCGATTTTTCAAGGCAATGATCATGCCTTGAAAATTACTGGGATTGGAGCTATCAAAATAAAAATGTACGATAGTACTATCCGCATTGTACAAGATGTTCGACATGTTGTGGGAATGAAGAAAAATCTTTTATCAGTTGGACAGTTATATGACCTCGGATACAATACCGTTGTTGAAAATGAGGTATTAAAAATGGTGAAATGAGCACTTACTGCCTTGAAAGTTGAAAAGATCTCAACAAACTTGTATATGTTCTTGGGAGGCTCGATTCAGGAAGCAACTGCATTAGTAGCATCATTGGATTTTGGAGAGGAAGCTTCTATGTTGTGGCACCAGAAACTATGCCACATATCAGAACAGAGAATGGATATTCTCGTCAATCGAAAGCTACTCCAAGGCTTGAAAGCAGTTAATCTACCATATTGTGAGCATTACGTTACGTAAGCAAAACATTTAAAATTCAGCAAGTCAAGTGCCCAGAGTAAAATCATTTTAAATTTTATTCACTCTGATGTTTGGTAAGCACCGGTACAATCTCTGGGGAAAGAAAAATATTTTGTATCATTTATTGATGATTTTTCTAGAAGATGTTGGGTGTACCCGATCAAAAAAAAGTCAGATGTGATGTCAGTTTTTAAAAACTTCAAAGCACAAATTGAAATAGAAACTGGAAAAAGAATCAAGTGTTTAAGAACATATAATGGAGGAGAATATTACAGCAAAGATTTTGATGCATATTGTCAGCAAGAAGGCATCAAAAGGCAGACTACTACACCATACACTCCTCAATAAAATGGTGTGGTGGAAAGGATTAATAGAAAGCTGCTAGAAAGAGTAAAGCTATGCTCAGAACAACTAGTCTATCAAAATGCTTTTGGGCAGAAGCAGTTCATACAACATGTAATGTTGTAAATAGATCTCCATCAACTGCAAATGATGTGAAGACATCGATGGAGATGTAGAGCGGAAAACCATCTAATTACTCATCTCTTCATATTTTTGGTTGTCTTGTATACGTGATGTACAACGCTCAAGGGAAAACAAAGCTAGATCCAAAATCTAGAAAATATATTTTCTTGGGATATGCTGATGGATTAAAGGGGTATCGATTGTGGGATCTCATTACCCACAAGATCATTATCAGCAGAGATGTGATATTTATAGAAGATCAACTACATAAAAAAATGAAACGATAGCACTTCAAAAGAAAGTACAGAGACTACAACAGGATTGGAGGAAAATAATCCAGAACAAGAAAATTCATATTTTTCTGAAGCAGCACTAGAGCACGAGGTACCATAACCAATTGAGTTTGAAGCTTCTGAGGTTCGTCGATCAACTCGAGAGAGAAGACCTCCAAGTTGGCACTCAGAGTATGTTACAGAGAGTAACATTACATACTATCTTCTAAAAAATGATGGAGAGCCATCAACTTTCCATGAAGCTACTAATGACGTAAATGCATCTTTGTGGATGGCAGCAATGTAAGAAGAAAAAGAAGCTTTGCACTGAAACAATACATGGGATCTAGTTCCATTACCATGTGGAAGAAAAGCCATTGGTAATAAATGGGTCTACAAGATCAAAAGAGATAGCAATGATCATGTGGAGCGGTATCGTGCATGATTGGTGGTGAAAGGATATGCTCAGAAAGAATGAATTGATTTCAACGAGATATTTTCTCATGTGGTTCAACTTACAATAGTCAGAGTAGTCTTGGCCATGTGTGCTACTTTTGACCTACTTCTGGAACAGTTGGATGTGAAATTTTGACATACTTCTGGAATAGTTGTATGTGAAAACTGCATTTCTTCATGGAGAACTTGAAGAAGAAATTTATATGCTCCAACCAAAAGGTTTTGCTGAAATAGACAATGAGAACTTGGTTTACAGGTTGAATAAATCTCTATATGGTCTCAAACATGCATTGAGATGTTGGTATAAGAGATTTGATTCCTTTATTGTTTGCCTTGGGTACAACAGACTCAGTTCAGACCATTGTACATATTACAAGAGTTTTGGAAATAATGACTTTATTATTTTACTGTTATATGTGGACGACATATTAGTAGCAGGCCTTAACAAAGATTGAGTCCAAGAATTAAAGGCACAGTTAGCTAGGGAGTTTGACATGAAGGGCATAGGACCAGCAAACAATATTCTAGGGATGTAAATAGACCGAGACAGAAGTAACATGAAGATTTGGCTTTCTCAGAAAAATATTACTTGAAGAAAATCTTACGACGGTTCGACATGGAAGATTGTAAGCCAATTTTTACCCCACTTCCTGTAATTTCAAGTTATCCTCTTTTATGTGTCCTAGCAGTGAAGCTGAGAGGAATAAGATGTCTCGAGTGTCGTATGCATCAACAGTGGGAAGATTAATGTATGTCATGATTTGTACAAGACCAGACATTGCACAAGCAGTGAGAGCAGTTAGTCATTTTATTGCGAATCCTGGTAGAGAGCATTGAAATGTTATTAAGAGAATCCTTAGCTATATCAAAGGAACCTCAGATGTTGCATTATGTTATGAAGGATCAGAATCAGTTTTCAAGGGCTACGTGGATTCAGATTTTGCAGGAGACTTGACAATACAGACAAGTTTGTTACATTGGTGTATACCTTTAATTAGAGGATCCTTAGATTTTGCAGAGACTTATCAATACAGACAAGTTTGTATGGTGTATATCCTCTAATGGCTTAGCAGAAAAGCAGCTTGAAGACGACAAAGTATAATGGATGGTGTGGAAACTAATTGGTTCTCAATCAAGTTTCCAAATGGGAGAATTATTAAAGTCAAGGAATTTGACATACACCGAAAGGTGAAAAAGAAAAAGGAAATATATTAATTATGTGGGTAGGTCCCACATGCTTAAAAAGAAAATAATAAAAAATTAGAATTCACTATTTGTACAGTGAATCTCATGAATATAAATGGATGCTTCATTTCATTATTTTCATCATATTATTCTCAACCAAATCCTATGTATTCTAAAAGAGAAAATATAGTTTCTTCTTAAGAGTTGGAGAGAGAGTTGTAGTTCACTCTTTGTGTTTAGAGAAATGTTGTAAAATTCTTTCCACTATAGTGAAATCCTTCTACTTTTGCCCATGAATGTTTCCTTCACATGGAGAGTTTTACCACGTTAAATCTGTGTCTCATTATTTTATTTTATTATTAATATTTATGGTAAGCTAAGCCTCATATTTTTATTGTATTATTATATGGTAGGTAACGCCTCTTGAACTAAAATTATTTCTAATTTCACTTTATCTGCCTGCCAACTTCAGCCCACGATCCCCTAACAGCGGGTACCCACAACGTAACCGTGCAGCTGAAGACAGAAGCAGGGGTGATGACTTTTGGAAAGGATGGTAAGTTTTTTATATCTTAAATTTTGTTTAGTCTAAATAAATTCTTAATTACTTTCATTTGTTTTTTTGTTTTTGTTTGCAGTTTTGATGCCTTGTGCTGCTGCTGTGTGTTGGATTTCTGCTACTGCTGAAGTCAGATTAAACTAAAACAAATTAAATAATTTTATTTCCTCATAGATGGAGTTGGCAAAAACCAGATTAAAGAGAATTTAATTTATTTCTATTGATTTCTTAACATCCTATCATATATGGATGTTGATCTGTTGGGTGTGCAAACAAAGTCCCAAAGTCCCACATTGGTTAGAAATGGGGAAGATCATGGGCATATAAGGATGGACATGTATCTTCATTGGTATGAGGCCTTTTGGGTATAGCCCAAGAGCAAATCCATGAGGGCTTAGGCTCAAAGTGGACAATATCATACCAATGTGGAGATAGTTGATGTCCTAGGTTCCCAACAAGTGGTATCAGAGCTTTGGTTCTTCTTTGGGGTCGAAAAACCGAAGAACGGAGCTCGGTTCGGAAAATTCGGGTTCCAAAAAAGTTGTCAGAAATCAACTTTGAGCATACCATCAGCTAGTTCACGTCGAGACGAGCACAGTGGTATTTTCCGGTGATCAAACAGAGGTCCAGGGAGCCCTCACGCGCCGCTAGTCGCGCCACGCGCCACACGCGCATTCAGAGGTTGAAGATGATTTCGTGTCCGCCACATCAGCACCCAGTCAGCGCCACATCAGCGCACAGTCAGCGTCCAGTCAGCGCCTCGTCAGCGTACAGTCAGCAGCCACGTCAGCCGACACTTCAGCGCCAAGTCAGCGCCACGTCAGCCGCCACTTGTTTGCCACGTCAGTAAAACCGGTCCCACTTGCCACGTCAGTGCCACGTCAGCATCACGTCAGCAGCCTGGTAAATTTCATTTATCCCCCTGAAGTTTTAAAATTTATAGTTTTTCCCTAGAACGTTTAAGAATTTACAAATCAGCCATGTGTCGGATTTAGACCAACGAAGTGTCTGTTCCACCATTTTCGAATGTTCCGGACGCAACAATGACCTCGGATTTGTGAAATTCAGCCCCAATTTTATTGTATTTACATTTTAAACTTTAAAACTTAAAATGAAAATTGGAGATTCGTCTTCCGGTGCAATGATTAAACTGGCTGCAACTAATTACTCCCTCCGGAGACCTCAGATGATAGATTTTTTGCATTGCAAAGATTTTTTTGATGTCATCGAGTTGAAGGGAGTGAAACGAGAGTCTGTTAAGGAGTATGACTGGAATAAACTCAACAACATAACTTTGGGTCAGATTAGGCAGTGGATAGGTCACAGTGTCTTCCACCACATAGCACATGATTCAGATGCTTACGGGATGTGGATAAAACTGGAAGACATGTTCCAGGCCAAGACAGCTCGGAATAAAGCCCTGTTAATGAGGCGTTTGGTGAACCTGAAGCTACGGAGTGGAACTTCCATTGCAGAACACATCAACGAGTTCCAGAGCCTGGTGAATCAGCTGTCTGCAGTAGACATGCAACTGGGAGATGAAGTACAAGCCCTCTTACTACTCAGTTCCCTTCCTGATAGTTGGGAAACATTGGTGGTTACTCTCAGCAATTCCGCTCCATGAGGTAAAGTTACCATGCCTATGGTAAAAGATGCCATGTCGAATGAGGAGTCCAGGAGAAAAGATGTTGGCTCAGAACAGACAGAAGCCTTCGTCACAGAGACTCGAGGAAGACATCAAGGAAGAGAAGGAGAGAGAGGCAGAAGCACAACCAGGGGTAGATCCTCAGATGGAAGGAAGCCTACCTATAAGTGCTACCATTGTGGCATTATAGTCCACCTAAAGAAGAATTTCTGAAAACTGCAACGAGAGCAGAGAGAAGGCAATCACCATCCGAAGAAAGATGAAGGAGAGACACTGGTCATTTTCCAAGCAGATGTAGCAATATGCTCCATGCAGGAAGAGACATGCCTTCACAACGCAACCGAAGATGTTGAATGGGTGGCAGATACTGCAGCATCCTACCACGTCACTCCTCACAAGGATTTATTCACAACATACAAAGTAGAAGACTTTAGAGCAGTGAAGATGGGAAATATCAGTTCCTCTGGGATAGTAGGAATGGGTGATATTCAGTTGCTGACAAATTTCGGGTGTACATTGACCTTGAAGGATGTCCTGCATGTTCCAGAACTTCGGCTGAATGTACTCTCGGGGATAGCTCTTGACAAACAGGGCTATGACAATCACTTCAGAAATGGCACATGGAGAATGACGAAAGGTGTCAAGGTTGTCGCCCAAGGACATACTTGCGGCGCACTATACAAGACTCATGTGAAGATTTGTGCAGACAACCTCAAAGTAGCTGAAAAAGAGGCTTCTCAAAATCTGTGGAACCAGAGACTCGGACACATGAGTAGGAGAGGGTTGTCTACCCTGAACAAGAAGGAGCTTACCAATGATGTTGCACGATGTCCTTGCAACCACTACTCAATTGGTAAGCAACGCAGAGTCTCATTTGATTTCTCTTCAGAGAGAATATCAGAGTTGCTCAGTCTGGTGCACTCTGATGTTTGTGGTCCTTTGGAGGTTGATTCATTGGGCGGTAACAAGTATTTTCTGACTTTCATTGATGATGCTTCTCGGAAAATCTGGGTGTATTTCCTCAAGATGAAGGATCAGGTCCTAGATTAGTTCAAGCTGTTCCACGCCATGGTAGAGCATGAAACAGAGAAGAAGCTGAAATGCCTTCGCACAGACGATGGAGGCAAGTACAGTTCCAGAGAGTTCAAAGCCTACTGCTGGAGACACGAGATTCGACATGAGATAACTGTTTCATACACACCACAACATAATGGTGTTGCTGCGAGAATGAACCGCACCATTATGGAGAAAGTCAGAGAAATGATCAGTTTGGCTAAGCTGCCAAAGCCATTCTGGGGAGAAGCTATTCGTGCTGCCTGTTACTTGATAAACAGATCACCATCTGAATCGTTGAACTTGGAGATTCTGGAGAAATTGTGGTATGGTAAGAATCTCTCCTACACTCATCCTAGAGTATTCGGTTGTTTAGTCGTTGCACATGTATCCAAGGAGCTCTGGAAGAAGCTCAATGCAATGACAACTCCATGTATATTCCTAGGCCATGGAGATGGAGAATTTGGATACAGACTATGGGATCTGAAGTAAAAGATGGTCATCAAAAGTCAGGAAGTAGAGTTTCTTGAAGACCGAACAATTGAAGATATTGAAATGCCCAGAATGTCTTCTAATACCAGTGCCAACATAAATCCAGACCCAGCACCAGCACAATTGGCCACATATATGGTGCACGAGGAAATTCCAGAAGCAGAACCAGAGGAGGCAAATGAGGATGTTGAGCAGGGGGAGACACAGTCTGTTCCATCGGAGATTACAGAAGAGAGTGTTGAGCAGGGGGAGCCGCAACCCACTCCACTAAAAGCTGCAAGATCATTCACAGAGATGGATGATGACAGACCTCCAGAAATCAGTAGACCTCAGACAAGAAGATTTGAACGAGGCAGGATTCCATCAACCAGATATCCGGGATCCGAATATATTATGCTTACTGATGTGGGGGAGCCAGAGAGTTTCCCAAAGGCAAGAAGGCACTGAGGAACAAATGGGTGAAGAAACATGGCAGCAAAACTGTGCAGAGACACAACAGAAGATTACTGTGTAGAGACACAGTGGATTATACTATGCAGAGACATAGCAAGAGAATACTGTACAGAGATGCAGTGAAGTGTGCTGTGCAGAGACACAGCCGATATGTCAACAAAGGAACGGTGATCGGGACAAGCTAGAGTTGCGCAGAGACATAACCAGGATAGCTGTCAGATGATGATTGTTTTCAAATACAGAGAACTACGATTGGCTTGATCCCAACTCAGGGTATGTAGGCAGTCATACAGATGCAGCCAGGGGTGGATCATTTGGAGGATCCGATTTGGATGATTGATGGTCGGCTCAGATTTTGGGGAAATCTTCACCGATGAGGAGATTTGTTGAAAACGCGCATGCACCGAAAGAGAAGCTGGTTGCCAACTTTGAGACACCTTCATGAGCAATAAACGTGTTGCCAGCATGCATGCAAGCTGTGTGTGTGTAACAGCCTATGTGTGTGTATGCCAGCACATGCCAAACCGTGTGGCACTGTTCACGCGGTTTGGGCACTATAAATTGGAGCC
Source organism: Zanthoxylum bungeanum (assembly GCA_019454045.1). Taxonomy (NCBI): domain Eukaryota; kingdom Viridiplantae; phylum Streptophyta; class Magnoliopsida; order Sapindales; family Rutaceae; genus Zanthoxylum; species Zanthoxylum bungeanum. The sequence continues at coordinate 134,950 of SKCR01001240.1, forward strand.
TTATGACCTTAGTTCATCACCCCAAATGAGTGTAGTAAGCTCCAAGTAGAGAGCTTGAGAGTGTGAGGTTTTGTTTAAGTTTCTAGTTTGTAAACTTGTAAATCTATTCTTGTAGTAATAGAAATTCAATTCTGTTTTTCCTCAAACACACTCTAAAGTGATCAGAGAATCACAACAAGTGGTATCAGAGCCATGCCCCAAAGTTAGTCATGTGGATGAATCATCGGAATACATAACAAAAAGGTGGTGAGCCCCGATCGTGATCCGTGAAAGTGCTCGGTTAGATAGGCGGTGCGCTTCGGTCTTCATGGACGTGTCCTAATCCCAACACGGTGAAGAGAAGTTGGCCTAGGCTAGAGTGGACGAATGGATGATCGTTTGAGGGGAGGCTCGATGGTCCTTTGTTTGAGGGGATGATTGTTGGGTGTGCAAACAAAGTCCCAAAGTCCCACATTGGTTAGAAATGAGGAAGATCATGGGCATATAAAGATAGACGTGTATCTTCATTGGTATGGGGCCTTTTGGGTATAGCCCAGGAGCAAATCCATGAAGGCTTAGGCCCAAATTGGACAATATCATACCAATGTGGAGATAGTTGATGTCCTAGGTTCCTTACATGATCTTGTGTTTCCAAGGGGAGAAGAAATTGATATATATGGATTTTAAGTAACTTACCATATTTTATAATATTTTATTAATTCAGGAATCGTTGTATTAAAGTTCAAATTAAATTTGAACATTTGTAGGGGATTTTTTTATGATATTCTAGTGACATTTATTATTCAAGTAGTTATACATTTTGGAGAGAGACCAGAATATACAACTACTTGAAGCATGAATGTCACTAAAAAAATATCCCCTTAAAATTATTGATAAAATTTAGCCTCATATGCGTCTTTGTCTCATAAATAAGAATATTTATAACTAAATGGTGCCCTGTGCGATGCACGACTCGTTGTATTATGGATATATATGAAAGATACGGAAAAAATGAAATTAATTAATATTGCACACTTTATTATAATTGTCTAACAATGCAAGTCATTTAATATTATCTCAAATTAACAAATGTCTCCTTTTAACCTATTTCACTTTATAGTTTTTTATTGATGGAAAACAAAAGCTTACTACAAATATGAATTTAACTCTAAGATAGGAACACTTTTATAATTAACTCAATATAATTTATGATTCTTTGTAAAAACATAAAAATATGATAAATTAAAATATGGAAAGTTGATCATCGATAATAAATCATTTCCTTAATCATTAACAATTATTTTTTTTTCTCATTTTCATGTATAATAATTTTTCAAAATTAATCACATATTATGCAGTGCTTTTGAAATTTTTGAGTGATGTGGTATTTAAATTAGTGTGTTGGTGAAATATCCAAACACAATATTATGATTAGTGGTCATTGAATAATAAAAATACAAAATTAATTTGATTTTTACCAATGTATTATCATCAATAATAAATCCTTTTAATTACATATCAAAGCTTATGGAAACTGTCGTAGGATTGAGTCCTATGTAATCCCATGTAATTGAGCGAACCCTAAGAACCGTGAATCACGATTTTATAGGAACAAAACCGCTTCCAAGATCAGATTAGACCCCAAAGGAACCTGTCCTTGAAAACCCTTTCAGAATCAAGAAAGAATCCTTACTAGCAGTTAGATGCCACAAACGATGCAATCCCTTTGATAAGCCGGGTGTTCAATTCAATGAACAAGAGAGATTCACACTCTCTTTTCTCACAATAATTTTATTTAGTCTAAAAAAAATCTAATTTTATTAATGCATAAGAGCCCTTTATATAATAAGTCTTAGAAACCCTAATAAAAATCCCAATTTAACAAAGATTCAAAATCCAAATATGAAAGTAAAACAAACACCGTTATCTAATTAAGATCTAAAATCCTCACACAATTCTAATAAATCTTAAGCCCAAGTCCCAATTTAACCTAGCCCAATAAATAAATTAAAATAACAAAATTAGATGTCTTCAAATAACTGGGTCAGGTGAATATAACTTGAACCCAATTCTAATAAGCCCATTTGAAAAGATTTTGTTATATTTTTATTGTATGGTTTGGCCAAGGTCTTCAGGACTACACATTGCATTGCTTCCTTAATCTTCTTAGCTCGCTGCCACATAATTGGCTCTTATGGAATATGTAATTGATCAATCTTCTGGGGCGGTCCTTGATTCACATCATCCCCTCCCTCTTTGAAAAGATTCATCCTCGAATCAGAACATGCATTAAAGAAAGATAAATTAGTAACATTGAAAGTAACAGAAATATTATACTCACCAGGAAAATCCAATTTGTAAGCATTTTCATTAATGCACTCCAAGACTTGAAATGGTCCATCTCCTCTAGGCTGCAACTTAAATCTTTTATGTACGGGGAATCTCTCTTTACGCATATGTATCCAAAACTAATCACCAGGTTTGAATACATCACGCTTCCTACCTTTGTTGGTATGAGACGCCAATTGCTCATTTTTTTTCCTCAATATTATGTCTTACTTTCTCATGAATAGATTTTACTAACTCCATTTTTCTCTTACCATCCATACTCAATCTCTCATCAACAATTAAAGGTAGTAAATCCATTGGTTTTAGTGGGTTAAACCATAAACAATTTCAAATGAAGAATAATTAGTAGAAGAATGCATACTACAGTTATAAGCAAATTCAATAAATGGTGGACATTTCTCCCAAGATTTTAAATTTTTAGTAATAATTGTTCGTAAAAGTTGTGTTAAAGTCTTGTTTACCACTTCAGTTTGTCCATCAGTCTGAGGGTGACAACTAGTAGAATACAAAAGTTTTATACCTAGCTTACCCCATAAAACTGTCCAAAAGTGGCTATGGAATTTAACATCCCTATCAGAAATAATACTCATAGGTATCCCATGGAGTTGTATTATCTCCCTAAAGAATAAATCAACAATGTTTATGGCATCATTAGTTTTATGACAAGCAATGAAGTGTGTCATTGTACTAAACCTATCAACCACAACAGATATTGAATCCCTCCCCATTTTCGACCTAAGTAAGTCCAAAAAAGGTCCATTGGAATATTAACCCATGGCTCATAGGTATGGGTAAAGGTGTATATAACCCATGAGGCATAACTCTAGACTTAGCCTTTTTACATGTTATGCATTTGTCATAAACTCTCATGAAATCTCATTTCATTTTATACCAATAAAAATATTCATGTAATACATCTAAGGTTTTACTAATCCCAAAGTGGCCCATCAATCCACCTCATGTGCTTCCTTAAATAACAATTTATGTATTGGAAAAACAGGAATACACTATTTATTTTCTCTAAACAAGTAACCTTCATGTTGATAGAACTTAGCAAATACAAATTTAGAACATGCACCATAAGTAACTGAGAAATCAGAATCACATTCATATAATTCTTTGATAAACTCAAAATCAACATTCTAGCACTCATAGAAGTAAGTAAGACATATCTGAGTGACAAAGCATATGCCACTATGTTCACCTCACCTTGTTTTTAACGGATCACATATAAAAAATTTTCTATAAATTTCATCCAACGTGTGTGACATTTGTTCAACTTAATTTGCCCCTTGAGGTGTTTCAATGATTCATGATCAGTATGAATGACGAATTCCTTGTGCCAAAGGTAGTGCTACCAAGTCTCCAATGCCCTCACTAATGCATACAACTCTTTATCATATGTAGGATAACGTAATGCTGCGTCACTCAATTTTCTCACTAAAGTATGCAATAGACTTCGTCTCTTGCATTAGTATCGCTCCAATGCCTATGTCTGACGCATCGCACTCCATCTCAAACATTGACTCAAAGTTAGGTAATGCTAGTATGGGTGCACTGCATAACTTTTCCTTCAAATACTAAAATACATGTTTTTGCTCTTCACTCCATTGAAAACCCACGGTCTTCTTCACAACCGCTGTCAGTGGTGCGGTAATGCTATTGAAATCTTTCACAAATCTCCTATGGAAGCTTGTCAATTCATGAAAACTCCTCACTTTGGAAACTGATTTGGGCGTAGGTCATTCTTGAATAACCTTTACCTATTCATTATCAACTTCAATGCCATATGCAGAAACTACAATCCAATAAAAATAATCATATCCATGCAGAATGTGCACTTCTTAAAGTTAGCATACAGTTGTTCTTCCTCAAATTATCAAGAACATGTCTTAAATGGTCTACATGTTCGTCTAAAGTATGACTATAAACTAAGATGTCACCAAAATAGACTACTATAAATCTTCCTATATAGACACACAAAAAATGGTTCATTAACCTCATGAAATTACTAGGAGCATTTGTAAGACCAAATGACATTACTAACCATTCGTATAATCCATATTTGGTCTTAAAAGCAGTTTTCCATCCATCACATTTTCTCATTCTAATTTGATGGTACCTACTCTTGAGGTTTATCTTAGAAAATACCTTGGAACCATATAGTTCATCTAGCATGATATCTAGTCCAGGAATATGATAGAGATACTTTACCATAATATTGTTAATAGCGCGATAATCCACACACATATGGCAAGTCTCATCTTTCTTAGGTGCTAGAAGAACCGGTATAACATCATGAATTTGCTAGCCTTAAAGCAAGTCGATTAGGAATGATTTCTCCAGGAATGAAATCTATTTGATGCTCAATCACTCTAATGGGTGGAAGTCCATTATGGATGTCTTCTTTGAGTACGTTGCTAAATTCCTACAATAAGAAAGAAATAACACTAGGAAGAGCATAGTTATGGTTAGTTAAAATAATAGTGATGTTTTTACAGACCATAAGCATAATGAATTTGCTAGCCTTAAATGTTTTCCTCACTTCTCTCTCTTATAAACAAAAATTATTCTTCACTCTTCATTTCTTTTCTCCCTCATTCACGGCTTTTCCCCTCTCAGAATCACTCATGACCTTAGGTTTTTCTCCCTCCCCACTCTCGGTATTACCCTTTTAAGATGCAACCTCTCTTTATTTTTTCCTATCTCTCTCTCTGTGCATCTTAACTTGATCATCGTGTACTTACCTAAGTATTAAGGGCATCAATGCAATCGATTATTCCTTATGTTTGAAGGAATATTTATTCTTGAAACCATCATGTTTCACCGTCTTATCAAATTACCAAGACCCAAAAGAATGTGGCATGTATGCATAGGTACCACATCACACAAAACCTCATCAGTGTATAGACCTATGGAAAATATAAGTAACACATGTTTAGTAACTTTCACTTCTCCACATTCATTAAACCATTGTAATCTATAAGGTTTGGGATGTTTCAAGCACTACAATCCCAACCTCTCTACTAATGTCGTGCTAGCCACATTTGCGCAACTCCCCCATATATAATCATACTACAACTCTTTCCATTCACTCTATACCTTTATGGAAGATATTCTCTCTTTGTTGCTCCATGTCATCCTCCCTACTGTGTGTACTCAAAGCAGTTTGACAACAAGGGATATATTATTTTCAGGGAATGTCGTTCCCTCATGATCACTATAATCTTCAAATTCTGGCATTTCATCTTCTATGTCTTCCTTATCCTCGATTTCCATCTCTCCAGTATCTCTAGAGACTAAAGTGCGCTTATTTAGATATTGTAACGAAATGTGCCTAATTCCCAAATATTTAAAGCATTTTATATCTCTATTTCTAGGTGCTATAACCTCGGACTTCAACCTCACTTTGCTAGGCTCGGCTGGCTCTTTCCCTTTTGTGGTACTCTCGGCCTTACGCCTATTATAGCTCTTATCCATCTTTTCATTTATTGTTCATTTCCCTTTCCAAGCCGAAGTAGTCTTCAAAGCAAATCTAGATGATGTTGACTTCTTTTTCAACTGCCTCTCAACCTTGATGGCCATATGTATCATATCCTATATTTCCACATAGTGATGTAATTAAACTATGTTGGTGATCTCTCTATTCAGTCCAGCAAAGAAATGAGCCATAGCTGCCGTAATTTCTTCGCTCATGGTAATCCTGCTCATCATCTTCATATCTATCATCGTACCTTCTACTATTCCTTATTGGGACTCTCATATCTTCTCTTATTTGATTTCATGTATCATCAAATCTCATGTCCCTTCTTTCATGTCTCCTCTCGTATCTTCTGTCTCTCGGTCTATATATGTCCTCATTATCACCTGCTTCCCCCACATCTTCAAACTCATAGTTATTTTCTTCCTCATACTCATCAAGTGGTGCCCTAGATGGTCATGGCTTTGTCTGTTCTAGCCTACACTGTTGCGGCTCAACGGGTCTCCTCTGAGCACTAGACAGTTGAACACTAGCCACTTCTCTAGAAAGCATCTCCACTGTTGTATTCATGTTTTCTACCATCTCTGTGAATTTTCTTTCTAAAGTATCAAGTCTATCTGAAACACCCATCTCATTGTCTGCCATCTCAATAAAAGAATTAGTAATAATAAGGGAAAATAAATAAAACCTTACCAATCTCATGTGTTTACACTCGTAATGTCACTCCACTCGTGTTTACACTCAATTGGCTTTTACCTAATATTGTGTTCACACACTGCCTTTCACCACTCAGTGAATTACCTCGAGTTTAGTGAAGAACTATAGACTAACCAAAAAGGTTTGGCCAATGTAGTCGTCAACCAAGCAAACTCCACTAGGGATTTAATACATATAATTTAAATGACACAAGAATGCAATAACAGAGACTCGATCAAGAAAAATCTAGAACGAGATTGTGAGGTTGCAAATAGTGTTTAAAAGAACCCTATTATGCAAATAAATATGCCTTAACCTTTTTGTTTTTTGTTTATTTTTGTTAAAAGCATAACTATTAACTAATTGAACTAACCAAGAAACCAAAAATAAATAAGGAATATTTCCCAAGGGCCTAATTGCTTTCCTTGTGTCACGAGGCTACTTGCACGACAAGATTATCCTAAACATTAAGGAAAACCTAATCCCCAAGGAATTAACCCATATATTTATGCAAATAAATAATTTTTGTTTTTTGACCGATTCAAACAACAAGATTAACAAATCAAACCGAATTATGCATGCAAGGTTTGACCCAACGACTTACTATGTTATATGCAAAGCCAAACGACGAAAGCAAACTAATGAAGCTGAAGCACTGACGAAGTCGAAGAAAATTAAACAACTGACGAAATCAGATTATGCATGCAAAAAATCAGACTACGACAATTAAGAACCCAAGAAATTGTCACGCATGCAAATTAAACAAAAAAGAAAACAAAACTTAAGAAACATATGCATGCAGATCAGACCATTTAACAGATGATCAAAGCCAACCAAAATTGTTTGCTTCTTTTTTTTTATTGACAAAAATTGAAAGGCCGTAAGACTAGACTCAAAATACACTAAAGAATCAAAATTAGAAAATAAAAAATGATAGAAAAATCTGATCTTAGAATCTTGAGCTCTCGATACCAACTGACAGAAACCATCATCCCTAGGAAACCCCACGTAATTGAGCGAACCCAAGAACCGTGAATCATGATTTTGTAGGAACAAAACTCATTCCAAGATCGGATTAGACCTTCAAAGAATCTGCTCTTGAAAACCCTTTCATAATCAAGAAAGAAACATTACTTGCAGTTAGACGATACAAATAATGCAATCCCTTTAATAAGTCGGGTTTTCAATTCAATAAATAAGAGAAATTCACACTTTATTCTCTCACAATAATTTTATTTAGTCTGAAAATATGATTTTATTAATGCATAAGACCCCTTTATATAGTAAGTCTTAGGAACCCTAATAAAAATCTCAAATTAACAAAGATTCAAAATTCAAATAGGAAAGTAAAACAAAAAACCTAATCTAATTAAGATCTAAAATCCTCACACCATTCTAATAAACCTGAAGCCCAAGTTCTAATTTAATCTAGCCCAATAAATAAATTAAAACATTAAAATTAAATGTATTCAAATAACTGGGTCAGATGAATATAACTTAGACCCACTTTTAATAAGCTCATTTGAAAAGATTCTTCTATATTTGTGTTGCATGGTTTGGCCAAGGTCTTCAGGACTAGACCTTATATTGCTTCCTCATTGATCTTTTTAGCTCGTTGCCTCGTGATTGGCCCTTCTGGAATATGTAATTGATCAATCTTCTAGGGCGATCATTGATTCACATCAAAAGCTAAACTTTAATAACTAATGAATGACAACTAATGGAGGTGAAATAACTCATACTTAGGTGGACATCTTCAAATGCAAGGGAGATGACATGATAACTTGAAATTATAGAGGAATTTTTTTCAACTTACATATATATATATATATATATATAGATGTGAGGTGGGTTATTTATTTCTAAAATAAAATTGTTGGGTATGTGTGTTGGTTAATTCCGTAACAAACCAAGTTTAATTGAGTTGTAATGAGTCTTGAAGGTCTCAGAGCTATTGGACAAGCATTTGTAAGAGATTTGATGAAGATTTCAGAGCTCACGTTCGTTTCAGTGTTCAAACGAAACCTTCCAGTGTCTTCACGGTTGAGTTGCGTTCGTTAACACGTTCAAATGCGGTTTGCGAGACAGTGCGCGTTTGTCACGCGTTCAATTGCCATTCGAATGCCACTACGTATTTTGCTTTTTCTGAACGTGTTTTAAAGGTTTTTTAGAGGCTTGGAAATCCTACCTATATAAATAAAGTCTTATCCACTTTTCCAGGGTTGGAAACAAAAAACACATAGCCTCCATATTCATTATTTCCTCCTTATTGAAAGTTCACTTTGAAGACTTCATCAATCTCATGTCTTTTTTATTTTGGTGAGTTTCTCATTTGATAACCATCAACACAAACACAACCCTAGACAATACCCTAAACCTTTGGAGTTTTGATGTGGAGATTGGTAGTTGGAGTTCCGGCATCACGAGTTCGCGGATTTAATTCACTCAGAGACTTCAGAGCTTCTGAAGAATGTTGTTTGGTGCGGGCTTGATGAGTTCTTAAGGTTATTACAGTAGAGGTATTTGAGTCAAGAAAATTTTTGCCATAAGTCTTATAACCATCACTGTCAGTTTTCTCTACATAGTGAATTTTGGTAGTAACCTATACTCGGAGTGATTTTTCTCTGTTAAGAGTTTTTCACTCCGTCAACAAATCTTTTATGTTGAATTTACTTTTCAGCTATTTAACTATTGCATAGATTAAGAGTGTGATCATTTATTAGAATTAAAGGTGTATATTTTTTACCATAAAAATAATAATGAAGACATGTCTTAAATTGTTGTAGTTTTGTTTTGTTTTTTTTTTTTTAATTTCCGTAAGTTTACACATATTCCAACCATAATTGTACAAGGGTCAAAACCTTATCATGATTTCAAAAATAATGTGTTTCTTTATAAAATAAAATGAATTAGAATGTAATATGTATTTTATTCTAATTTGCATAATTTCTTGGTTGGTCACTAATCGTCGAATATACTCTTAACTATTAAATTCTGAAGTCTTTTGAAAACAACTACGAAATTCTGAAGTCTTCTGAAAGCAACCACCAAATTCTGAAGTAAAAGTTGTCATCTCCTCTGAAAATCAATTGATTATCAGAAAATTAATATTAAATTATGTAAATTTATAACTTCGGCAATCTATAGGATTGTTGCCGACAATGATACCGAGACTCGAATTGTGTCTTATGCCAGCCAGTCAATGGTTAACCATATCCATGACTACGATTCAGTCACACCCGAACCTTCACCATATCACTTATCGAATACGTGACACAGCTCTGATACTACCTTCATTTTTATAAATGACATTTTGAAGTTAGAATAATTCAATGATAGGTGATCTACTGAAAATGTATGCAATAATTTATTTTAATTAATATATTTAATTTTTATGTATAAAATTATCAATATGTCCTTGTTGAAATTATAAATACAACCCAGAAACAGCACAAACAAGTGTGTATTTGGCATCTTTGCCTCAAGTTAAGCTTCTACAAAGTCCAATAATTGATCTTAAATACCTACCAAACCTCAAATCAATGAATGTAACTGAAATTTAAAACATTGTTCCAACTGGGAAAATTTTCAAAAGACTCATACAGCAAAGGTTACAAGATTTTTCTCTATTTATTTATCTAGAACATACATTCCTCATATAAAGCAACTGAGTTACCATGACTCTTCCCTTGAGCCATGCATAATTTGGACAAAATAATAATAATAAAGCGGGCAGAGTTCCCTTAACACTACCCATTTACAAATCTATAACTGGTTCATAGACAACATGTAATATGTGATTCTAACCAAGTGAGGCAATTTGGGTTACCGGCAAGCTGTGAAATGGCCACAAACAGAAGTTGGCACATCTGATATCGATACCTGCAAACCAAGTACTCAAAACTTGATAACAAGCAGCAACATATTGGAAATTATGGACTTCCATTCCTGTGGATACACAAACAAAAATGCAAACAGTAGTTGGTGATCGAAGACCAGGATGAAAAAGCAACACACCAAATTAAAACGAGAAAAAGAAAAGGTAGAAGATATGCACGTCAAACGCTCTCATACAAAAGAGTACCCATATGCACATGATATTAACATCCCCACGCTGAAATTGTCCCGAAAAACCCTGCTTCAACTGTTCTATAGGAAAACAAATGTTTCAGGAGCTAATATTTATGACTAATCCAGGGATACAAAATACCCAAAGTATATGTAATGTACGTACATATCTCTCCGTGGATATCTGCACTTTTTTATTCAATAGAATGCATGAATATCTATAGAGAGAATTGTGGCCTTCTAGTTGGTCAAGTTTCATGCGCACATACGCACATACGTACTTACCCCAGCGGCAATTTTATTCTAAGAAATACCCTAAAAAATACTCCAATTCTAGTATATACAGTATTCTCAATCTAATCCCCAAAAAAGTTTAAAGAAGGGCATATCATGAACCAGCTTCGCTCATATGTACCACTTAACTACTAAAAATGTACCACTGAAATCTACTGAAATCTTTACACTTATAGTCTCTGTCTCATGTGCTAATTTATTTTCCTGTAGAGTGTAGCCAATCTTTTATTCCAAACTCATTCATTTCGATTGAAAATACTAAAAAGTTTTTAGGATAGCAGTTTATCTTGCTTCTACAGGGACAGAAGAAAACTCCCCAATATTTAGCCAGCAGTTCATTTATTTAGTGAAAGCTCTTGAATAACATAAAATATAAGAAATATGCAGGATTGTAAGATGCATGGTCATGTAAATCTTAAACTTGAACGAGAGAGATACAATTACAATTAGCTGACTGTTGACTGGCCTGCCCAGGTTCAGTTGGACTTAATTCCATATCATGAGTGGCTGTCCAACCAGGTTCATAAGCTTCAAGAAAACTGATCTTTGCCTTATTTGGTAAATCATGGGGATGAACAAATGGAACTCCAGCTGGCCACTTGATCTCCATTCTTATGTTGGCACACGGACTATCCAACGCATTAATGTGGCTCTCACACTCCCTGAGGCTACAGAATCTGAGTTTGAGGCCCTTCTTATCAGCAATGTCCTGAACCCTTTCCTTCAAGACTCTCTGGGCTTCAAGTCGTAACCTCTTGGACGGGGGCAAAGGTCTGCATCTTGAATTACTCTTCCTCCTCCTCAACAATGGCTTCATAGATCCTGTACCAGCATTTTATCGATCCAAGGACCTGCTGTTAAAAGCTTCTCACTAAGAACTACTCCAGCAAAAAAGGAACGATGATAATCCATCATCAAGAAGGTCCACAAGGTGAAGAAACAAAAATGTGATTAAGTCTAGAATTTAAACCCCTTCTAATATCTATTATGTACTTTGATTTCCTTCCAATTCTTCTAAAACTAATATTAAACATTTGCCTGCACGTTAGGCACAATTGATAACTAATAATTTAATTCTTGTCCAGTATTTTAACTATAAAACATGATTTATGTGTTCAAGTTTCCACAGAAGAGAGAGCCTATTTTCCCCTTAGAAGAAAAGGAGAACTGAAACCTGATTAGAATGAAAAATCATTTAAGCAACAGACACAACAACTAAATTTAAGGAATAAGGGAATGCTAAAAGACAATCATTTTTTTCTTATTTCTTATTATTATGGAAAATAACACAAATTCAAAGAACATTGCCACTTGTATATCTCTCTCTTTGTTCCTCTTTCCTTTTTTCCCCATGATTTGTTTGTGTTGGTAAAATGAAAAATGCACGAGCAAATAGTTTCCAATGTTAAATGCAGAGCATGATCAGCAATATTCGTAAGAAAAAAATAATGCTCATCCATATGCTCTGTAGAAATTTATGAGAAGATAACCTCTCTAGTCAAGAAACAAAAAGAAAGGTATCATTAGAATTCTGCTTACCATCTTGGGCAGTAGGGAAAGTGAAACTCTGAAAACTTTGCCTATTAAAGAGCTGATCCGTTGGATGGGATCTCTGCATGAAGTCATCCACTGGTATGGGAAGCTGGAATTGAGCTTCAACCCCGTGACCAGCTGCCCTCATCTCCGAACAACTGAGACTGCTCATGGATTTAGGCATGAGTTTGAATGACAAAGAAAATCGTCCATACATGTTACCCTGCGTATTATTGACCTCTGTTCTGTGCAGTGCAGGGTTAACATAGCCTGCAGTTGCCTGATACAGTGCAAGCCCAGGGTAAACAACAGCTTCTTGAGGACCAAGATCAGCATCCACAAGAACCCACCGACCATGGAAGTCTCTTACATGCAAACCTGCCTTATCTGACTTGACAATAGAGACAAGGCTTTTGTCAACATGATGATCATGTTCAGGATACATAACCAACGGGCCATCCTCTTGGTTCGTTAAATTATGGTGTTGTGCTCCCTCAAAAGATGGTCTTGCATGACAGCAAACAGACAAAACTGAAGACGATACCTCCCGACTTCTCAAAGGAACATTATCAAGTACTTCAGTGAAAGGAGAGCTCCGCAAGTTCAGATAGAAGCTGATGGCATCCAGTATATCTCGAGCTGCTCTTCCGAGCAAAGCAAATATGTCAGGCAAACCGGCAGGAGGGAATTCCAATAAATTGCTCGGCTCTGAATGAGTCATGCCAGGCCTGTAATCATAAGTTTCCTGCCACTGTTGAGGATCAGCATAGTAACCAGATGTCTTACACCACTCACGAGAATCATTTGTATGTATCATTTCTGCACTCGGGTACGATGGTCTTTGATGGAAGTAGAGGCGAGCAGATTCTAAACAAGATCTCAACAGAGGGCCATCACTAGCAGGAAACTGAATGATGGCAGCAGAATACTGAGCAAATGATTGTGATAAAGTCGAGACAGATAGCTTGTAAGAATCCGAAGGAAGTCCTTCAGACGGCATTAAATCAGTGAGCATCACACGACCCAGAGATGGCAGGCCATTGCCAGCCATGAAATCTTTTGACTAAGCAAACCAACTAGCTTAAAATATACATACGAGTAACCTGTGCAAACCGCAGATGAAGAGTGGCAACAGTCAAAAAGACATAAAATCCAGTAACAACCAACAATCATGCACCATAAAGTTATAGTCGACAACCCATGCCTGCCTCATCTATCATCCTAGATACCCCAACCAATTTTTTTTTTACTTCAATCTCAATCCATAGCCTCATAATTCCTAAAAATATGTGTTCTCTTTTTACAATTTTCATTTTCAATTAAAGTAATCAGGAACCCAAGTACATAAAAACAAAACCCGTCTTCAATTGTCACTTTCACTTTCACTTTCAAGTTCAATTGAAAACGTTCATTTAAAACCTGCATTTGACAAATATAACTGCTACAGCCAATGCAATTAACTCAGCATTCAACGTGTGTGTGTGTGTGTGTGTATAACACTAATCAGCTAACAGAATCATAATTACATAAATTCAAGGGATTTATCACAAAATTAGTTCTAAATTTCAACCTCACAAAAAAAAAATAATTATAAATACAGAGAGAGAGAGAGAGAGGTGACCTTGGAGGAAATAAAATGATTCGAAAATAGAATCTGAATTAGGGTTTGGCGAAGAGAGAGAGAGAGAGAAACAGTTGATCGGTGCGAGTGCGGCTGCGGGGATTCTCTCCGGCGCTTCACTCAAACATTATTACCCTCACCACTGAGCACTTAACTGTTGCCACGTAACGCATACAGCTCAACCTTTATTTATTATGTCTTAATTCATTTGTAATTCAATTACGCTTAAATATTATTCAAAATTAAAATTAAAATTAAAATTAAAATTAAAATTATATTAATGTGTGATGAATATAATAAAAAAATATTAAATTTAATAATATAGATAACAAATAATAATACCGAAAAAATATCATTACTAATTTAGCATAACACATAAAATAATATTTTTAAAATATTAATAAATAATGATTTTTAACATATTATTTCATATTTTTAATTATAAATAACATAATTTATTGGCTTTTCACATTAAAGGTAGTATTATTTTATACTTTTATAAAGTATTAAATAATAATATAATTGTAAACTCATATATATATATATATATATATATATCAGTTTATATTATTAAATTAATATTCCCAAAATTTAGTTAGTTTTGTATTTTAAAAATTAGTTTAATGTTCTAATTTTATATATAATCCAGTATAATGTGTTAAAACAAACATGAGACCATGCTAAAATTATTCCAATTCAATTTAATTAGCAGTTTATGATCCATTTGATACAAAAGAGTGAATAATGTGTATTTTTCTTAGCGTTTTATTGGAAAAAATCACAGCTTTTTTCTAACATTACGTATGAAAAAAGATATTCAGCCCATCAAAATATTTATGCTCGTCCTGTCATTCGTTTATTCGTTTAATTCGATTCGTTTTAAAGCGAATATGGATTTGAAAAAACGGATTCGTTTAATAAATAGGTTAATTCAATTCGATTCGTTTATTAAACGAATTGAATAAGAATTTAATGAATTCGTTTATTCATTTATAATTCATTTTATTATTTTCTTTTACTAATTATTGTTATTTTTCAATTAAGATTCGAGAAATTATGGTTAATTATCATAGAAAAAAAAATAATATTTTCGATATTTGGTGGAATATTTTTAATAAATATATTAATTACATATTTTATATGTATATATTTATGAAGAATTAATGTAAATCAACTATGATAAATTATGATATTAAATAATATTATGACTAAACGAATATTCGCATTCGATTCGTTTAATAAACGAATCGAATATGAATCCTGATATTATGATTCGTTTAATAAACAAATCGAATACGAATCTATCACAATTCAATTCGATTCGTTTATGATTCGATACAAATTCAATTCGTTGATTCATTTTGCCACTCCTATATCCTAGAAAGGTTTTGGAACCATCCCCTTCCAATCGTATGGATGAGAATTTGACTTCACACTATATTGACCTATTTCTTGCGTGCATCAATTCAAGGCAGAAACCCTCAAGAATCCATTTTTTTCCTTTGGTAAAAATTCCCGAGTCAAATCAAACACGATATATACTCTAATTCCAACAACCAAGCAAACCCCTAATTTTTTTTTTTTTGGAAACGTTAGAAACCGATCGTAAAATCACCCAATCAGGACTTAAACAAAACATATAAAAACCTCGACAGCCTCAAACTCTTATAAGAAACGCACTATTTGAATTCGAACCTAAAACATCGAGGTTATATCATGACCCTTACACCACCAAGTCAGACTCATTGGATACGCAATCCCCTTATAACTAATAAAGGCATGCGTATCCTGCATTTGATAAATCAAATGAGAGTTTCCAAATATGCAAGTGTTTACTAATATATATATATATATATATATATAATATATATATATATATTTTCAAATCCAACCCACATTTCTTACAATACAATTTTACTATTTTTCTATTTTTTTAAAGATTTTTACTACTATTTCAATTATTTGCTAATTTTATTGTCTTAAAACTTTATATGTATAACATATATATGGGTCATAAAATATCTATTATTTATCTATCAAAATAATTAATATATCAAGAAAAAAAATTCATTTTTCGATGACCCAACCAACCCAACACGACCCTCTCAGATTTAATAATACAAATTTCAGATTTCGGATTTGCTAATCATTTTGACCCGATCCGTTCGTGTTTCATAAAAATTCAACCCAACTTGTAAACACCCCTAATAACCAGCTATCAGTTAATTAAAATATTGGATAAACAAAAATGATAATTTCATTTGATTTTGTGGTTTGATGACAAAACTACCTTTTGTATTAATAATAATAAGAAATCGATATGACCAATCACAATTTGATTAATAATAAGCAATTGTTATAACTAATCATAATTTCTTTTAAAACCTAAATTTTACAAAGAATAAAATTATAATCTTTAACCACCATCAAAATATTAAAAAAACACCACAATTAATTTTCAATATAAATCAAAATTATATAACACCATTTATTAACCACCAAATTTTTATATCATAACACCAAAAGTAATTAATCATTAATCCTTGGTAATTGTAGAAATTAGAGGTTTTTGCAGATTATTTTTATCAAGTGATCTCATTCTCTATATACACAAGCTGTCATCAATTCTAAAAAGACTTTAGGTAATGGCAGCATAACACAAGCAGTCCTTGCAAGTATATAATACACTGAAATGTGAAACTCGAAAATGCAAGATTGAATTGCATGACAAAAAGCCGGACCTATGTGTTATTTGACCCGAATAGCAAAAATAACCAGAGATTAGATTGTCCATGAAAAAAGTACACATACAAAACCAACAATCCCAGAGAGATTAGATTGTCCATGAAAAGTACGCACACAGAACTAATAACCGTTTCCAAGTTCCAACATTGTGTTGTGATAACAAACACACTAACAAATATCGTCTTCCAACCGAGTCAATCCAAGATTTAAAAAAAAAATTACCGAAGGCAGCATAAAATAGCTTTTCCCAAGTCTATTGAGCTTTGATTTCAAATCATTCACTTTTACATCATTAACTGCCAAGTGAGAGCCAGAGAAAATGCTAGAGAGATAGAGAGTTGAGAAAATTACCTACCTATGGCTTACGAGGGGGTGAGCTGCTGCTGCTGCTGTTGCTACTGCTTCTTCCTCTCAAAGCCCTGCATGTAAACAACTTCCGTAAGCAAAATCTGAATACAGAACATAAGAAACTGAACCTAAGCTTTCCTATATAGCAATGTGCATGAGTAAATTTTCCAGGAAAAAACAGTAACACAGGAAAATTGAAATCTTCAACATTCCTTCTGATGCTTTTGGGGCATTATGTAACATTGGAGAGACTAAACTGAAGCACACTGGGGAAAAAAAGGACAGAAGGTTTAACTTCCAGCTGTACCATATTCATTCATTGAACCCATATCTAGAAACTGGAGAGCAAACCAACTGCATCAACCCCGGTTATAACCTATTGTTTAAATGTCAAACAGGCATTTTTTTGGTCGTCTTCGCTGGGAAAATCAGATCTGCTCGTCTATAAAATAAATTTTTTAGAATGTGTTGATCTAACAAATTATTTTTTTAATGCCTTGCAGTTGTCAGTAAAATATAAATTCCTTAAAGATCCAAACCAACCCTGCATCTGATATTTTCTTCCCATTCTCCCTACCACATCCCAACCCCTAATTCCCGAAAACTCTCCTTTAAAGCAAAACAATATGCAGATATAGTATCAATTAAATGTTCATTGTTTTGGTATATTACCATGGGAAATTTAATAAACCTATTTTTTTGTGATGAAAGAAGAAAGCTTGTGACTTATTGGAGTTAATCTTTTTGCTTCACTTTCGGGCTTCAAATTTCAAAGGACTTTCAAGATTCATCGTTTTTCTCTATACGTAATTTTGGGAAGGGGCTTTGGGATACTTTTCCGAAGTTTTTTGGACTGTGAAAGTGCTGTATACAGTTTTTTAGGTTATATTATATTGTATAATATATACATGTCTTTTCTCCCCTACATGGACATCCAATCCACTTTTGTACTCTCTATCTTCTCTCTTTAATTCAAACAATTTCCTTTGTTTATTTTCCAAATAAAGCTAATTGTTTTAAAACAATAATCCACGATAATATTCAAAATGGAGAAATCTGGGTTATTAGACAAAATAAATTAATCAAGAGTCTCGGTGGTTGAAACTTGCAAAGCATAAACACACATGTAGATAGATGGGGGAGAGAGAGAGAAACCTTCTAGGACTACGACTCCTTGATATCCTTCGTATTACCTGCTACAATGTAGATAGTTGAGAATAAAGGTTAAATACCGAGTCATGAAGGATTGCCTTGAAAGAAAAAAAAACCAACCTTGCGTGGACTAGGCGATGAAGAGTAGGATGATGATCGCCCACGCCTTGCAGCTGGTCCTCGCCCTCTTTTAGACACAATCACCACAAACATATATCGTTAGAAAGGTTAGAAAATAATGATAAAATTATTATCAACACTTAATAATAATGGGGAAGTTTCACAGAAATTTGCAGTACAAGACATGATCATGGAGATTGCAAGTTAAAATGTTTATTAGAATACAATGTAACCTTGCTATTCAACTTCAGTAGCTACATATGCTGATAATCCAGGACACCAATGATAATACAAGAAAAATACATTAAGCATTGGTATAGAGACTAGGGTTTGTGACTAAGAAGTTAAAGTTAAACTGAACTAAACTAACTTGTTTGATTTGTTCTGTTGGTACTTGGTAATCTGGCAAGTTTCAACTCTTTTTTTTTTTTTTTGTGGGGGATCTATTTTCAGTTTGTGTTGATTTATCTAACAGATCTAACAACCGAATTAATCATCAAACCAACATCTTTATTCCTTATATGTTATATATTTGAAAACTATGGAAAACATCCCACAAATTTAACAGTGGAGCATCAAGTTGTCAACAGTGGAGCATCAAGTTGTCATGTACCACGCATGCTAAGTTTCAGTGATGGGTTGTACCAAAACAATACACACTCTGAGAAAACTATTTGGTGTTTATGAGTGGTTGTACCAGTTTCATTTTCTACTTTTACAAAGTGATCCTACTTCCATTTGGCTTCAAGTATCTCTCAGATACTGGCCAAATATATAAAAAATTATTTTATAATTACAATTGAGTCTCATGGGATTACAAAATCTTTCCTTCCAATAATCTTGGTCTTCTACCCCTTGAATTAAGTTATTTACTTGTATGATTATATCTTCCATTTATCTGAAGAAAAAGGAGGTCAAGACATAAAACAAAGAATATTCTGAAGCAATGATAAAATGGATCTCACACAAGCCAAGTGAACATCATCCATTGGAAACCTTTAATGTCCCATAAAAATGCATGTCATAAGCTTTATTATCATTCAACTGGCACAAATCTGATACAAAAGACTATTAACGAACTAAAGCAAAAAAATAATACTGCAGGGAAATAAAAAAAATACACCCACATGATACTATTTAGATAATCAGATCTTACCTCCTAGGTGAAATAGATCTTGAACCAGAGCGCAAAGGCCTTCGAATTGGAGAGCGACTGCGTCTACGGAGCGGAGACCTTCTAGGAGGAGAACGAGCTCTTCTAGGGGGAGAACGAGCTCGTCTAGGAGGAGGTGAACTGAATGAAACAAATTTGATATTAAGAAAGCACAAATTTACATGAATGCTAGAAACCATTTATTTTTTTACTGCTACAAGCAAAGTTCACAGTAAGCTAGAACATGATAATTTAAGAGTACAAAGTTATATCCAAACAAGGAGTTGGGCAATCATACACTATTTTCTTGCTCATGCACTCAAAACAAAAGGTGGAATCAGCTTTTATTTTAAAACCGAGTTAATTCACTGATTTCTAGATATATCCATATTTGCCAAATCTCCACCAAACATGAAAACATATTTTCTTTTCTCTTGGAGTCGAGATCCATTTTCTTTTCTCTTGGAGTCGAGATCCCTGAATCCCTTTGCAATTTTCTTATTCTCAGTCAATTTCCCCAGCAAAGCTTTCTATAGTCTATTTCTACATATTATTCACAGGTTGCAACCACCAGATATAAATTTAAACCACCTAAATTTTTAAATATTAAAAATTTAATCAATCAATATATTACCGACGCCTTGGAGGAAGAGGAGAACGTCTACGGACAGGACTAGCACGCATTCTTCGGGGAGAGGCCCTATAAGGATAACAATTAGTCAAAGAAATTTAAAACTAATCAAAGCAAAACAAGAAAATATGTAATGTATGAAATTAGTAGCCAACCTTGCAGGAGATCTCTGCCGCCTTGGTGGAGAGGAAGGAGAACGACCTCTAGGTGGAGAAGCGGGTCTCCTTCTGGGAGGGGTCTCACCTCGGAGAGAAGGAGATCCTAATCGACGACGAATGGGGGACTCTGCACGTCTGCGTGGTGGAGAATTTTGTGGTCGTCTAGGAGATCCACCCCCTCTAGGCCCAGGAGATCTCCTCCGTGGCAAGGGTGGTTGCTTCCGAGAGGGAGAAGCTGTTACAATTTGTTTTAAAAAATATTGTCAAAGGCACCTCTAAATAAATTTAAGGATCATAATTCATAACCATAAATTTAAAGTAGATTACATTCTCTTGGACGCTTTAGTCCATCCTTCTCAATATCAACACTAACATTATCCGTTTGGGAACCATCTCTCTTTGAAGAAGCTGTAACAGGCTTCGAGGGTGATGAAACCTTTTTTGGCAGAGCTAATGTAAATGTTGCATGAACTAAATTCCCATCAATTTGGGCCTGCAAAACGCAATTAACATCAATTTCAAAACAGTCCACATACTTAATAGAGCTGCAGTTATTCCCAAATCTTAGTTAAACTTACACCATCCATGTATAATTGCGCCTTTTCAGCATCTGCTCTTGTCTTGAAACGAACATATCCACTTCCTCTTGGAAGGTTAACCTAGTAACGCATAACAAATAGTTAGAGCACGGGAAATATACATTTTTCATCAACATAACAGAACTAGTATAAGCTTACAGCACGGTCCATAACTAGCTCGACATCCACAACTTCACCAAAGTTACCTACAACGAACCAAACAAACCAAGATGAGAACAATCAAAAGATTCAAAACCAAACAGAACCTTGATAACTGGCATATTTGCTTTAAAAAAAATTAGGATTCTTAAAAGATAGAAGCTTCGTTCAATAATTGCTTATATATTCGCAGTACAATGCACATTACTTGCTCTGTTTTAAATAAGAAACAGGGAATTAAAATTATAGAAAAAAAAGTTATAAACAAGAGAACATTCCACAGTATTGGCAACACATGTATAGGACCTATAGGTCGAGACAGCTGAAAACAAACAGTACTTAATTTACATTCAAGAAGCAGCATATTTATTTATCAAATCGAATATCAAAGATATCTAATATGTTACTTGCAATCTATATTTAGTTGGTTGGATATCTAAATATAGATCCAAGGATTGGTAATTTTTATAACTACCAGTAACCACCATAACATAACATTCAAGAGGGAATCTAAAAAGACGAATATAAAAATCTTTTAAAAAAAATTCAAAACTTCTAATGCATTGCAAACAGTTTATTATTGACCTACCTAATCTAATATTTAACTCCCATTCCATATTTTATTCACCTTCACTAAATAAAGTTATGTTGAATCGAGATCAAGGCCGCATAAGTGGGTTTTGAGGATAAACTCTTATCATAGAAATCATTGCTCCAACACAAGTCCTAAACATAAATTATTAAATCCCTACAAAAACTTCTCACTTTGTTATTTAATGGTTACAGTGAACAACTTGTCCTTGACGACAAAGTTTTAACTTTTATCATTTGATGGTTTACTGGCAGAATTCAACCATGCAAACTTTCTAGACCCTGTCAGAGTATCAATTCCCTCAGAACAATTTCCAAAAATAACTACAATCCCCATACTTGAGGTGTGCCTAATGACCCCGAGAAATTAACATGTAATGTAGCCGAAGACCAATTATGATTGAATTAGAAGAATTCATTATGAAATGATAAACAAACACTTGCTCCAAGTCATAACAAGAGAAGCATAGTGCCACTCAAGGTACCAAGGATCCTTTGGGACCCTGATGAACCAAGGATAAGAGGACACCAGAAAGTTTACATTTTCTTCGATTGCACAGTACAATGAAAAATAAAATAAAATATATTAAATTTGCTTATATAAATAGGTCTACAGACAGATTTGGAAAAAAATGTATATATGAAAAATAAGGATGAAAAGTTCAAAAATAAAATAACAAAATATGATTCATATACAGAAAGATCAAAACTGACAGGTTGAAGAGAGCATGTCTAAATCAAATTCTAATTTGACTCGAGGAACATTTTAATCATGAGGTGAAAAATAACTATGACAAAGGAAAAATGTAATATTATTCTCTTCTGTCTTCCACACAAGCCATTCTAGGTATAAAAGAGAATTGCTGTCTATTTAACAACCATTCTAGTGCCAAAGCAAACACCACTCGTCTTTGAGTACACTGATAAATTATTTCAATCATATAAAAGTTTATCTTGAAATGTGCAAAAAATACAAAATGTTGATGATCACAACCACTATTCTAAAATGCGCCGCCTAGGCGCCATGTTTAGCCTACGCGCGGCCAAGCACAGCCTAACCCCAAATCGGTGGGGTTAGGCACTCGGTCACCTGGCCGGCGTTTTCTGGCTATTTCCGGCAGTTTTCGGTTCCTAAAGCCGCCTCCAGTGCAGCTGATTTTTTGGGTTTTTCAAAATTTACCCCAAATTAGCGCTTTTTTACTACACTTGCCATTTTAAAGTTTAATTTCTCATTATTATATAAATTTTTGAAAATCCCTAATTTTCGGGGGGGAAAACAACTTAATTTCTTCAATTCTTTTTTTTTTCATCAAATTGAATATCTAGAAATCCCACCCATCACTCAAATAATATTTCCATATAATTAAAATGTCCGAATTCCAATAAACCTTAACCCTAAATATGAAAAATCCCGATTTCCATGGAATTTCCTAGAAGCCGACCACTAGCGGCTAGCGCGTTTTAGAAAAATGGTCACAACATATTTGTCATGTCTGAGCAAGCATGGTAGTAGGTGACAGCATCCACAAATTCTATAACTCAAAATTGTAAATCTTACAAATGCAACAATTTATGAAATGGACATTTATAACTCGAAATTCTTATGATCCTATGCATATTTATGATAATGCTAGGTTGTTCCCCCATAAGGAACACGTTGTATTGTCCGAGTACATTATTAAAGCAAGGGTTGTCGCATCGGCGCCCGGATGTGGTGTTAAATGAGAAAGGGTTCCCGCATCTAGATGGATGGGTGCGGGTAAAGAAACAAGTCCAAGAGAAAGAAAGAGGGATTTGATGTGGTACTTGGAACATTGGGACATTGTCCAGCAAATTAATGGAAATAGTTGACATTATGCTTAGAAGGAAAATTAATATACTTTGCGTTCGAGAGACTAAATGGGTAGGTGAGAAAGCATAAGGTTGAGAATTCAGGTTTTAGGCTTTAGTATTCTGGTAAAAAAAAAAAGGTAGAAATGGACTAGGTGTTATCTAGATAAGGCTTTAAAAGATGAGGTGGTGGAGGTCAAAAGAAAGGACAATCGCATATTAGCTATTAAATTGGTGTTGGGAGAGGAAAATCTTAACATCATTACCGTTATGCACCTCAAGTTGGATTGACTCAAATATCAAGGACAAGTTTTGGGAAGACTTTGAGGATGTAATACAAGAGATTCCTCAAGGAGAAATTATCATTATAGGAGGGGACCTAAAAGGCCATGTTGGAAAGGAAGCACAAGAATACAAGAGAAATCATGGAGGTGTTGGTTTTGGGGATAGGAATGAGGAAGGGAAAATTATTTTGGACTTCTTAGTAACCTATGATCTCGTGATAGCTAACACCCTCTTTAAAAAGCATGGAGCATTGTTTTAAAATTCGGCCAGAGGTGCCGCCTCGCAGCGACGGTGCATCGAGGCATCCGCCCAGTGTTTAAAAAAACGCTTGAGGCGGCCGCCTCGCGGCGACGGCGCGTCGAGGCGGCCGCCTTATGCGTTTTTTTCGAAACGGCCGCCTCACGCCGACTCGGCTCGAGGCGGGGTGAGGAGGCCGCCTCACAGTCAACCCATTTTGGCTCTCTCTCACGCAGCTCTCTGCTCACACAAAGTGCTCTCTTTGGTTTCATCACCAGAAACGAAGAAGAAGAAGACGCAAAAATGAAGAAGAAGAAGATGCAGAAATGAAGAAGAAGGCGGCAAAGAAGAAGATGCGAAAATGAAGAAGAAGACGAATAAATGATGAAGAAGACGACGAAGATGAAGATGCAGATGCAAAAATGAAGAAGATGCAGATGCAGAAATGAAGAAGATGCAGATGCAGTGTTTGATAATATTCATACAAGAAAGTCAAAGAAAATAAAAGATAAATAGTGATGAGATATTTTTTGATAGAAGATTAAGAAGAGTTGAAAATAGTTGTACACCACTCACTATTATTTTTTATTTTTTATTTTGCTTTCAAAGTCTGCACGTGGACAATATTTGCTTTGGTCCATTATTTGACTAAGTTACTTTATTAGATAAAAATGATATTTTTATAATATTTAGTATAACAATTTATACAATCAAATATAATATTTACTTTACGTTATTATTTTTTAATTACTTCATATATTATTGATACTTAAAATTTAATCTCATTTTATATTTATTGTTTGTGAATTGAATAGGTTGATAATTTAATTGTTAGTCATGAATTCTTCACCTACTAATGTTAATTATAGTATTGGTGATAAAAAAGAAGATGATTAATTAAATATAGGAATCATAATTGGAATCAAATAATATTTTCATTAATGTATTTACCTTATTTATAAATCATAATGAATTGTTAACAAATTACAAAAATATTCTTAGTTAAAATAATTAATTATTAATTTATTAAATTACTAAATATTTATAATAAATTTACTATTAATCAAGAATTATCCTTTCATCAAATTACAAAAATTATTAATTTTTTTGACGTTCGGATTGAGGCACCCGCCTCGCCGCCTCGAGGAGGTCCGCCTCGCGCCTCAATGGCTGGCCGCCTCGAGGCGCCGCCACGTATTTTTAAACATTGCATCCGCCTCAGGCGTCTTTTCCAGTTTTCCCGCACCGCGGGGAGTGAGGCGGTCGCCTCTCGCAAAAACAAAGATGTAACGTGTGGGTGAAAATCAACAAACATCTCTCTGGTTTCAGATTTCTCTCTCACACGAAACTCTCTCTCTGGTTTCAAATTTCTCTCACGCCAAGGAGAAGATGAAGAAATGAAGAAGAAATCACACCAAGTGGTCGTCACCAAAAAATGAAGAAATGAAAGAAGATGAAGTGACGTGGAAACTTCTTTTTTCCATTTCTTTATTTATTTTTTATTAAAAAAAATTATGTTCTAAATGTATAGTGTAAATCTGTTCCTAAATGTATTGTAAAGTGTGATGGATTTAAAATTACTTTATTGTAAATGTCTGGTGCACAGCTATTTGTAAATGTATTGTAAAGTGTGATGGATTTCAAATTACTTCATAATAATTCTTACATAATTTAATAAATTATTAATTATTCTTTTGTATTTTTGTATTTTTTTTTTTGTAGGAAGTCAACATATGCTGCTGGATTTTTTGATTTTTGATGATATCTATGTATCAAATTGTATTATAAAAATAATGAAATTATTATTACTATTATCATTTATATATATATATATATAAATGGTCTCAATTCTAAACTATTTCTTTATATAATTTATAAGTTATTAATATCATTAATCAATATTTATTGTGATCTTCAAAAAAAATTATTTTTATAAATATTTAAATAGAAAATAAATTATAAAAATATCTTTAACTAAAATAATTAATTATTAATTTATTAAATTACTAAATATTTATAATAAATTTATTATTAATCAAGAATCATTATTTCATCAAGTTATAAAAATTATTAATTTTTTTTGGCATTAGCATTGAGACACCCGCCTCGCCGCCTCAAGGCGGTCCGGCTAGCGCCTCAAAGGCCGACTGCCTCAAGGTGTTATCGGTATTTTTAAACATTGGCGTGGATAACACATTACTACTGACAATAGCCACTTCGTGAACTCAAATCGATTTTTTCTTAATGAGAAAAAGGGATCGCAAATCTTGTAAGAATTGTAAGGTTATACCAAGTGAGAACCTACAACCTAACATCGGTTAATGGTTCTGGATTTTGGTATAAAAAGGTGCAGAGAAAAGATAGAACTCTCAAAGTTCATAGAATCAAGTGGTGAAAGCTTAAGGACAATGAGAAATCAATTTTCAAAGGAAAATTGTTAGAACAAGTAAGTTGGGATGCAAAAGGAAATGCTAACCAATTGTGGAAGAACATGGCCACTCAAGTTAGAACGATGGCCAAAGAAGTCTTTAGAGAATCGAAAGGATTGGCCCTAAAGGATAAAGAATCCTGGTGGTGGAGAGAAGACGCACAACACAAAATCAGGGCTAAGCGAGCTTGTTTCAAAGCTTTGCATGAATGTAAAAGGAAAATTTTTAGAACAAGTAAATTGGGATGCGAAAGGAGATGCTAACCAATTGTGGAAGAACATGGCCACTCAAGTTAGAACGATGGCCGAAGAAGTCTTTAGAGAATCGAAAGGATTGGCCCTAAAGGATAAAGAATCCTGGTGGTGAAGAGAAGACGTACAACACAAGATCAAGGCTAAGAGAGCTTGTTTCAAAGCTTTGCATGAATGTAGAAATGATAATAATTTGGAAAATTATAAAATGGAAAAGCGTGAAGCAAAAAAGGCAGTGAGCGAGGCGAAAGCAGCAGCACATAAGGACTTTTATAAGAGGTTGGGTACCAAAGAAAGTGAACAAAGTATATATAAGCCGGCAAAAACAAGAGAAGAAAACTCAAGATTTAGACCGGGTGAAGTGCATCAAGGATAAGACACAAAACATAATAGTTACCAATACAGCTATTTAATGTTGGAAATGAGATGGATATAGATCTTGAGGAGGTAGGATGCTCATGAGAAAATCGGAATTATGCATTTTACCGAACAATTCAGTGATCTGAAGTAAAAGATACATTAGCAAAGATGAAGAACAGGAAAGCAGTTAGATCAGAAGCATTCCAATAGAAGTATAGAAATATATAGGAGGATAAGGAATAACTTGGCTAACTAAGTTATTCAATGTTATCTTGAAAACTAAGAAAATGTCAGAAGAATGGAGGAAGGGTATTTTGGTACCTATCTACAAGAATAAGGGGGATATAGAGTGCAGGTTAAGACAAGAAACAAGTATATCTGAGGACCAATTTGGGTTCATGCCAGGAAGATCGACTATGGAAACAATACACTTACTAAGGAGCTTGATAGAACATTATCGAAGTAGGGAGAAAGACTTTCATATGATATTTATAAATCTAGAAAAAGCATACGACAGAGTACCGAGAGAAGTTCCTTGGAGGGTACTAGAAAAAAAAAAAGTATTGCTTATATTCAAACCATTAAAGAAATATGTGACGGTGCAATAACTTGTGTTAGGACTCAAGGAAAAGTAACAAGACACTTTCCTATTACCATATGCTTACATCAAGGTTTTGCATTGTGCCCTTATCTTTTTGACTTGGTGATGAATGTAATTACGAAGGATATCTAAGATGAGGTGTCATAGTGTATGCTATTTGTTGATGATAATATTGGTAGATGAGTCTAAAAGAGTGGAGGCTAAACTTGATATGTGGAGAAAAACCTTAGAAGTTAAAAGTCTGCGCCTAAGTTGGTTAAAAACTGAACACATGATGTGTGAGTTTAACAAAGGTCGTAGAGGTAATGCGACAGAATTAAGAATTGGCGACCAACCAATTTCAAGTAGTGAGTGTTTTAAGTACCTTGGGTCCATCTTTCAAAAAGATGGAGAAGTCGATCGAGATATTACGCATAGAATCCAATTGGGCTGGAGGAAATGGAGATGTGTGTCTGGGATCTTATACAATCGCAACATTCCTTTAAAACTTAAAGGAAAAATTTATAGGACCATCATGAGACCTACAATGCTTTATGGAACAAAATATTGGGCAATAAAGCATCAACACGCCAAAAAAAATGAAGGTAGCGGATATGAGAATGCTTAAAAATGAAGTAATTAGGAAGAAATTGGGTGTAGCACCAATTGATGAGAAGATGAGAGAAACAAGGTTAAGATGGCTTGGGCATATCCAAAATAGACCTTTAAGGAACCCAATAAAAGGAAGACCTAAGTTAACATGGACATAAACCATAAAAAAAAGATAAAGATTTTATGGAGTTTGATAAATCAATGATCCCAGATATAGAACAATAGCGTCAAAAGATCTATGTAACCGACTACACCTAGTGGGAAAAGGCTTTGTTGGGTTTAGTTTGGTTAATATATCCAATGCAAACTAAAGGTCACAATTACATAAACAAAAGTCCCAATTATAGAAAGAGGATAGCAAAGTAAAAATAAAGCAGCCCAAACTACAAAAAGTAAATTCATTTACAGTCACCAGGATGCAAAAGTGCAAGCAACAAAGATTAGAAAATAAGTGGATAACTTACTGAATATTTCTCTTAAGTGGCCTTCATTCACATTTCTGCTGAGTGAGTCAACATAGAGAACAAGAGAATCATTTTCTATGGAAGCTTTCCTGAAATTAGTTGGCAGTGGAGATAAAATGTAAGAAATATGCAAGTACATAGGAGGGAGTTGATCTTGATATTGAGGGAATTCATGCAAAAATCTTGTTTGCCAAATAATATTTAATTGTGTCAATAACATTAGCATAGTCTCAGGGCAGAAAAGCCAAAGCTTATAAAAATAAAATATAGATTCCAGCATATGCACAATCTAAATCCAAATTCATGAAAGCCATGCAAACTGTAACCCACATGTATAACATGATAACTAAATTGAAAATATCTGTCTCAAGCTAATAACTTCTTCAAATTTAACATATCTCAATAACTTAATCGATTATGATACAGTAGAAGGACTCAAGGAAGGAGGATCAAGCCTTGAAGAAATGTAAAAACGCAATCAAATGTCAAGCATAGCCAATTGATGGTACTTTTAATAAGTTGCTAGAGTCTGGTTGGTCTCGTTAGTTGTTCCTAAAGTATAAATATTAAATTGGCAGATAATCAATTTAGGTTTTAAAAAATGGAGTTACTTACGCAATGTTTAGCCTCTGAAAGGCACTTCTTTGCTCTTAAAAACAAAAAAAGCATACAAAACATTTGATTTTATAAGTACTAATCTGGAAGCAGAAGGCAAAAATTTTTTAGTTTACAGGAAGAGAGAACAAGATTACTGCTTGCAAAATACTCGCGTCTTGGAACCACACAGAAAAATGAGTAAATTTCCAAGATTAATATCATAATAAGTTAAATTTGTCTAGTACCCTATTCTCCGGCATACTTTCTAGCAAAAAACTCAAAAACACATTTAATAAACATTCAAACCATAAACTATGAAGCTAACCAACCAAACATTCCCTTACTTTAAAATTAAAACTGGAGAATAAAATCTAAAATCAAACTATATCAAGCTCACCTCGGGGGTGGAGAAGCTCTTTTAGATGGAGGAGCTGGGGACCGACCTCGCCTAGCTGCCGCAGCAGGGCTGTCCAAAGAAATTAGATATACTTCATACCAAATTCCCACTCGAATAATGAAAACTTTTAAATGGTAAGCCCCTTTGTTAAAATCTAGATCAAATTCAATCAATTGCTTAGAGCAAGCTTCTACTATTGTATCTAAATCATGTTTATGAAAATGAAATTAGTGTTTTAGGTTTGATGTTTTTAGATTTGATAAAAAGCTTCAGGACTTCAGAACACTTACATTTGTATGAAAAGAGCAGATTTTATTAAAGTAAATAAATGAAAAAATTAAAAGCTTATTCACCTTTTATTGCGCTGAGGCGGGGGGCTGCGGCTGCGAGAGCTGGCGCTACGGGAAGGAGAAGAAGAGGAAGAGAAGGAGCGTGAGCGAGAGAGGGATCTGGACCGGGATTCTGAACCGGAGTAGGATCGAGAACGTGACCGGGATGATGAGCCGGAAGCGGACCTCGACGGTGGCGATCGGCGGCCTCGCTGTGGGTTCGCCATTGCTCGAGAGAGGAGTAAATTGACTGAGGAAACCCTAAATAAACCGCTCAATTTAATTTTTAGAAAATGACACCTAATTATATTGTGTCCTACGGTTTTGTAATACAAATTTTATTACGTAATGTTGTTAATTTTAAATATTTTTTTATTTAATTATCAATTGAATGATTTGAATAATCCAAAATCTATCGAAATAAAATAAAAATTTATTTCAAAATTAGATTAAAAAAAAAGT
This sequence comes from Zanthoxylum bungeanum, assembly GCA_019454045.1. NCBI lineage: Eukaryota > Viridiplantae > Streptophyta > Magnoliopsida > Sapindales > Rutaceae > Zanthoxylum > Zanthoxylum bungeanum. Next base: position 165,439 of record SKCR01001240.1, read on the forward strand.
GATTCAATTAATAAAAAATAATTAACCACAAGAATTATAATTTGTATTCTTAAAAATTATACGGATTAAATTTATATTTTTAAAACTATTAAAATTAATATATTTTTTTGTAATGACAATCACATTTTATAAGTACACTAGTTTTTGCCCGTGCCTATGGCACGGTGTTACAGTATTTGCTCGTGCCTACGGCACGGTGTTACATAATTAAATGATTTTATTTTTTAATTAAATGATGACCGTGCCTACGGCACGGTGTTACAATATTTGGTCGTGCCTACGGCACGATATTACAGTATTTGCCCGTACCTACGGCACGGTGTTACAGAATTAAATGATTTTATTTTTTAATTAAATGATTTTATTTTAACTTTCTATTTTTTAATTTGAAAATTTTTGACCATTTCCATCAATCAATTCACTCTCTTTCCTCCAATTACCAATGAAATGATCTGGGCCGTCAATTAAGCCACATAAAGAGAGCCGTTGGATACACTCTCTTTCCTCCAACACCATTCTCCTTTATTATATAGATTTGCATTTTTCAAGGATAGTCACTGTCTGTGAGTACGTTCGCATTTTCAGTTTTATATTATGGGCGATATAACGACTTTGGAGTTAATTTTGACCTTGCGAAAGTTCTAATTTGAGAAATATTTCTTAATGAAAGTTGTATGTATAGATGTTATTATATGTAGCATTTTATATATTTTGATTTGGAGTGCGAATGAAGGGGATATAAATGTTTGAAAAATGATTGATCGGAAATCATCAATCTCTTATAATGTAAGGACCATTTTTTACCTATTTTTTTGTCTAAACATATCGATAATGATACTTATTTTAAAGTTTATGTTTTATAACTCAATAATATATGTTTATTCTTAAAATATTTTACATTTTGGGAGATATTTAATTTTTAAATTGATAATTCAAAGAAAAAAATCCATAATTTCTCCTCAAGACCTGTACATGTTTTCATTATTTTTATTTTGTTTTTGAGTGGTAAACTTCTAGTTACATTATTTGACTATTTATATTTATATATGAAAGTTCGTATTTATCCTAGGTTTTGACCCTGTATAGAATTTATCACAATTAACTAAGACAAGTCCTAATTAATGTGTCTATGGATTAATCAAATTAACAATCAACCACCCTTAAGTCTACGCAATGATAGATCAAAACAGAATGTTCAAGCAATAAATAATAATGCAGAAAATAAATATCAAACACACAAAATCAACACAAGTATTTTGGTGATGAAGTGGAAAACTCGTGCGAGTAAAAAATAACTTCGGGTATCTCGGCTACCAGTCCAAAATCCACTATATGAGAAAAACTTACAGTGATGGTAAAAGACCTATGGCGGCAACTCCACCGACTCTAGTACCTTTAGATTGCAAGAACTCGAAGAACTCATCGAGTTTGTACCTCACGATTTTCTTTTGAACCTCTGAAGTCTCTAAGTAAATCAACTCTGCAACTCTGAACGCCGGAACTCTGACTGCCAATCTTCCTCCTTGAGAACTCTGAAGGTTTAGGAAATTGGGTTTTGATGTGTTGATGGTTTAACAAAGATCAATCCCACCACAAACAAAGAAGACAAGAAAAGCAAATAAGTCTTCAAGGTGAGAACAAGAAGATTGAAAACTAAGAATGTGTTTACACTCAAGATATTGTGTTTTCAACACTTGTGAAGTTGGCTCAATGTTTGTTTATATAGTTTGGGCAAATGAAATGGTTTCATAGTGTTATTTTAGCTTAAAAACATGTCTAAAATAACCTACTTACGCAGGAAAGTTCGAACGCACTTCAAACGTAACTCAAACGCAAAGTTTTTTCCTCGAAACGTTCGAACGAAAATACGAACGCCACACGAACGCGGGTCGCGGACTAGTTTTCAAGGGTGACTTAAAAACACTTGTAACTTTCTCGTCCCATGGCCAAATCATGTGTTCTTTATATGTACGCGATCGTCTTCGAGTATATCTTCCAATGCAACTGACCTCATATCAATTTGAGCTCTAAACATTCTGGAATATTCAAAAGAGTGAACATCGCTAGGATAACTCCATCAGATTTTGTCCAAATACTTGTCCAATTGCTCTGAGATCTTCAAGACTCATTACAACTCAATTGAACTTGTTTTGTTACGACATTGCTAATAGAAATGAAACTAAAAATCTCCCCATTTGGCATTCCGTGATAAAATACTACCTAATACAAAGACTACGGTAATAGACCCAGAAAGAAAATAGTCAACTGCCAACCATCACGATAATGACTTATTACATTAAGACTCGATCTAATACCTAACTGAATAGTCTTGAAATCAATGTCACCTCAGCAACAAACCTGCTTACCTGAAATATCCACAAATAACAATATACCGTGAAAAGCACAGAGATTATAAAGAACAAATAAAGCAGTGATAAAACTCATGCATGTACAAATAGATAATAGATATCCTACTCCCTTTTAATCCTACTCCCTCTAAACCGGAGATATAAAAACAAGGATATAATACTACTCACAAACTAAATCTCAAATTATTCTCCTCATTTTTGTCACGAAATGACAAGGGGTAAAAGAATGACACATGCAAGAGAATATTCAAATAAAAGTTACTCCCCTTCACGAAAGCCTTACTAAGTTAGCAGAAATAACGCATGGGAATTAATCACTCATAGATGTGCAAAAAAAATATTGTGCCAAGACATGAAGCACATACAATCACACAATGAGTTTTTTTTTAAAAAAAATCAATCAAAATTGACTGAAACAACATTGCAAGCAAGTACAATGATACCCAGTCAATATTCAGCTGTTTATGACATGAAATAATATGCATCACTTTAGATTTTTCTAAATACTATACATACGCATATGACATAAACACCAAAGCATAACAAGTACTTGCGTGAAAAAATAAATACACAACAAATCAAGGCTTAAGACCTTATTTTATGAGCGGGACAAAGCCAAGGAAATCTCATCTTTTGACACACCAAGTCCACGAAATAAGTGTTCAAACCCAGCACCACTAGGACTTGAAAATAAGCAACATTGGTTGCATGCCATAAGATTCTCCCTATAAATATAATGAGCTCATAAATAAATATTCTTTCGAGTGAAGGGTTTTTGCCTTATCTTTTGAATTTAGCTCATTGGCTCTTTTGCATTAAAGACTCATGTAAGAAAAATTATTTATTTATTTATTTTTACTTTAACAAAGGGATAACACAGGGTCATTTAGTCAAATGTCACACTATTTAGTGAGCTAAGTATGATAGAGATTAGACTGTCAGTCCAAAAACTCATACATGCTACCTGTTAGTGTTGGTGCTCGGAGTGCCAATCCAGATCGTATTTATGTCCGATTCATGAATACGAACAATTTCATTTTCCATAATATTACTTATTTAATGGTAGCACTCTTGTCTTTTATACACATATTCGATCTAATTACGATTGGATATTCAATTACGATTAGATTGAAACTAAATCTGGTTTAGTGATACGTGTATATTAGACAAAGACCCTGAGATTTACAATGTAATGCACAGTTACAATGTAGTTTGTAATTGACATTGAGAAGCACACTATAAGATGTATATCCTTAAATAAAGTTTATGGTCAAGATTTACTAACACGGGTCGGTTAGTAAAATCCGCTGAGACCAGTACATGTCATACATCGTGACTTGGTCCGATGGTTTATCTCAATGAACCATGAGTCTCAGGAGACTCGTATAGACATGTAGATGTTTATTTGATAAACACTGAATGACTCACTGAAGATTTTCTAATAGATGGTACACCAACGTCAATAGGAATCTTCTTGAGTTGAGCGAGCATAGTGGTCATTCGACTTGAGATACCATTGTGGATATATGAGTTATTATCCATACTTTGATGGTAGTCATGTCACCGATCTATTCATGATCAGACCTCCGCCTGTTCGTTGGGTGTTGATTGATGCCCATGATATCTTGTGCGTATCAAGAGAGGATCCGTCAGTCATGTGTACAAGACATAGGCATCCTACGCGTGTTTGCGATCTAGTAAATCCATGGCCGTTGTATAACTTCGGAAATCAGTTCCGAGTGTTATTTAGAGATCGTAAATTAAAAGTCGATTTTATTATACCGAACGGATTTGACGTTCTTATATATATCTAAGTATAATATGGATAGCCTGTGATAGAGGGATTATACGTATACAATGACCTCGACTTGCATAGTTTAGCGAGATTATCTGTGGTCGTCATAATTCATGAGTGGGTTAATTATGGACACGATATTGGATTTCGTGATGGATAAACCTAAACTTAGAGAGTCCCACAATATGAAGTGTACTCGTTGAACACTTGGGCAACACGATATGAATAATACAGATTATTCATAATAGTTCATCGGATTAAATGAGTTTATTCAGATCGTTTAATCGGTTAAACGATAACACATGCAATAGGGGATTTTGGTCATTTCATAATTATTGTGTATTTCTATTTGATACGTAATTTGATTAGATACACATTAATTAAGTGTCAAATGAGATTTTGACACATGCCATTAATATATGTATTTGTTATTTAATGTAAATAAAAAATATATATAATACTAATTATATTAATTAATTATTTAGATATTTAATTATTAAATATTTGAATAATTAAATAATATTCATTTTTTATAAATGTTATGAAATATGTTTAATTATTATTGGAACACATAGCATGATTAAGTTAAACTTAATGTGTGCAATTATGATTGGTTAACATAAAGTTTAACATTTTTAATTGGATTAATTTTTAAAAATGACCAATTTAGCCCTCATGAGTCGGTCACTTGTATTTTTTAAGATAAAAAATTTTCATTTCCTTATATCCATCTCCTTGGCCGAACACCACAATTAGAAAAGCTCTCAATCTTTGGTTTGAAGAAACCATGAAGAAATTGAAGAAAATCAAGAAAAATGCTAAGGAAACAATATAATTAAAGGTAATTCTTTATATCCTCAAGCTTAGAAATCATGTTTCTTGTTTCTTGACGATCTTATGAGATCCTAGGGTTTCTTCTTTTCATAAAATTTGAGGCTTTTGGTTTTGGTGGATGGATATGGAAGTATTGATGCATGTGTGAAGTGAATTGGATGATATTAGTGTAATTATTATTCAAATTATTCATTTGATGATATGTTATCATTCTAGAGTGTTATGACCACTCTTTTAATGCCTAGAATTGTTCTTGGGTGCTTCATGTGTGATGACTTTGATTGGTGTTTTGATTAATTGGATTAATCTTGAAAAATTGGATTTAAAGCATGAAATTTGATTATTTTTTGTTCTGGATTAGATATGGAATTGATTCTGTTTTGGTGATGAAAATGATGTCATTTGAATGTATTGAATGTGTTTTGGGTGTTGGAATAATTGCCGAAAATTGTTTCAGAGTGAAATAAGCGAAAACGGCCCAAAACGACGTTACCGGGTGACTCTTGAGCCAACCGGGTGACGACTGTCTAAACAATGAATTTTTCACTGTTCGAGCAGCCCATGAACTGCCCTAAAACTATTGGGGCTGACCTGGGCAGTCCCCATAAGTGTTGGGTGGTCGGTTCGGTCAAAAATACGTTTTGTGTCATTTTGCGGAAAAACATTTTCGTAAAAATTTCGCGAAGTTTCTATTTTATTCATGTCATTATCTGATATCGAATAAATGTGTTTAGGTGAAATATGAATGAATTATTCATATTGGATATTGAATAATTCATTCAGTAATTTGAAAAAATTTTGAAATTACGATTTCGCCCGAACCGCGCTTCCGTCGCGCCCTTGGCCCAAAACCCAACAAAAATGGTATAAGAGCAGGTCCGATGCTTCATCCATTACATTAGTCATGCTTGATATATGATACGTAATCCAATTTTAATGTTCGTACATGCATGTAATCTATATGTTTCTTCACTTTTCAGTTCTACGCTAACGGAAACGTAACCGATATTTAATGGTTAAATTGAGTTATGTTTTCTAAGGTTGAATTGAATTGTTTAGAAAATGATTTAGATTAAAATTCTGTATTTGATGTGGAGCAATGCTTCGTTGAGGAAAATCCCCGCTTAAAATAAGACTGTAAAGTAACGTGTATTGGATGCATGTTTCTGGGTCCGTCTTGTCAATACGGTTTATGGGTAACTTTCTATGGCTGCATCCAAGATCGTGCCAAAGCAGTGAAGGTGTAGTTGATAGAATTTTATCCATGCCAATTGTATATTGATACTAGAAAAATTCAAGTGAAAGTGAAAATCCTGAAAGTGTCAAAGCTGTCAGGACTACATCGGTAGCTTGAGTTTGTCATTGGCAAGTGAAGTCTTGATACGCCTCCTTGTGAACGTACCAAAGCTGTCATAACGAGAAACGATCATGACCAAAATTAGGAGTCACTGGTGAGTGATTGACAATGAGTTGTCTACCTAATGAATATACGTAAGCGAGATCGTGTCAAAGCTGTGAGTCGAAATATATTTATGAGATCCTACTCTCACTATGGAATTCGATTTAATTATTGAATTCTTGTTATCCGTTGGGGATTACGGTATTACGTAAAGTAGTGTGAGACACTGCTGGGTTAAAAATCCATAACTAAAGCAGTGTGTAATTTTATGGAATTTGCTACTTTTATTTTCCTTTATTCTATTTTTTTTTTATAGAATTATACTTCTAATCCATTGCATATCATATTATTTGAATATGTTTTCCGACTTTACTTATGGTTGCGAGTTTCTAAAATAGGTTCTATAATGAAAGTAGACTTAGATATTGTTAGATTAGTTCAAACCATCAGGAACTGTTGTTTCGATTTTCTTAAAAATCAAGATGGTTAGTGACTTAGTTACTAAGTCACGATTAATAATCTAAATATTTTGGATATAGTTATCTAATAAGAATAGTTTCTTATGCAGTAAGAATTAACTTGAATTAGTTCATGTCTCGAGATTCTTGACTGGCATTAGGAAAACCCCATTAGTATTTGTTTATCTTATAATGACGTTTCTTGGCTTTAGTGACTTTTAGAAGTCACGTGTCTGACACAGTTTGATAATCAATCATTTGCAATTGCTGTGAATAATTGAACACAAATTATAAAGATTAAGAAAATAGATGTGTATAGTTGTGTATATGGAATATTGATTCTCACAATACGACAACTATATGTATTGGATACTAGATCTCCCGTCTAGTTATTTAAAATAATGTTTAATAACTGTTTTGATATTTGATATCAGAACTTGTGACTATTGGATAGTTACTTGTTCTATATAAACAGTTGTTACATATTTTAATATGACTAGTAGTGTTATTAATGAAAAGATAAACATTAAGAAAATGTTCGGTTAACTAAATAAATTAGAACAGTGCTTTATGAGATTTTATCACACAAGCATAAGATGCTTATTCTGTATGGTAAAGGATGGTCTGATACGAGATCACACCATGTATCCTTATCCATTTAATGAATATTGTATTCAGGATGTGATTAAATCTCATTTAACCAATGATCGTCATTGGACCACAAAATTTATTAGACTAATACATTGGATGCATGTAGTTTAATGAATTAGAAATTGCCTTAGATAGTTTTCTTTACTCCGTAATTTATAATGTAATGACCATTTTTTACATATTTTTTTTTCTAAACATATCGATAATGATACTTATTTTAAAGTTTATTTTTATAACTCAATAATATATGTTTTTTCTTAAAATATTTTACATTTTGGGAGATATTTAATTTTTAAATTGATAATTCCAAGAAAAAAATCCATAATTTCTCCTCAAGACCTGTACATGTTTTCATTATTTTTATTTTGTTTTTGAGTGGTAAACTTCTAGTTACATTATTTGACTATTTATATTTATATATGAAAGTTCGTATTTATCCAAGGTTCTGACCCTATATAGAATTTATCACAATTAACTAAGACAAGTCCTAATTAATGTGTTTATAGATTAATCAAATTAACAACCAACCAACCTTAAGTCTACGCAATGATAGATCAAAACAGAATGTTCAAGCAATAAATAATAATGCAGAAAATAAATATCAACTACACAAAATTAACACAAGTATTTTGATGATGAAGTGGAAAACTCGTGCGAGTAAAAAACCACTTCGGGTATCTCGGCTACCAGTCCAAAATCCACTATATGAGAAAAACTTACAGTGATGGTAAAAGACCTATGGCGGCAATTCCACCGACTCTAGTACCTTTAGACTGCAAGAACTCGAAGAACTCCTCGAGTCTGTACCTCACGGTTTTCTTCCGAACCTCTGAAGTCTCTGAGTGAATCAACTCTACAACTCTGAACGCCGAACTCCGACTGCCAATCTTCCTCCTTGAGAACTCTGAAGGTTTAAGAAATTGGGTTTTGATGTGTTGATGATTTAACAAAGATCAATCTCATCACAAACAAAGAAGACAAGAAAAGCAAATAAGTTTTCAAGGTGAGAACAGAGAAGATTGAAAACTAGGAATGTGTTTAGGCTCAAGATAATGTGTTTTCAACACTTGTGAATGTGGCTCAATGTTTGTTTATATAGGTAGGACATAGGAAATGGTTTCCTAGTGTTATTTTGGCTTAAAAACATGTCTAAAATAACCTAATTACGTAGGGGCGTTCGAACGCACTTCAAACGCAAAGTTTCTGCCTCGAAACGTTCGAACGAAAATACGAACACCACACGAATGCGGGTCGCGGACTGGTTTTCAAGGGTAACTTAAAAACACTTGTAACTTTCTCATCCCTTGGCCAAATCACGTGTTCTTTATATGTACGCGATCGTCTTCAAGTCTAATTTCCATTGCAACTGACCTCATGTAAATTTGAGATCTAAATATTCTGGAATATTTAAAAAGGGTGAACATCCCTCGGATAACTCCATCAGATTTTGTTCAAATACTTGTCCAATTGTTCCGAAATCTTCAAGACTAATTACAACTCAATTGAACTTGTTTTGTTACGGACATTGTCAATAAAAATGGAACTAACAATATATTTTTACATGTGGATAGAATAAATGTGAAGAGTCATTTGTGTTTGGAATGAAATAGAATAACCCTAATGGCCGTGAGCTTAACAGGAAAAACTCATCCATTTTAATATTAAGATCAACTAAGGTAAATTAACGAAAAATAATAAAATTTATGATTTTATATAACTTTATTATTACGATATTATTTTACGTAAAATGTGATATTTTTAAATTTGAAATATTAGATTATTATTTTTGATTTTATATTACTTTAGTATTAAAATGTACATTTAAATTTTAAACAAAAAAGTAACAATCGGACGGTACCAACACCTTAAAATGAACTCTCTCACACCATAACCATTTCCCACCAACACGTATTCTTAAACTACAAAAACAACATCATAGAATAAGCGAAAAATAATTCACTTTACCATATTATGATATATCCTGCTCACTACTAGCTTTGGCTGTTCATGGTCTTCTTTAGCTCTTTATCTTGATTTATTGTAAGCTTTTTTCCGTGCATGAATTGATAGTGTTAGTGCAAATCAGCTAAAGCATGTATTTTGCTTTCTGGGTTCGATTCTTCTTCTTGTTTGTTGTCCTGGGTAGTTGTTAATTTGTATGGTTTTTTAAGTTTGCTTCCAGAGTTATTGACTTCTTGTTATCTGTTTATTTACTTTATTGTTTCTTTAGATAATTAATTTCATTTAATGGAAGCCACTTTGTTTGATCTTGAATATCCATGTAAATAGATTCTCAATTTAACCAACAAAAAAAAAAAAACATTTTCAGATATATAAACTTTACCATTCGCCATAAGATGGGAATAACTTTCAGCATTTTTTTACTTTTCTTTTCTCTTTTTAAATTTATGTAACTTATTTTTGTGCTGTTGTTTGTTAAAGTTTTGGACTTTGGTATTAGGTGTTAGTCGTAGCTTTAAGGTTTATGTGTTATTTGTTCAACCTGTTATCAAAGCTTATTTGAACTAGAAGTCTTGCATACTGTTTGGATCCATTTATGTGCTTGGGTGCATGTTTTGGTCCTTCTTATGACTCCCTCGAGTAAAATTTGAAGCGTATGTAGGAAGGCATGTTACATTTACTCGTCTTTTTCAATAGCTTTTGACATATAAGTTTGAGGAAGACACTTCTGTTTGCTTCTTTATCCTCTCACTTTTTCTTTTCTTTTAGTTTCTGGCCTTTTCGCAATCTTATTTGTGTTTATACTTTTATCATTGTTGATTTGCTATTGCGTTTCTTGAACCCTTCTTTTAATTGAGTAATGTTTCTTAATTTGTTTTGGACTCTTTAGGTAGTCTGCTAGATGGATAGGACCAGACTCAATATAAGGACTCGTTGCTCTGGTTCAACACCATCAGAAGAATCAGCTTTGGACTTTGAAAGAAACTGTTGCAGTCATCCTAATCTGCCTTCATTAAGTTCACCCACACTTCAACCTTTTGCTTCAGCTGGGCAACACTGTGAGAGCAATGCCGCTTACTTCTCATGGCCTACCTCTAGCCGTCTAAGTGATGCAGCTGAAGAGCGGGCAAATTATTTTGCTAATCTACAGAAAGGAGTGTTACCTGAAACTCTTGGTCAATTGCCTAAAGGGCAACAGGCAACCACGTTGCTAGATCTAATGACTATAAGAGCTTTTCATAGCAAAATCTTGCGATGTTATAGTCTTGGAACAGCAGTCGGGTTTCGTATTAAACGTGGTGTGTTAACTGACATACCAGCTATTCTTGTTTTTGTTTCCAGGAAAGTTCACAAGCAATGGCTCAGCCCCATCCAGTGTCTACCCGCTGCCTTAGAGGTCAGGAATGTCACAATTACTTTACTGTCTTTATATCATTTTTTGTTTGTTTGTCCTTGAGGAGGTTGGGATTATTTTTCCAATACCCAGCTTATGTTACTTGGGTTTTATTTCATAAAAGATATATCTTAGATTCTTTAATCAGGGACCAGGTGGTGTATGGTGTGATGTGGATGTGGTAGAGTTCTCGTATTTTGGTGCACCCGAACCAACTCCCAAAGAACAATTATACACTGAGATTGTGGATGATTTGCGTGGGGGTGATCCATCTATTGGTTCAGGTTCTCAGGTATTCTGAAGTTACAATGTAAAGTTTTCATGATATTCCAGTAATGACTGCAGGATAGTTGTTTCTATCTCTAAATGATTTCTTTCATTCATTATGATTTTTGAATAACTATTTTTGATAAGTATGGGTTGGGCACCCAGATTTGACCTTAATACAAGTTTTATGTTCTTCCTACTTTCAGACAAACTTGTACACATGCTTCGTTTGTTCTTATTAGGGTGAGAAGGTCGAAGGGCTAGTCTTAACTACCATTCATACATGAGAATTTATGGTTGCTATCCTTCTCTTGCATAAAAGTAGAATGCACTTTCCTTTTTGTGGGTTATTGCTTTAAACTATTGGCCTATGCCATTGTGCCCTTTGGGTCTTAACGCTTGCTTCACCTACACATAATTGTGTAAAAAAGTGTGTTAGGTGTCACATTATGTAGTTCTTTGCGGACGCCTTGAGGGCACAGTTTCGATGTGATTGATAGGTCCCATGCATGATGATACTGATAATTAGCTTTATTAATCTTGGAGAGTAAAACGTAGTTAATTTGTTGGTTATGAGCCATCTGACATAGTTGATAACTATGCATTGAAGCCAGTATCTTGCAGCAAGCTCATGAGAGAGAACATTTTCATTTGACCAGAGGCATTGGGGCAGACCCCGGGGGGGGGGGGGGGGGGGGGGTTGCATATGAATTCAAACAATGAGGACAGCCTATAATCACTAATTTTGATACATTTTGCTTGTGCACAGGTAGCGAGCCATGAGACCTATGGAACCCTAGGCGCTATTGTCAAGAGCCAAACTGGCAGTCGACAGGTTGGTTTTCTCACAAATCGACATGTTGCTGTCAACTTAGATTACCCAAATCAGAAAATGTTTCATCCTTTGCCTCCAACACTTGGACCTGGGGTATATCTTGGTGCAGTGGAGAGAGCAACTTCTTTCATCACAGATGACCTTTGGTATGACATTTTTGCTGGAATAAATCCAGGTAAGAGGTTTTAAAATGTTTGTGCAAGTGATTTACAGTTAACCCTTGGAGATAAACTCGAATGATTTCTTTAGTGAGTATGCTCCTTCATTGCACTGCAGTATCCAAACTTCACTCTCAATTGTTCTGCCAATGAAAAATAAAATAAATATTGAGAACTATGAATGAAAGGTTTTAAAGTGGAGTTCCAGAGATTTCAATAGGATGTAGTGAAGACATTATGACAGAAAACATCTGAAAGAAGTTTTCCGGTTTACCATTTTCCTTGACCACTTATCTACCCAATTAATCCATCTAGATAAGCCAGCATCAGCGTAAATCACTTGCTTCATTTTATTTTATTTTAATAAATCGCATAAACAGATTGCATTAATGGAAATGGAGATAAACCAGCTGTCCATTAACCCCAGAAACAATTGGAATTAAATAAAAAGGGCCTTATTTTCTCCATATTTGAAGGCTAATTGTGAACATTTTATCTCTCAAAGTAAGGAATTACTCAGTTCTAAGTGTTTCTATAAAATGTTACAAGAAAGGGTAGTCAGAATTGTCTATTTGGTGGAATAGCCGACTTGAATTTCTTCAGTGGTTGTTACTGTTAGAAATTTTACTATTTTCTAGAATATAAATCCCAAAGTGGACTTACTGATTACTGACATTCAGTTCCTAAATCTCCATCAAAGCTGAATTATACACGCTACAAAAGAACTGCACTTGAGCTGACAATACCAATCCTAGTCCCTCACTGTTTAATATTCCATTGCATTATGCTTTAATAAGCTATGGAAACCTATTTTTGAGATTCGGAAGAGATGTTTAGGCTCCAGAAACATATGTAACAGTTTTTAAAAATCAAACCTCTCAATGATTTACAATTACCTAAAAGTTCATGCATTGACACTCAGGCATATTGAATTGGTTATTGTTTTCAAATTCACCAAGCCAGACTTTATAGTCATGGCTGCAAACTTTGAGTTCTTATGATCCCAATAATCCCAATACGGGTCCACTTGCAATCCACTGATGGCCAAAGATAATCTATGACATAGGACACAACATCGGTTGATCAAAAACTCAAGGATGCTTTAAGCGTGAATATATGGGTTTAAAGGTCTTTTATGTTATTATCTGTTTGTGTTGAATCAAAAGCTTTTGAAGCACTTTTAAATCTTTTCTTATCCTTCCATAAAAATAGTTGTGAAGAAGCCACTCACCATAACCCCTTTTTGTGCTCTCTTTTTTATATTTACGATTTTTTTCTCTTTTATTTCTTTTCACATTTTCTTACTTCTGGTGTATTGCAAGTCAATCCTGGAAATATGCTTGTGAAACAAACTGTGCTTAGTTGCAGTTGGATCAGTCCACAATTATCGGGTTTCATCTTGTTTCTTTTGGCCATCATTCAAGTCAGTTAGACAAATTAGGTGCTTCTCAGGATTGTACAGATAAAGATTTTTCTAGTTTACATTGATTTTGATAGGAAATATGTCTCCTTTTTCTCGTCGTCCTTGACTGTTTCTGATATAGTAGTTTTCCACTTAAATTTTCATGTTGTGTGATTGGTTTTTTTCTCCAACTATATTTTCTTTTATAACTTGTATGATATTTTTGCTTGTGTGCTCTTGGGAGGGGCCAAAAATCCCAGCAGGTTTAATTTATTTAAGAATTAGATATCAGAATCTTCATCCTCCTTTTTTTTTCCTTTTCTCTCACCTAACTCCTTTTGATTTTTTATGTTGTTTAGGCGATTAAATAATCTTGGCCAATAGCCAATTTTATCGATAATAATCTTGGCCAATTGCCACTTTTATGTTCTTACATATTTATGTTTGACTTTTTCCCATAATACAAGCTATGATTTGGTGCATCCACAGAGACATTTGTGAGAGCAGATGGGGCATTCATCCCTTTTGCTGATGATTTTGACATGTCCACTGTTACTACATCTGTGAAAGGCCTGGGAGAGATTGGTGAGGTCAAGATTATAGACTTGCAGTCTCCTATAAGTAGCCTCATAGGGAAACAAGTGGTGAAAGTTGGAAGAAGTTCTGGCCTGACAACAGGAACTGTGTTTGCCTATGGCCTCGAGTATAATGATGAGAAAGGCATATGCTTCTTAACTGATTTTCTTGTTGTGGGAGAAAACCAACAGACGTTTGACCTTGAGGGCGACAGTGGAAGCCTTATTTTAATGAAGGGTGAGAATTGCGAGAAACCACGACCTATAGGTATCATTTGGGGTGGGACTGCTAACCGTGGCCGACTTAAGTTAAAAATTGGGCAACCTCCAGAGAACTGGACTAGTGGGGTTGATCTTGGACGCCTACTCAACCTTCTTGAACTTGATCTCATCACAACGGATGAAGGGCTTAAAGGTTTGTGCTTCTAAAATGTCTCTTTGTTTGTGTCCTGTCCTCTGTGCATGTGTGAGTGATGGTTCAATTTAATTCTATATCGAGGAAAAGAAGCTTATCCTGTTACGATGCAGAGACTACGTAACTTTAGTATAAATCTAAAAGATATATAGATGAATGGACATGAATTGATTGGTGAACTGACTAAAAAGACTATCATGTCTCTGTATTTTTGTTATTACCAGTGGCAGTGCAAGAACGAAGAGCTGCCTCAGCGACAGCAATCGGCTCTACTGTAGGGGATTCCTCACCCCCTGATGGAATTCTTTTGAAGGACAATGCTGAAGACAAATTTGAGCCACTCGGTCTTCAGATACAACATATCCCTTTGGAAGTCGAATGCCACAGCCCAGAAACAAATCCATCGCTAATGGAAACCGATTTTCATTTGGAAGACGGTGTCAAGGCTGGTCCCAGTGTTGAGCATCAGTTTATTCCGAGCTTCACTGGACATTCACCCTTACATCAAAACAGTCAGTCAGATAAGGCGAGTTCAGAGAATCTTGCTTCATTAAGGAATGGGTGTGATGAAGATATATGTTTCTCATTGCAATTGGGCGAGAACGAAGCCAAGAGGAGGCGGTCTGATGCTTCAGCCAGCAAGGAAGAATCAAAATGATTCATATCCATGATTCTAGCTGGGTGAGTGAATCCTTTTGCATTATGAATGTGTCAATGTTGAATTTTCAATAAGAGCATTCGACAAAACAGTGGTTCAAATACTTTGAGTTGATCACATAACTTTTTCTCGTGCTGCAAACAAAAATAGTCTCACAGTTTTCATCTTCAACAAATTGCTTCATTTGATGATCACCCCATAATTCCTCTCTTGTTGATTTGGACCTTGAGCTACTTTATGAAGATGATCTTTCTAGTTTGCCTTGACAAGCTCTTGCATTTTCTTAGATCTTCATTGTAAAATTTTCTCGGGAAAATAATTCTGAAGGAGATCAGAAAGATGGGAATGGAAACCTGAGTTTTGTGGTTTCTTATTTATGGTTGTGTGACAAAATGTGTGCACATGAACATTCACTTGACCATTTTGAACCAATCTGTTCATCGCCAGATTCATTTACTTTTTGATATCATTCGCATTGAATCTGGTTTATCTTTTAAGATAAGGGTGTAAGTAAATCGAAATATATATTTTCAACTACTTATCTCTTCCAAAACTCTAATCTGAGTGGCAGGCTTGATGGGAGGGGCACATTGAATCCGGATTTAGGATAATGTTTGGATTGATGGAAGAGAATGAAATGTAATTTAAAAAATTTAAAATCAGTTGTTTGGATTGGTAGAAGGAGATGGAGAATGAAAGAGAGTGTAACAAAAGATTTGGAAAAAGAATTTGTCTAACTACTGATACTTGGACTTCAATACAAAGGGTCTATTATATGTGTCTCAACGCACGTTATATTGATGAGAACTGAAAATTGAACCAAAGGATTCTGAATTTTTGTTCAATTTCTAGTCATAAAAGGGAGGCAATTGGTAGGGCATAGAGACATGCTTATCCGTTTGGGAAATTGATGGGGTAATGGCGGTGACAGTTGACAATACAAGCTCTAATGATGTCGTTGTAGATTATTTGAAGAGAAAAATGAGAACATGGCCAACCACTATTCTTCAGCTAAGTACCTACATGTTAGGTGTGCTGCACATATCTTGAATCCAGTTATAAAAGAGGGTTTGAAAGAGGCTAGCAAGTCAGTTGACCGTATTCGACAGGCTGTAAAATTCATTAGACAATCTCCTTCTAGGCTGCAAAAGTTTAATGAATGTGTAGCTATTGAGAAACTTGATAGCAAGTGTATGTTGAATCTTGATTGTCCCACAAGGTGGAATTCTACCTACAAGATGCTTGATGTGGCCTTGAAATTCAGAAATACTTTTGAGAGATATGATGACCTAAATCCAAATTATAGTAGAGATCTTACACTAAATTATGATGGAGTTCCTCTGGATAGTGATTGGAACAATGTCAACAGCTTGGTAGTTTTCCTACGACGCTTCTATGAGATTACATTACGAGTCTCTGCAAAAAAATATGTAACTGCCAACATTTTTTTTTGAGGAGATTATTGCAATTGATTACTTGTTAAATGAGTTGGAGAATGGTGATGACTTGGATATGAGTGCTATGACAAGGAAAATGAGGCAATAATATGAGAAATATTGGGGGAAGACTAACAAAATGAACAAGATGATTTACATAGCTGCCATTCTTGATCATATGAGAAAATTAGGGTATCTTGAATTTGCATTGGAGCAAATGTATAGAAAATAATTAAGTGGTCAGTTGACTAAGAGTGTGAAAGAAGCAACTTATGAGCTATATGAAGATTATAAGAAGCTTGCATCTACAAACAGTTAGCGACCTCCAAATTCTATCTTTGTTGCCTCATCATCATCTATGACTTGTGTAGAAGGTAATGATCTTGTAGTTTCTATATCAAAGCTCATGATATCCAAGTATAAGAGGTTTAGGTTTGAATCTCATGGTGATGATGCAAAATCTGATTTGGAAAAGTATTTAACAAAGGAAGGTGAAGACGATTGTGATGACTTTGAAATTCTTCAGTGGTGGCAGCTTAACTTTTCCAAGTTTCATTTACTTTCAGAGATGGCACATGGTGTGCTAGCAATACCAATGTCAATTGTTGCAACGGAGTCGGCTTTTAGCACAAGTGGGAGAATATTAGATGAATTTTGGAGCTCTTTAACTCCTAAAATTGTAGAATCCTTAATGTGTTCTCAAGATTGGTTTCAACATTTCATGAAGAAAATTATTGAAAAGAAGGAACAAATAAAAGAAGTTATGAAGCTTGAGGTAATTGAAAAAAATCAATATTCTATTAAGTATTACTATTAAATTTATTATTTTTATTTTTCCATATACGACAAACTAAAACTATGTTGTATACTTGAAATAATACAGAAATGACAAAACTTGAAATCACTGTCACTTCAGGCTTTGAATATGAGTAATGACAGAATTGTTTTTGAGTTGCTGCATTGCTGAGCTGCTGGGCCTGAGTTGCTGACTTTGAATATGATTAATGACTTTTATTTACTTGTTAGTTGTTGAACACCTAATTTTTAAATTTGTGTTAATTTGAATATATTGAGATGCCGACTTTGAATATGATTAATGATTAATGAATGAATTGTTATTTGTGGAGATTCTAAACTAGTTAATAACCGAATTAACCAAAATCGACCGAAAAATAATGGTTCAGTTGTTAATGGTTATGTGCCATCATATGGTTAAATCGGTTGATTATATACATAATCAAATAATTTCATTTCGGTCAAAAAGTCACTTATTAACTGACCAAACCGACCGATGCACACTCATAAGCTGGAGGTTAAATAAGAGGATTTTCCACTGTCTTTTTCTCTTTTTTCCCGACATGATTTTGAGTTTTTTTTTTAAACCCTTAAAAGGAATATGTTGTTTTTGATATGAGTGATTTTAGAATAGCTGACACAAGTAGTCGGTTTAAATTTAAAAAAAAAACTCTTTTATACATAAACTTCAGATAAATTATCCAAGACATCCTGCGACTACTGCTTTTAGTATTTAATGTTAATTTTGAGGGGGAATTTTTTTTTTCTAATTTACGATTGATGACAGTCATATTTAGCACTACTAAGTCCTAATAAACCATTTTTTGTTTTTGCCCTGATCGAGGGATACTCTCGTGATGACGCTAAGTCTGAACCCTCCAAAGCTCGATTAATTTCCTGAAATATGTGGCTTTGGAATGGAACCAACAGCTCGGAGAGGTTTTGATGGGACTACTTTGTGAAAGTTGAAAGAGCTCACCGTCGTACAAAGAAGGAGGATGATTGGCAATTACTATCGCTATTGCCCACAACCTAATTTGACAATGGGGATTCAGTGTCACATTGATCCAGATGCATTATCGAGTCTACTATAGGATCATCACGGTGGCCTCCAAGGCAAGTGTGGTGACAATTTAGCCAATAATTCTAATCTCATTGCTAAATTATTATACACCTAGTAAACACTCAAGATGGAACTATACTACCGATAAAAATATTTTTGGTGTTCTTGAAGACAACTATTATAATAATGCTATAATTACATTATAATAGAGAAGAAAATTATCTAATAGTTGTAGGTTGTTATTAACTTGGCAATATATGTAACCTATTGATCACGCAGTTTTGAAAAATCATCCTTGGTGTAGTCATCAATTCCCTAAAATTGATCATTGATCACAAGTTATTCATAAAAAAATAATTATTTTATATTTTAAAGTATTTTATAAACTTACATTATTTTTAAAAATGTTGACATTTGTAAGAATGTCCTGCATATACTTCATGACATAATAGCCACACTCAAAGTTGTTAGGTTGTTGCGAGCACGACATAAAAAAATAAATTAGATGAGTGTACATCATTAATTGAAAAAAAAACTAAAAATATTAGTTTTCATTTATACCTTCACAGAGAACTATTGAACATCACCAGACTTTGTATTAGTCTTCAAACATGGGTATACTATATGTTGGGATATATGCCTAAGAGCATAATGTAATGCGTAAACAAGATTTTATTTTAAGTAATAAACGATGTAGTTATTCATTTATTAAAATGTTGATTTTAAACTTGCATAATATAAATTATCATGTATGCCATTGGATACTAAATGTACGTTCAGATTTTGTGTATAAGTGTTATACATAAGATGATTTAAACATGAAATTAGTAATCCTAAATAGTTCGTAGAGAGCAAACAAAAACGAGTACTTTTGTAGGACACAGATGTTGGACGACGCTGTTTTAGGCTCGCGGCCTGGTTGGGAGTACGGAGTAGCCCGCTGGGGAACTAAACCGGAGAAATAACATGGAGTCGCCACCCGGTGTGAATCGGAAAAATGATTTAAGGCCGCACTCACCCCTCGCAAGGGAAGACCTCAAACCGTTGGGTTCGGAATGGTCCCTTACTTATGCCACTTGTAATGATATGATTTGTGCAATAATCTAACCAAGCCTAAGCAACATATATTTCCAAGGATAATCTATTCCTAAGTTCGCATGTATAAAATAAATCATCATAACGACAAACATATGATATCACACAATAATCTCATGAACATGTTGAATCACCAAACACGAAAAATAAATAACAACTTAAACATAAACGTAAATTGAACGCCTATTGCGAAAGAAGATAACCAAATCATGCATAGAGGGATAACGTCCTAATGGCTAAATCATGCTTGAACACAATCTCACGAACACATCAAATAGATAAATGCGGGAATACAAATAGATGACAACAGTAAAAGTGTCAATAATGGAATGATTAATTACATAATGCAAGAGAATTCACCCAAGAAGCAATCATGCATGAAATGTGATGAAAAGGACTCGGTTCAGTGTATGTGCGTTCGTGTAGCGTTTGATAACGCGTTCGAACGGTAAACAGAAGGTTCGCGTTCGTATAGCGTTCGAGATCACGTTCGAACGGGACAAGACCTGATGCATGATAAAATAAAACGCATGAGCGTTCGAGTAGCGTTCATAAACGCGTTCGAATGGTAAACATAAGGTTCGCATTCGTATAGCGTTTGATAACGCGTTCGAACGAGACATGACCTGATGAAACAAAACGCATGCGCGTCCGAGTAGCATTCGCGTTCGAACGGGAAACAGAAGGTTCGCGTTCGTATAGTGTTTGAGAACACGTTCGAACGCGACAAGACCTGATGAAACAAAACGCATGCGTATTTGAGTTGCGTTCGTAAACGTATTCGAACGGGAAACAGAAGGTTCGCGTTCGTATAGCGTTCAAGAACGCGTTTGAATGGGATAAGACCTGATGCATGATAGACGACGTGAAAACATACATAGATGAGCAAATGCACAATGTAGGACCCCGTGTGCCCGATTGAACTCATTCCCATTCAATCGAGTGTACCTCATCCAGCGCGGCAAAATATCATGGTAAATGTAGCCTTTAGGCATTTTCCCTCGAATAGAGGACCTTTAGTCCACCCTAGTTAGCCCATGCGCACTAGAATGCAATACATGTGTAAATAGAGCAATGATATGCAAAAGGTCAATGACATAACAAAAGGCGCGGCAAAACATCGTGGTAAAGGTAGCCTTTAGGCATTTTCCCTCGAATAGAGGACCTTTAATCCACCCAAGTTAGCCCATGCGCATTATATTACTATGCATACAAATGAATAAAACAATGATGTGGAACTCCGTATGTCCGATTAAACATATCTCACATTCAATCAAACATACTTCATCCGGCACGACAAAGTATTGTCGTAAAGGTAGCCTTTTGGACTTTTCTTCCCTCAAATAGAGAACCTTTAGACCAACATACTAATCCCATGCGCACTACATCATCAATACACAAAAAAATAACGTGCAGAAAGTAAAGCGAAAATGACTAAATCATGCTTAAATATAAATAACATACTAGCGACTAAATCATGCTCAAACACAAAGTTGGATGAAACGAAATATGTGTGTCTCTCAAGCGGTACGTGGCGTTGTATCCCGAGTACAAACCGCACCACCGTCCATTCGGATTCAGCTACAGAATTTACGTCCGGGTTTCCATCCGATATACCACAAGAGAGAACACATATTCGTTCATTCGGAAATCACATCATGCACCAACCCACAATACTCATGCAAAATAAAGTAAGAAAATAATTAAAAGAAAGGGTGCCCCCAGGTCTAACCTCTTAGGTCGTCTCTCGAAAGTGCGTTATACGGCCGTCAGAAGGATTGATGCTCCGCAACTCCTCCGGTTCACTGGTTCACTGCTCTCATTCGTTGCCTAGCTTTTTTGAGTCGTCATTTCCTCTGTTTGTTCGATGTTCTCACTATATTTTCTTGTCACTATTTTCACTGAATTAAGGGACTGTTTTGGGGTGATTTGTGACTGTTTTGCGTGAAGGTATGGCTGGTATAGGGGGTTCGTTTATGCAGCAATGTGGAGGTGTTTTGAGGGCTGTGGGATGCGGCAATGGATGGGTTATTTGGTGAGTGTTTCCGTGATGGTGGAGTTGAGTAGGAGAGAAAATTATTTGTTTGCTTCTTGCTTTTTTTTTTGTCTTGGGGCATGTGAACTAGGTAAGCAAGGGTTGGATTTGTGTCTCTTTTATAGGCAAAGGCTAGGGTTTTCTTTGTTTAAATAGGAATGGATTTGTGTAATTATGAGGGGAATATTTTGTTTAGTATTTCACAAGGAAAAATCTTCTTAAGTTAGGGAGAAGATTATTTTAATTTGTGACATGTGTTTTAAATGTTTTAATTATTTTTGGGTGGGTTTTGGTGGGCTAAATGGGCTTGGGCGTGAGGCTAGCAACAAAACCAGAAGTACCGACACCATTCGAACGCCGATTCGAACGCTACACGAACGCCCGCAATCTGCTTGACGTTCGAACGTGTTTACGAACGCATCACGAACGAAAGCAATGAACATGTGAATTGAATCTGATGACATACTTATTCTGAATTTCCCCTTCCGACATTCGTTTCCTGCGACTTCCGTGACTTAAAAGGTAGTGTCTCCAAATGAGACTCATCATAGGGACTTATATGCAAAATGCAGTGCCTACAGTCGCCCCCACTTTGATGGGACTTGTGCAGTGTGTGACAATGACAATCCTATCAAAGTTGTGCAATGCATTTTTACTTACCTGGCTCGCCAGCTGCCACCTGACTTGCCTGCTGCTTCGAGCTGAGTTGATGACGCAGTGGACCTCGATCCTGGGATGCATCCCAATAACTGCAACCGACAACGGGGGCCTCGACCCTGGGACGCATCCCAATACCGCTGATAATGTGGGTCACGACCCTGGGACGCATCCCCAAAACTGATGATGTGGGGGCCAACGACCCTGGGACGCATCCCGATAACTGCAACCGATAACGGGGGCATCGACCCTGAGACGCATCCCAATACCGCTGACAATGTGGGTCACGACCCTGGGACGCATCCCCAAAACTGATGATGCAGAGGGCCAACGACCCTGAGACGCATCCCGATAACTGCAACCGATAACAGGGGCCTCGACCTTGGGACGCATCCCCAAAACTGCTGATGATGTGGGTCACGACCCTAGGACGCATCCCCAAAACTGCTGATGATGTGGGTCACGACCCTGAGACGCATCCCCAAAACTACTGATGATGTGGGTCACGACCTTGGGACGCATCCCCAAAACTGCTGATGATGTGGGTCACGACCCTGGGATGCATCCCCAAAACTGCTGATACTGATGCTGATGTGGATGTGGGCTTCAACCTTGAGACTCATCTCCAAAACTGATACTGATGCTGATGTGGGCCTCGCCCCTGGGACTCATCCCCAAAACTGATGCTGATGTGGGCCTCGACCCTGGGACTCATCCTAAAAAATGATACTGATACTGATGTGGGCCTCGCCCCCGGGACTCATCCCCAAAATTGATACTGATACTGATGTGTGGATGTGAGCCTCGCCCCCGGGACTCATCCCCAAATATGATATTGATGCTAATGTGGGTCTCGACCTTGGGACTCATCCCCAAGATTGATGCTGATACTGATGTGGGCCTCAAACCTGAACTGATATTGATGTGGGCCTCGCCCTCGCTCCATTCTCAAACTGATGACACTATACTGGTGTTGCTTCTTGTTGGCTTGCTTTTGCTGCTTTCTCTTTTTCTTCTTTGAAACCTGTTATTACAAAACAGAACAAACACAAAAGAATGCAAATATGTTACGTGTATGCATGCATGAATGAATTTCCTATTTCGTTGGGTTAGGTCCTCTGCCGGGTCTTCTCTTCCTCAGGCAAAGTATTGCTTCAATCTGTCCACGTTGATCGGCTCGATGAACTCGTTCCCTTCCAAATCTGACAGTCTCACTGCCCCATTTCCCATTACTTTCTGCATTATGTAAGGTCCTTCCCAGTTAGGTCTGAGCTTTCCTCTTGGGTCTGTCGTCGACGGCCTCGACTGCTTAAGTACCAAATCACCCTTTCTGATCTTAGTAGGACGCACCTTCTTGTTGAATGCTCGGGCTAGTCTCTTCTGATATATCTGCATGTGATGCAAGGACTTCATCATCTTCTCATCCAGCAGTGCCAACTGTTCAAATCTCTGCGAGACCCATTCTTGTTCAGGTAACTCTGTTTCTGCTAATACCTTCAAGGACTGTATCTCAACTTCTACTGGCAGTACTGCTTCCATTCCATAGACCAAAGAGTAAGGCGTGGCTCCTGTTGATGTTCTCACTGATGTTTTGTACCCGCACAGGGCATATGGTAGCTTGTGAGCCCAATATTTGCAGTTCTCTGTCATCTTGGCTAATATATTCTTTACTGTCTTATTGGCTGCCTCGACTGCCCCATTTTCCTACGGTCTGTAAGGTGATGACTTGTGATGTCCAATCCCGTATTTCTGTAGCATTACCTTCGTTTCCCCTTGAAACTGAACTCTGTTATCTGTCACTACATGATGCGGCATCCCATATCGACATATGATGTTCCGAGCTATGAATTTTGCCATCTGCTTTGCTGTGACGTTACGAAATGACTCGGCTTCCACCTATTTTGAGAAGTAGTCTACTGCCACTACTATGAAACGATGTCCATTCGATGCATTCGGTCGAATCTCTCCGATCATGTCAATTCCCCATGTTGAAAAAGGTCATGGCTCTGATAGCCCGTGCAACTCTGTGTGCGACAGATGGTTCAAATTACCGTGTGCTTGAAAATCATGACAATGTTTTACCAGCTTTGCACAGTCTGTCTCCATGGTCAACCAGTAGAAACCCCGTCTTACAATCTTGCGAGACAAGTTCAACCCATTCATGTGCGGTCCACATACCCCGACATGTACTTCTTCCATTGTCTTCTGAGCCTCTTCCTTTCTCAAACACTTCAACTGAATGCCATTTACCTGTCTCTTGTACAATTCTCCTTTCAAAACCACATACTGAGAAGCTAACTTCTGAATGGCTATTCTGTCTTTTCTGCTTGCTCCTTCTGGGAATTCTATGTGTTCCAGGTATCGCTGAATATCATGGTACCAAGGTTTCCCGTCGTTGATCTCCACTTCCAAAACTCTTTCCATCTCATAAACAGGTCTGCTTGCTGTTGTCAGTACTAATGGTCTCATCACTAACTTCTCTGTATTTTCCCAAGTTGCTGCAAGTGTAGCTAATGCGTCTGCCATCTGATTCTCTTCTCGAGGCAAGTGCTGAAACTCACAATCGGGGATAGCCTGTGCCAACTTTCTGAGGTGAAAAAGGTATGGTTTCAACCGTTCTTCCTTCAATTCCCATTCTCCTTGTATCTGTCGGACTACCAACATCGAATCTCCGTGGACCTCCACGCTCTCAGCCTTCAAGGCTATCAATGCAGTCAATCCAAAAACACATGCTTCATACTCGGCCATGTTGTTAGTTACTCCGAACGTCAACCTCTTGGCCATAGGCAAAGTCTCTCCTTCGGGAGTCACTATCACGATCCCAATTCCGGCTCCTTTGCAATTCACTACTCCGTCGAAATACATCTTCCATCTTTGAACTGTTATTGCTTGGATCTCTTCATCTGAGAATTCAAACTTGTACTGATCCCCTTCAATAGGTTGCAACGCCAGGAACTCTGCTACGGCTCGCCCTTTGATTAATTTAGAGGTGAGATACTCAATGTCAAACTCTGTCAGCAACACTAACCATCTGCCCAACTTCCCCACTAGCGAAGGCACTGAATGTAGATACTTCAAGGGATTTTCTTTGGCTACCACATGGATATTGTAAGACTGGAAGTAATGCCGCAATTTTCTGGATGCCCATACCACTGCCAAACAGATCTTCTCTACCTCTTGATAACAGGCTTCATACGGAAGCATATTCTTACTGAGATAGTAGACTGCATGCTCTACCCATGTCTCATCTGCCTGTACCATCATTGCCCCCAGTGCTTCTGATTTTATGGCCAAATACAATATCAAGGGCCTGCCCGGTCTCGGAGGTTTCAATACAAGACGCTTTACCAAGTATTCTCTGATCTTGTCGAAGGCTGCTTGACATTGTTCATTCCATTTCACTGGCTGGTCTTTTCTCAACAGTTTGAGGATAGGCTCACACACTGATGTCAACTTGGCAATGAACCGACTGATGTACTGAATTTTCCCAAGGAATGCTCTGACTTCTTTCTCTATCTTCAGTGCTGTCATCTCTATGATTGCTTTGATATTCTCAGAGTCTACCTCTATTCCTCCCATTCCCACTGTATGTCCCAGCAATTTTCCTGACGTTACCCCAAACACACATTTCTTAGGATTAAGCCGCAAGTTGTATTTGTCAACCCTCTGAAGGAACTTCTCCAGTGCTTCTATATGCCCAATTCTTGTCTCTGATTTCACCATCATATCATCCACATATACTTCAATCTCTTTGTGCATCAAGTCGTGGAATAGTGTAGTGGTCATCCGCTGATAAGTAGCTCCTGCATTCTTGAGCCTAAATGGCATTACCTTGTAACAATATGTGCCCCACTCGGTGACAAAGGCCGTCTTGTGCTTGTCTTCTTCAGCCATGAGAACCTGATTGTATCCTGAAAACCCGTCTGTAAATGAATACATGGCAGATAAAGCCGCACTGTCAACTAGCACATCTATATGAGGTAGAGGAAAATCATCTTTCGGGCAAGCCTTGTTAAGATCTCTGTAGTCCACACACATTCTGACCTTTCCGTCTTTCTTCGGCACTGGCACAATATTTTCCAACCACTCCGGATATTTCACTACTTCCAAGAATCCCACATCTATCTGTTTCTTGACTTCTTCTCTGACCTTCTCGACCCACTCAGGTCTCATCCGCCAAAGTTTCTGTTTCACCGGCTTCATATTTGGATAAGTTGGTATGGCATGCTGGGCGATGCTTCTGTCTACTCCAGGCATGTCCTCATAGGACCAAGCAAATACTTTGGCATATTTGGCTAATACTTCTTCTAATTTCTCCCGCTCATCAGAGGTAACCTCACTTGCAATTAGAATTTCCTTGGGGCTCTCTGGCGTACCAAGGTTGAATGCATTTGTTCTGGTGGAACTGATATCAAATATACTCAAGTCATGCAAATTGAAAGGGAGAGACTCAGACGAGTAAGCAAAATGATTGTCTTTATTGCTAGCAGATGCATGAATAAATTCAAATAAATTAGAGAGATAACATCTTCATCTTCCACAGATGCTTCATCTCCCATAGCTGGGTCTTCCTCGGTTTCTTTATTCTCCTCAAAGGTCAGACTCTCCAGTTTCATCAGCTATTCTTCCCATTTCTCTTCTTCTTTCTTCACAATTTCCGATGCCAGTGACTTCTCACCCAACACATCCTGAAAGATCTCAAATCCGGGCACCACGATCCCATTGACTTCTACCGGTTCAGGTTCTCCTTGATATCCCGTTGCCTTCACAAAACATTCCATCAGCTTCAACCCTTTCTTTTTGGCCTTCAGCTTATCCTTATCAGACTTGTATCCCAACCCTCTTCGGGTAACATGCCCTTTAAAGTTTGGCAATACCGATCCTTTACCCGACTCGAACTTCATCTTTTCCATGATCCTAGCCACCCTAGGATCCACCCACTCCTCAAAAGTTGCCGATACCTGGAACCTCGCGAAATGCTGTATCTCTAAAGCAGCCACATAATTATCTACTTCAGCTCGGATGGTGACAATCTCTCCCCCGTACGGGAACTTAACAACCTGATGCAGAGTGGAGGGCACGCCTCCAAGCTTGTGAAACCAAGGTCTTCCCAACAACAAAACAAAAGTGGCCGGGATATCCAGCATTGTGAACTCAACTTCATCCTCAATCGGGCCGACCCTGACTACCGCAGTAAAGGTACCCTCAACTCCCCGCTTGCTATCGTCATAGGCTTTGATAGTCATACTGGAGGGGTCCAGATCCGTTGCCTTCATACCCAGCCTTGCCAAAACCTTCAATGGGCACACATTGATGGATGAGCCATCATCTACCATCACAGAAGATGTCTTCTTGCCCCTCACTTCAGCTCTGATGAACAAAGGTCTATTATGGTTCCTTCCCTCAGCCGGGAGTTCCTCCTCAGAAAAGGTTATCTGTAGAGCTTCCTTCTGTACTGATCCCACAAACATTTCCGGGTTAGCATTCTCTGGCACTACTATCTTGCTCAAGGCCTCAACCATAGCACGTCTGTGCTCCTGTGACGAACATAACAATTCCCAGATGCTGACCTGTGCCCGTATTTTCTTTAGCTGGCGCAGCACTGTATCCCCTTCAGTATTCTCCATATTTTCAGACAATTCTCTGCCTTCCGTTAACACTTCCTTACCCTTCTCAACTGTATCACTGTAGAAATGCCCGCTGCGTGTCATTCCTCTCACCTCCTCTTCATCACTACTAGAGAAGTCTTCCCAGAAATTCTTTCCCTGTTCTGTTTCATCTTCGCTGCTGCTATCCCAAATTCCCAGGCAAAAGGCTTGGTAGTCAAAGGATTTGAGGACAAGGCTTTCGGGTAGTCCAGAGTTTATCATATAGGTTGGTGGTGGGATGGAGTGATAATTTGGCAGGGGGTTTTTGTGTGTGTCAGGCTGTTCTTTTTCGGGATCGGGTATTTTTTGGGAGTCTATAAGGTCCTGGATTTCATGGCGGAGGCGGGCATAATTTTCAGTGTCATGGCCCTTCTGTTGGTGGAAATGACAATACTGGTTCATGTTGAGATGCGGTGGTGGGGGGTGTGGAAGTGGTTTGGTCTCTAGGGGTTTCAGAAGTCCTGTCTCTTTAATTTCTCCAATACCTTAGACAAGGGTCTACCCAGGTCGGAGAAACACCGGTTCCGGATAGCAGCAATCTCAGCAGAAACAGGTTTGGCACCTGATGTTCCCCCAATGGGCCTCATGTTCAGGCTATAGAACTTTCTGTTCTCAGCTTCTTCTTCTTCTTCTTCAATATCCATGACAGTCTCCCTCAACTGTCGAAAATCAGTAATCATAGAGGTCATCCTCCTCAACTTGCCATAGATTGAGGGCTTAATACCCTTGATAATCATCTTAATCTGGTCATTCTCTGAGGGCCGAGTCTGCATCTTTGGAAGCTGGCTTCTCCAGCGATCTACATACTCTTTGAAGCTTTCTTCCGGCTTCTGCTTGGTGTTCTCCAAATCGCGGAGTGACAAATCAATCTCCAAGTCTGTAACATATTGTTTCAGAAAAGCTTCTGCCAGTTCTCTCCAATCCTCCTTGATCTTCCTCTCCAAGCTGTGATACCATACCACGGGTGCCCCCTCGAGTGACATCCCAAACATTTTCTGCACCTGACGCTTCGATAAACCCACTGAACTCATAACTGAAACATACTGACGGAGATGGACCCTCGGGTCTCTGTTCCCATTAAACTTGGCTATATCCGGCATTTTAAACTGAGCTGGCAACCGTTCCTCAAATGTCATTGCCTCATAATCCAACAGGTCTTCGTGCTTGCCCCTCATTTTACGGGTAACCGAATCTACCTGATCTCGGAGTTTCTGCAGTTCAGTTTGAGACCCTGCCATTTTCCCCGTGGCATATTCAGCCATATCATCATCAAAACCCGTGATATCATCATTTAATCTAGTCGGAGGGTTTTCACACCTCTCATTCTCAGAGTTTCCCCCAGCACGGGGCACATCCATATTGGCCATAGCGGTAGTCAAGGCTTGTAACTGTTCAGTAACCTTGGTGAGATTGGTCTCCAACTGATCCATACGGGATACCTCATTCTCTAATTCGCTCATGTTTGCTATTGGCCTTTTAACAAGTCTTCCATTTTCCCTAACCCAACAGATATCTATGATGGCTCTTAAGACACAAGAGAGTTAACATGATGGGTGTATGCATGAGATGCATGAAATACGTGCGATGCATGGAACATATAAATCGGCCTCTTGCCATTTTAAAGCTTCAATCGCATTATTGCAAAGTGAAAACTTGTCCCAGTTGAAAAGGCCCAACATGTTTACACCTTTGCGATAACATGGTTAAACAACTTCAAATGATAAGGGGCCCAAACACAGGATGACCCATCGGTATTTTAGAAACTTTTGGCCCAATTTTCGTAGGATACGAACTCGTCCCAGTTTAAATGGCCCAACCAGTTCGCATTTCTGACAAGAGGTCCAATTGCATCCAAATGATGATGGTCCCAAGCATAAAGAGATAATTCAAACATAAAGCAATAATTTCTACAGAGTGGCCCATCGACATTTCAGAAGCTTTTGGCCCAATTGTCATAGGATACGAACTCGTCCCAGTTTAAATGGCCCAACAAGTTCGCATTTCTGACAAGAAGTCCAACTGCATCCAAATGAGGATGGTCCCAAGCATTCAAGCATAAAGCAATAATTTCTACAGAGCGGCCCATCGACATTTCAGAAGCTTTTGGCCCAATTGTCATAGGATACGAACTCGTCCCAGTTTAAATGACCCAACAAGTTCGCATTTCTGACAAGAGGTCCAACTGCATCCAAATGAGGATGGTCCACAAGCACAAGGAAATAGTTGCTATAGGCTATACGACTCCGGTCTACGTGTGGGTTTGCAGGAGTGTTGACAGAGACTCTCGTTGGCGAAGGATTGCCCACAACTAGGTCTCCCCACTCAAGGGTTCGAGCAACCAAGTGAGCGCACCTTTTTTATACCTTACGGTACGTGCCAACGAGTTATGGTGCGTGACTGACTGTGAAATGGATTTCCCGTTGTAGATTCCCCAGAGGGAGGGCGGAGCGAACTCTCTTAAAAACCCAAGCCTCTTAGGCTCTTATCGCTTGGTGGCAGGAATAAACAACGAGTCCTCCAAATTAGTCCATCACTGTAGGCTACGAGTACATGATTACCTAGGTGCCTTCACAGCTTTTCCTTATATAAAGGTAGTGAATGAGGGAAGACACCAAACCATTACCTAGCCTTAAAAAGTGCCTTTGATTAAACCCCTTTAAACCCACGGTAAACACGGTTAATTAAAGCACAAATCACAAACATTACAAGACATTATTTCGGGGCCAATTCTCTATCCCCAGTGGAGTCGCCAGACTGTAGGACACAGATGTTGGACGACGCTGTTCCAGGCTCGCGGCCTGGTTGGGAGTACGGAGTAGCCTGCGGGGGAGCTAAACCGGAGAAATAACATGGAGTCGCCACCCGGTGTGAACCGGGAAAATGATTTAAGGCCGCACTCACCCCTCGCAAGGGAAGACCTCAAACCGTTGGGTTCGGAATGGTCCCTTACTTATGCCACTTGTAATGATATGATTTGTGCAATAATCTAACCAAGCCTAAACAACATATATTTCCAAGGATAATCTATTCCTAAGTTCGCATGTATAAAATAAATCATCATAACGGCAAACATATGATATCAAACAATAATCTCATGAACATGTTGAATCATCAAACACGAAAAATAAATACAACCTAAACATAAACGTAAATTGAACGCCTATTGCGAAAGAAGATAACCAAATCATGCATAGAGGGATAACGTCCTAATGGCTAAATCATGCTTGAACACAATCTCACAAACACATCAAATAGATAAATGCGGGAATACAAATAGATGACAACAGTAAAAGTGTCAATAATGGAATGATTAATTACATAATGCAAGAGAATTCACCCAAGAAGAAATCATGCATGAAATGTGATGAAAAGGACTCGGTTCAGTGTATGTGCGTTCGTGTAGCGTTTGATAACATGTTCGAACGGTAAACAGAAGGTTCGCGTTCGTATAGCGTTCGAGAACGTGTTCGAATGGGACAAGACCTGATGCATGATAAAACAAAACGCATGAGCGTTCGAGTAGCGTTCATAAACGCGTTCGAACGGGACAAGACCTGATGAAACAAAATGCATGCGCGTCCAAGTAGCGTTCATAAACGTGTTCGAACGGAAAACAGAAGGTTCGCGTTCGTATTGCGTTTGAGAATGCGTTCGAACGGGACAAGACCTGATGAAACAAAATGCATGCGCGTTCGAGTTACGTTCCTAAACACATTTGAATGGGAAACAGAATGTTCGCGTTCGTATAGCGTTCGAGAATGTGTTCGAACGGGACAAGACCCGATGAATGATAGACGACGTGAACACATACATAGATGAGCAAATGCACAATGTAGGACCTCGTGTTCCTGATTGAACTCATTCTCATTCAATCGAGTGTACCTCGTCCAGCGCGACAAAACATCATGGTAAAGGTAGCCTTTAGGCATTTTCCCTAGAATAGAGGACCTTTAGTCCACCCTAGTTAGCCCATACGCACTAGAATGCAATACATGCGTAAATAGAGCAATGATATGCAAAAGGTCAATGAAATAACAAAAGGCGTAGCAAAACATCGTGGTAAAGGTAGCCTTTAGGCGTTTTCCCTCGAATAGAGGACCTTTAATCCACCCTAGTTAGCCCATGCGCTTTATATTACTATGCATACAAATGAATAAAACAATGATGTGGAACTCCGTATGTCCGATTAAACATATCTCACATTCAATCAAACATACTTCATCTGGCGCGGCAAAGTATTGTCGTAAAGGTAGCCTTTTGGACTTTTCTTCCCTCACATAGAGAAACTTTAGACCAACATACTAAGCCCATGCGCACTACATCATCAATACACAAACAAATAACGTGCAGAAAGTAAAGCGAAAATGACTAAATCATGCTTAAACATAAATAACATACTAGCGACTAAATCATGCTCAAACACAAAGTTGGATGAAACGAAATATTGTGTCTCTCAAGCGGTACGTGGCGTTGTATCCCGAGTACAGACCGCACTACCGTCCATTCAGATTCGGCTACAGAATTTACGTCCAGGTTTCCATCTGATATACCACAAGAGAGAACACATATTCCGTTCATCCGGAAATCACATCATGCACCAACCCACAATACTCATGCAAAATAAAGTAAGAAAATAAATAAAAGAAAGGGTGCCCTCAGGTCTAACCTCTTAGGTCATCTCTCGAAAGTGCGTTATACGACCGTCGGAAGGATTGATGCTCCGCAACTCCTCCGGTTCACTGGTCCACTGCTCTCATTCGTTGCCTCGCTGTTTTGAGTCGTCGTTTCCTCTTTTTATTTGCTGTTCTCACTGTATTTTCTTGTCACTGTTTTCACTGTATTAAAGGACTTTTTTGGGGTGATTTGTTCACTGTTTTGGGGTGATTTGGGACTTTTTGCGTGAAGGTATGGCTAGTATAGGGGGTTCGTTTATGTGGCAATGTGGAGGTGTTTTGAGGGCTGTGGGATGCGGCAATGGATGGGTTATTTGGTGAGTGTTTCCGTGATGGTGGAGTTGAGTAGGAGAGAAAATTATTTGTTTGCTTCTTGCTTTTTTTTTTATCTTGGGGCGTGTGAACTAGGTAGGCAAGGGTTGGATTTGTGTCTCTTTCATAGGCAATGGCTAGGGTTTTCTTTGTTTGAATAGGAATGAGATTTGTGTAATTATGGGGGGAATATTTTGTTTAGTATTTCACAAGGAAAAATCTTCTTAAGTTAGAGAGGAGATTATTTTAATTTGTGATATGTGTTTTAAATGTTTTAATTATTTTTAGGTGGGTTTTGGTGGGCTAAATGGGCTTGGGCATGAGGCTAGCAACAAAACCAGAAGTACCGACACCATTCGAACGCCGATTCGAACGCTACAAGAACGCCCGTAATCTGCTTGACGTTCGAACATGTTTACGAACGTAGCACGAACGAAAGCAGTGAACATGTGAATTGAATCTGATGACATACTTATTCTGAATTTCCCCTTTCGACATTCGTTTCCTGTGACTTCTGTGACTTAAAAGGTAGTGTCTCCAAATGAGACTCATCATATGGACTTATATGCAAAATACAGTGCCTACAACTTTGTTTGTGGTTTATCTACAGTTGCAGTCCATTCCATATTGTATGACGAATTTGATCCGGGTTCGTTCATGTGGTGACATGGGAATGGAGACACCTTATATAATGTGATTATATAGGATTGGACCAAGACATAAATGAATTTCTTTTAATATCCGTTAAACAAAGAAATTCATATTAGTCTAATAGATTATCATATATAGATTGATCTGAATCCTGAGTGTACTACGAACTCCTACATGACAGGCTATGTCTTTTGATTTACATAGGTGAGGTTGGTGAAGCAATCTCGACTAATAGCTACGTATTTTGGGGACGTGGTTTGTGTTAGGGTTGGTGCTCGGAGTGCCAATCCGGATCGTATTTATGTTCGATTAATGAATACGAATAATTCCATTTTTCCATAATATTACTTATTTATGGTAGTACTTCTTGCTTTTATATACATATTCGATCTAATTACGATTAGATTGAAACTAAATATGATTTAGTGATATGTATATATTAGACAAATACCCGATAATATATAATGTATTGCACAATTACAAAGCAGTTTGTAATTGACATTGGGAAGTGTCACTACTAAAAGTATATTATCAAATAAAGTTCTTGGTCAAGATTTACTAATATGGGTCGATTAGTAAAATCCGCTGAGACCAGTACACGTTGTATATCGAGACTTGGTCCAATGGTTTATCCCAATGAACCATGAGTCCGGGGAGACTCGTATAGACGTGTAGGTGTTTATATTGGATAAACACTGAACGACTCACCGAAGATTTCCTAATAGATGGTGCACCAACGTCAATAGGAATCTTCTTGGGTTAAGTGAGCATAGTGGTCATTTGACTTGAGATACCACTGTGGATGTATGAGGTATCCTCCACACTTTAATGGCAGTCACATAACCGATCTATTTAGATCAGACCTCCGCCTGTTCGTTGGGTGTGTACTGATCCTCAGGATATCATGTGCGTATCAAGATAGGATTCGTCAGTTCTGTGTACAGAGCATAGGTATTCAATGTGCAATTAGCAATCTGTTAAATTCATGGGCTCGTGGTACACTGTAGAAGTAAATTCTAAGTGTTATTAAGAAATTGCTAATAGAATCATCGACGAGATTATACGTATAGAGATTTGACATTTTTATCTATATCTATGGGATAATCCGAATACCTGTGACGGAGGGATTATACGTATGTGATGACCTCGACCAATATGATTCAACGAGTTTATCTGTGGTCGTCATAATTTACGGGTGGGTAGATTATGGACACAAAATTGGATTTCGTGATGGATATGCCTGAATCTAGAGAGTCTCACTAATGAAATATATTCGTAGAGCACTAGGGCAACTATTATAAATAATGCTGATTATTTATAAATCGTTTAACAGTTAAACGAAAAAATACATGCTTAAAGGTTTATTCGGTCATTCCAAATTAATGTGTATTTGGATTAAATACTTGATTTTATTAAATACACATTAATTTTTGGTCAAATAAAGTATTTGACCCATGTTCCAAATATATGTATTATGGAATATTTAAAGTAAATTTGATACATGTATTTAGATATTTGTATTAAGTAATTATCTAATTATTTAATTATTAAATAACTAATATAATTAAATACATTTATCTTTATCATTATTAAGTCTTTAAATGGCTAAATGTGATTGGTGCACATGTATATTTAATTTATGGAAATGGTGTTCAAGTTGAATTTTGCTACCTTTTAATTTGATTAAAAATTGCAAAATATTAATTTCCATTTTTGCCCAATTTCGAAATTTGCAACCATAAGTATATAAGGGTTTCATTTTTCATTTGCTTGAAGATTCTAAGCTTTCAAAACACAAAAATATAAGAGACTTGAGAGGAAAAAGAAGAGAAACCAAGAAGAAAGTGAAGAAAACTTGCAAATTAGTAAGTAATTTCAACTTCTCTTTAGAAGGAAAAATGTTTCTTTTGTTCTTGGCTACAACATATGTTGTTCTCTTATTTCTCTACTCTCCTTTTGTTTGTGTTATGAAGTTTGGAAGCTTTAATGAAATATGTATGCATGTATATGAACAAAGTTTGCTTATTAATGGTTAATAAGCACACTTTTGGTCATTAGATGATTTGGTTGTCATTCTAGAGTTTCTTAGCCACTCATAAATGACCTAGAATTGTTCTTGAGTTGTTTCATAGTGGTGAGACTTGTTTGGTGTGGTAAGGATTCAATTAAAGTATTGAATTTATTTAACTTGATGTTAATTGGCCAATTGGACAATTTTGAGAAATTAGGGTTCATAACTCTCTCCAAATTTGTGGCTTTTCATATACATGTTAATTAATGATATATATATATATATGATGCATATTACTTTTCATATATGTGTTAATTAATGATGTATATATGATGCATATTAATTTTGGTGTTGATTGGACTTGATCTTGAATGGTTTTGAACCAATTTGGACTAAAGTGCAATTCTTGGAAACTTGAGGGACCTCTCGGCAATTTAGGGAAAATTAGTTTCTTGAATTGTAATTTTTATTTTCATGTATAAGACATGTATAAATCATTTTGGTAGTGATTTGGAATCACCTAAATATGTATTTGACAAATTAGGACTAAAATGATCAAAATATAAAGCTTAGGGGCATTTCCGTAATTACTGAAAAATATGGAAATTTTTTCAGATTTCTGTTTTAATGTATATTTGATGTACAAATCATTTTGGTTATGATTGGAAATCACCTAAGCTTGTTTTGAACAACTTATGACTAAAATGATTAAAATGAAAAGTTTTGAGGTTGTATGGTACTTTACTGAAATTATGATTTATGGGTTAAAAATTTCTGTTTTTTGAGTATTGAGTGATTAAAATAAATAATTTTATTTTAATTACCCAAGAAAAATTAAAGAAATGGGAAAATTTGATTTTCCCGTATTCCGCTGCGTAACCCGGGTATTTTGCCCAAAACCCCAACAATATGTAGTTGGGGACGTTTTACATAGATATGGAATCCACAACTTCTTGCGAGAAGTAGATGAGTATCTTCCTTAAGGGTTGATTCAGTACTTGAATGGTTAGAGCGTTCAAGTCTTTCTATTACGAATAGAAATATTAATATTCATAATAGTTATAAATAAATCGTTCATTAGAGAATCAATGATACTTATGACACAAAATAATTAGAGGGGTATAACGGATATTATGACCCGACTCTAATTATGAGATACCCGTAGAGGATCAATCTGTATGCAGTGATTATATCGGTGGATGCCGATGACTTTCAGTATAAAATATATCTAC
The DNA here is from genome assembly GCA_019454045.1 of Zanthoxylum bungeanum. Classification (NCBI taxonomy): domain Eukaryota; kingdom Viridiplantae; phylum Streptophyta; class Magnoliopsida; order Sapindales; family Rutaceae; genus Zanthoxylum; species Zanthoxylum bungeanum. The sequence continues at coordinate 202,218 of SKCR01001240.1, forward strand.
AGTAAAGAGAGTGCAGCTTTAGGTTTTTAGTGGAATAACCTAAAGTTAATAATTCTTAATATTTAATTAAAGAGTTTTAATTAATATTTCGAGATTATTGGAACTCGGAATATAGGTCCATTTGGTCCTCATGTTAGCTTGTTACACTATAGAAATCCATGGAATAATTGGATAGTCCAATTACGAACTCACTTGAAAAATATTAAATAATTGAGAATTATTTAATGATATAATTATTAATTTGATTAATAATTATATAATATCACACTTTGAAATTATATATTAAGTGTTTAATATATAGTTTTTATATTAATGATTAATAGATAATCATTTAATATAGGATTTGATTTTTAAATTAAATTTGATTTAATTCAAAATCAAATATGTAATTTATATGATGAAATAAGTTACATGTTAAATTTTAATTTCAAATTAAATGATATTTGATATTATATTTAATTTTTGAAATTAATAATTTTATTGTGATAAAAATGCTATTGGCCAATATTTATATGGGTGATTAGGGTTAGAGTTAATTTTATAAAAGTACATTTAATTAACATAAACCCTATATATAAATATGAAGTTTTTCTCATCTCATAGAAACCTAGCCACTTTCTCATCTTTTCAATGATATTGAAAAGAGAGAAAATAGAAAAAACAAGAAAATTTTCATGCAAGTGAGTTAACCCCGAACCCACCCTCACAGATTTCTGGTGTCGAGATATAATATGGAAGATAGAAAAAGAATCCGATCCTACACACAAGGTTCACGACAATTGCTCAATATTCAAAGGGTGGTTGATATTCATGATCAAATTATAACTCTTGCATCATGTTTCAAAGTGCGCATGTTGATAAACAAAGTCACGCACAATATATTATGGGAAATGTTACGGTTCTTCAGTAAGAGTTTGCTAGGGTTTTGGAGATGATGAGACCCATGATGCAGCCCAGGATGCACAAGGTGATGGAGTTGGTGCTTGAAGTGTCAATCCGAATTGTATATTTTATTATTTATTAATAAAAAAACTACATTTTTCATTTCATACCTTTTAATGGTATTGTCATTAAATTGATGTATAGATATGCTAAGAATGACATCGACCTTAGAATAGTATTGACACTAGGTGTAAACTATTCTTAAAGTTAATATTCCTAGTCGTTGGTTTTGGAATACGGTTGAATTCCTATAACCTAGAAGACTAGCACATGTCGTATATTGGAATTAGAGTTCCAATGGTTTAACCCGATGTACCATGAGTTTTGGAAACTCGTATAGACATGTGGGTATTCGTTGAAGCGAATACTGAATGACTCATAGGTGATTCCTAATAGTTGGAAGTACACACCACCGTCAATAAGAACCTCCTCGAGTCGAGTAGCATATGTAATCCTTTGATTATAGGATATAATTGATTTTGTGTGAAATCCTCCACACTTTGATGCCATGTATGTAAGAAACCTTTAATGGTCTGGCCTCTAGATGTTCGTTGGGTGTGAACCGATACACTCAGTAATCAAGTGCGAAGCAAGATAAGATTCGTCGACCCGTATGTGTACCATAAGGGGTTTAGGTATCCATGTAAGTAAAGTCACGATTCTTAAAGACTTTGGCCAAAGCCGATCACATAGGGTGGATCGCATCAGTTGTAAAGAATCGTGAACATGTCGACATGAGATGTGCGCCTTGGAAACTTGACGGTGTATTCTATGTTTCCTAAGCACAACTCGGATGGCCTACGACAGAGGGATTGTTAAACATATGTGATGACCTGGACTTGTATAGTTCAGAAAGGTCATTCGTGTTCTTCGCGAATTCGAAGGTAGCCGAATTGCGTACATATTAGCTAGGCTTATGTGACGAACGTGTCTGAACGTAGAGAGTCCCAATATGAAGTGTACACATTGAGCACTTGGGTAGCCGATTAATTTTGATAATATATAATACTCGATATTATAATTATCAACTAAGATAATCAAATTTTATTGGATAACATTGATTATTTACTTTGACCTAATTGGATTAATTCAATAATTACACAAGGGCGTAATTGTAAAATCATAATTATCTCTACCATTTGATGATATTATGGTAATTGTAAGTGTGGGAACACAGAAACTGGGCGACGCATGCTGTTCCGGGCTCGCGGCCCGGTTGGGAGTACGGAGTAGCCCGCAGGGGACTAAATTGGAGAATGATGGAGTCGCCACCAGGTGTGAACCGGGACAAAGATTTAAGGCCGCACTCACCCCTCGCAAGGGAAGACCTCAAACCATTGGGTTCAGAATGGTCCCTTATTTATGCCACTTGTAATAAAATGATTTGTACAATAATACAACCAAGCCTAAGCAACATTTATTTCCAAGGATAATTTACTCCTAATTTCGCATGCATAAGTACAAAGCCCATATCTAAGTTTGCATATAACACATTCTTCATGTTTGCATACAACCTATTTCCATTTAATCTATGTCCGAATTTGCATGCATAAAGGTAAATTAACATACGGCAAGCATACAACTTAATAAGCATATTGTACTCATACATGTGGGGAATACAGATAAATGGCAATTGCACAATCATGCGTAATGAAAAGAGGCAATCATATTCGTAATACAAAGGGATAACTGATAGGGGCAATTACGCATAGAATATGATGAAAATGACTCAGTTCAGTGTGTGTGCGTTCGTAAATACGTTCGAACGGAACCGGACCTGATGCATGATAAAACTAAGAAAATGTGTGCGCGTTCGAGTAGCATCCGAAAATGCGTTCGAACGGTAAACATAAGGTTTGCATTCGTAAAGCGTTCGAGAACGCGTTCGAATGAAACCAGACCTGATGCATGATAAAACTACGAAAATACGTGCGCGTTTGAGTAGCGTCCGAAAATGCGTTCCAACGGTAAACAGAAGGTTCGCGTTCGTATAACGTTCGAGAACGCGTTCGAACGGAACCAGACCTGATGCATGCAACACATACATAGACAAACAAATCCACAATATAGGACCTTACGTGTCCGATTGAACTCATTGTCATCCAATCATTTGTACCTCGTCTGGCGCGGCAAAGCATCGTGGTAAAGGATTTTAACCCCTCGAAATAGAGGACCTTTAATCACACTTACTAAGCCCATGCGCTAATAACACAATGCATATAAGAAATAAAGACAACAATATCGGACTTCGTATACCCGATTGAACACATCTCACATTCAACTGAATATACATCGTCCGGCGCGGCGAAGTATCGTGGTAAAGGATTTTAACCCCTCGAAATAGAGGACCTTTAATCGCATTTACTAAGCCCATGCGCTAATAACACAATGCAGATAAGAAATAAAAGAAACAACAATATCGGACTTCGTATTCCCGATTGAACACATCTCACATTCAACCGCATATACATCGTCCGGCGCGGTGAAACATCGTGGTAAAGGATTTTAACCCCTCGAAATAGAGGACCATTAATCGCACTTACTAAGCCTATGTGCTTGACCTCATCATTACTCAAACAAATAACATGCAGAAAATAAATAACGATAATAAATAAACCAAGATAACGTGAAATAAAATATGTGTCGTATACTCAAGTGGTACATGGAGTTGTATCCCGAGTACAGATCATACTACCGTCCATTCGGAATCGGCTATGAAATTTATGTCCGGGTTTCCATCCTATATACCACAAGATGCGACACATTTTCATTCATTCAAGGGCCACAACACACATTATGCAACGACTCTCATGCGAATAAAATTCAATAAACAATTAAAAGATTAATATAAACTAATGAGAAAGGTGCCCTCAGGTCTAACCTTTTATGTCGACTTTTGGAAGTACCGTACACGGTCGTCGGAAGGGTGGATGCTCCGCAACTCCTCCGGTTCACTGGTTCAATATTTCCCTTCGCTGCTTCGCTGTTCGGGCTGTTGTTTTCCCTCCGTCTCACTGCTGTTTTGCTGCTGTATTTCGGTCACTGTTTCAGTGTTTTAGGCTACTATTTTTGGATGTTTTAGGGATTAAAAGTGCAGTTTTTTAGTTACCGTTTTGGGAATTCAGGGGCTGTGATTTTTGGTAATGCAAGGGTGTTTAAGGGCTGTGATTTTTGCTAATGCAAGGGTGTTTAAGGGCTGTGTATTCGGCTATGGAGGGAGGAGGAGGAGATAAAATTCTTTGCTTATTTTTCTTGTGTATTAGGTGTGGATTGCTATGCTTTTTCTTTGTATTTTGCGTGAATAGTCATGAGGAGTTCAAGGGTTGGAATAACTTTGTTTTTATAGGCAAAAGGGATGAGTGAATCCTTGCTTGACAAGGAAGGGATTTGGTGCATTAAATGGGGATATGATTTGGTGTTAAACAAGGAAAACCTAAGATTGATTGGGGGACAAAATTTGGTTAATTAGGAAGTTAATATATTTAATTTGTTTTGATTAGGCATACAATTTGTTTAGTTAGGAATATAATAATCTTGATTGATTTTAATTAGGCATGATTTTATTTGATATTTATTTTAATTTGGTATATGATTTTTAGATTTTATTTAATCCCCATGTGTTAAATATGTGTTTTATTAATTTGGATGTGTTTTATGGGCTTTGGTGGGCTAATTGGGCTTGGGTGTGAGGCTAGCAGCAAAACCAGAAATACCGACACCGTTCGAATGCTGATTCGAACGCTACACGAATGCCCGCAATCTGCTTGACGTTCGAACGTGGTCACGAACGCAGCACGAACGAAAACAGTGAACTTGTGAAATGAATCTGATGACATGCTTATTCTGAATTTCCCCTTCCGACGTCCGTTTCCCGCGACTTCCGTGACTTAAAAGGTAGTGTCTCCAAATGAGACTCATTATAGGGACTTATATGCAAAAATGCAGTGCCTACAGTCGCCCCCACTTTGATGGGACTTGTGTAATGTGTAACAGTGACAATCCTATCAAAGTTATGCAATGCATTTTCACTTACCTGGATCGCCAGCTGCCACCTGACTTGCCTGCTGTCTCGAACTGAGTTGATGATGCAGTGGACCTCGATCTTGGGACGCATCCCAATAGCTGCAACCAACGACGGGGGCCTCGACCCTATGACGCATCCCAATACCGCTGACAAAAGGTGGGCCTTGGCCCTGGGACGCATCCCGAAACTGATGATGCAGTGGACCTCGATCCTGGGACGCATCCCAATAGCTGCAACCGACAATGGGGGCCTCGACCCTGGGAATCATCCCAATACTGCTGACAAAAGGTGGGCCTCGACCCTGGGACGCATCCCGAAACTGATGATGCAGTGGACCTCGATCTTGGGACACATCCCAATAGCTACAACCGACAATTGGGGTCTCGACCCTGGGACGCATCCCAATACCGCTGAAAAATGGTGGGCCTCGACCTTGGGACGCATCTCGAAACTGATGATGCAATGGACCTCGATCCTAGGATGCATACCAATAATTGTAACTGGTATATGTGTTGACGTGGGCCTCAACCCCGGGACGCATCCCCAAGACTGCTGCTAGTATTGATGTAGGCCTCGCCCCCTGGGACGCATCCCAAAACTACTGCTGGTATGTTGATGCTTCTAATCGGCTTGTCTTTGCCGCCTTCTCTTTTCTTCTTCAAAACCTGTGAATACAAAACAAACACAAAACGAATGCCAGAATGTGTTACGTGTATGCATGCATGCATGAGTTTCCTTATCCCGTCGGGTTAGGCCTTTTGCTAAGTCTTCTCTTTCTCAGGAAAAATACTGCTTCAATCTGTCCACGTTGATCGGCTCAGTGAACTCGTTACTTTCCAAGTCTGACAGTTTCACTGCCCAATTTCTCATTACTTTCTGCACTATGTAAGGTCCTTCCCAGTTAGGTCTAAACTTTCCTCTCGGATATGTCGTTGACGGCCTTGACTGCTTAAGTACCAAATCACCCTTTTTTATCTTAGTAGGGCGCACCTTCTTGTTGAATGCCCGAGCCAACATCTTATGATATATCTGCATGTGATGCAAGGACTTCATTCTCTTTTCATCTAGCAGTGCTAACTGTTCAAACCTCTGTGCGGCCCATTTTTGCTCAGGTAACTCTGTTTCTGCTAATACCCTCATTGATTGTATCCCAACCTCCACTGGCAGTACTGCTTCCATTCCGTAGACCAAAGAGTAAGGTGTGGCTCCCGTCGCTGTTCTTACTGATGTTCTGTACCCCCACAAAGCATATGGTAGTTTGTCGGCCCAATCCCTGCAGTTCTCTGTCATCTTGGCCAAAATTGTCTTTACTGTCTTGTTGGCTGCCTCAACTGCCCCATTTGCCTGCGGCCTGTACGATGATGACTTATGATGGTGTGGGAACACACAGCTACCTGGGCGACGCGTGCTGTCCTAGGCTCGCGGCCTAGTTGGGAGTACGGAGTAGCCAGATGGGACTAAACCGGAGAGTAATGGAGTCGCCACCCGGTGTGAACCGGGAAAATGAGATTTAAGGCCGCACTCACCCCTCGCAAGGGAAGACCTCAAACCGTTGGGTTCAGAATGGTCCCTTACTTATGTCACTTGTAATAAAAGGATTTATGTAATAATTTAACCAGGCTTAAATAACATTTATTTCCAAAAATATCATGCTTCTAAATTCATATGCATACATCAACAAGTTCATCACAACATGCAACATCACATGGCAATCTCATGAACATATTTCAATCCTATGATATGGAAAACTAATAACAACCTAATCATGCTTGAGTACTATCTCATGAACCTGTTAACCAAATAACATGCTAACAGCCTAATCATGCTTGAATACAATCCCAAGAACACATAGAATGGATAAATGCAGGAATACAAATAATACAGTTGGCTATATAACACAAGAAAGATCAACCAAGAGGCAATTATGCATGAATATGATAAGACAGACTCAGTTCAGTGTGTGCGCATTCGTGTAGCGTTCGTAAACGCGTTCGAACGGTAAACAGAAGGTTCGCGTTCGTATGGCGTTTGATAACGCGTTCGAACGGAAATGAAACAGAATGCTCGCGTTCGTATGGAGTTTGACAACGCGTTCGAATGGAAATAAAACAGAATGCTCACGTTCATATGGCGTTTGTTACGCATTCGAACGGAAATGAAACATAATGCTCTCGTTCGTATGGCGTTCGTGAACGCGTTCGAACGGAAATGAGACCTGATGCATGATAAGGCAAAATGCATGCGCGTTCGAGTTGCGTTCGTAAACGCGTTCGAACGGGAACAGACCTGATGCATGAAATGTGACGCAATACATAAACAATAAAATAAAGGGGGCGCGGCGAAGTACTGCCGTAAAGGTGGTCTTTTGGGGGCTCTTGATCTCTCAAAGAGAGGACCTTTAGACCAACATACTAAGCCCATGCGCGTCATATCACATCATGCATACAAACATAAAGACAATCATATTCAACTAAGTATGTCCGATTGAACGTGTCTTGCATCCAACCGAACACACATCAACTGACACGGCAAAGCATCGTGGTAAAGGGCTTTAACCCCTCCCCATAGGGGATCTTTCATTCCACTTACTAAGCCCATGCGCTCGATTGAACCATGCATAAATAAGCAACAATATTAAACGTAATGTGTCCGATTGAACGTATCTCGCATTCAACCGAACACACATCAATCGGTGCGGCAAAGCATCGTGGTGAAGGATTTTAACCCTTCCGATTAGGGGACCTTTCATCGCACTTACTGAGCCCATGCACTCGATTATATCATACACAAATAAGCGACATACAGAATTTAAGTAACAAGAAATAGATAAACCAAAGCAACACAAAACAAGAGAAGGTGCCATTTACTCAAGTGGTACGTGGAATTGTATCCCAAGTACAGACCGCACTACCGTCCATTCAGATTCGGCTACGGAATTTACGTCTGGGTTTCCATCCTATATACCACAAGAGACGACACTCTTCCATTTCATTCAAGCCACAACATCCATCCATAAACGACTCTCATGCGAATAAAATTCAATAATAAAAGAAACGAATATGAACTAATGAAAAAGTGCCCTCAGGTCTAACCTTTTAAGTCGTCTCTCGGACTCGCGTTTCACGAAGATCGGAAGGGGTAAAGCTCTGCAACTCTTCCGGTTCACTGGTTCACTGCTCTCGTTCGTTGTCTTACTGTTTTGGGTCGTCGTCCTCCGTCTTTTGCTGCTGTTTTGACTCCGATTCGCTGCCGCTGCTACTGTTTTGCTGCTGTATTTTAGTTACTATTTTTGGGATGTTTTGGCTACTGTTTTGGGTGTTATTTTCGGTGGTGTTATGGTGTGGTTCGGGGGCTGTTTTATGTGTGTGTTTAGGGCTGCTGTATGCGTGTTTTAGGGCTGTTTGGGATGTGTTTTTCGGTGAGGTGAAGGGGCTGTTCAGGATGTGTTTTGGTCAAGGCGATGGGGATTCTTTGGTTTGTGATCTTTTTGTTATTGAGAGTGAGGTAGAGTTGTGTCTATGAGCTAGCTAGCTTTGAGGAGGTTGGTGAAGGGTTCTTTTTATAGGCAAAGGGTTAGGCTTGACAAGGAAATGGATTTGTGTATTTAAAAAGGGATATGATTTGGTGTTGGACAAGGAAAGCAAGGGATTTGATTGGCTTGGATTAGGCATGTTGAATATTTGATTGGCTTGGATTATGCATTTAGTTTGTTGATTGATTTTAATTAGGCATGCAATTTCTTTAATTTGTGCAAGTATTTTATTTAATTTGGTATGTGATTTTTAGATTTGTTTTGATTTCACCATGTGTTAAATATGTGTTTTAAGTGGGCTTGGGCGTGTGGGCCAAGGTTTGGGCGAATTGGGCTTGATGTGAGGCTAGCAGCAAAACCAGAATTACCGACACCGTTCGAACGCCTCATCGAACGTGGCACGAACGTCCGCAATCTGCCTGACGTTCGAACGAAGTAACGAACGCAGCACCAACGAAAACAGTGAACCTTGTTTATTCTGAATTCCCCTTCCGACGTCCGTTTTCCGCGACCTCCGTGACTTAAAAGGTAGTGTCTCCAGAATGAGACTCATCATAGGGACTTATATGTAAAAATGCAGTGCCTACAGTCGCCCCCACTTTGATGGGACTTGTGTAATGTGCAACAGTGACAATCCTATCAAAGTTATGCAATGCATTTTCACTTACCTGGCTCGCCAACTGCCACTTGACTCTCCACGTGTTGAGCTGATTTAGGTGGTGGGGTGCTGCGACCCCTGGTTCATTCCCGAACCGTGTTGTGATGTGGTCCATTCCCGAACCGTTGCCGTAAGGTGGTCCATTCCCCAACAGTTACTGTGAGTTGGTCTATTCCCGAACCGTTACTGTGAGGTATTCATTCCCGAGCTGTTATCATGAGGTGGTCCATTCCCGAACTGTTATCATGAGGTGGTCCATTCCCGAACCGTTACTGTGAGTTGGTCCATTCCCGAACCGTTACTGTGAGGTGTTCATTCCCGAACTGTTATCGTGAGGTGGTCCATTCCCGAACCGTTACTGTGAGGTGTCCATTCCCGAACTGTTACTGTAAGGTGGTCCATTCCCGAACCGTGCTTCCATTCTTGGAGTGCCATTCTCGGCCTGTTCATTCTTGAACTGTGTTCCATTCTTGGATTGCCATTCTCGGCTTGTTCATTCTTGAACTGTCCATTCCCGGACTATATCTCCATTCTCGGAGTGTCATTTCTGACTTGTTCATTCTTGAACTCTGCTCCATTCTTGGATTGCCATTCTCGGCTTGTTCATTCTTGAAATGTCCATTCCCGGACTATATCTCCATTCTCGGAGTGTCATTTCCGACTTGTTCATTCTTGAACTCTGCTCCATTCTTGGATTGCCATTCTCGGCTTGTTCATTCTTGAACTGTCCATTCCCGGACTATATCTCCATTCTCGGAGTGTCATTTTCGACTTGTTCATTCTTGAACTCTGCTCCATTCTTGGATTGCCATTCTCGGCTTGTTCATTCTTGAACTGTCCATTCCCGGACTATATCTCCATTCTCGGAGTGTCATTTTCGACTTGTTCATTCTTGAACTCTGCCCCATTCTTGGATGGCCATTCTCGGCATCTGTTGTGGTAGCGTTCCATTTCCGAACCGTACTGTGGGAGAATGTGGCTCATTTTTGAACCGTTATTTGATGAGATGGCCTTTGTCGCGGTAAACCTGCGAACACAAAACAAACATTGCATGTACGTGATATGTATGCATGTATGCATGTATATGAATCATATTCCGATGGGTTAGGCCTTCCTTGGTCCATTTCCGAACCGTGCTCCATTCTCAGAGTGCCATTTTCAGCGAGATGAGATGATGGTCCATTTCGAACCGTGCTCCATTTTCAGGGTGCCCTTTTCGGTGAGATGTGATAATGGTCCATTTTCGAACCGTTACTGATGAGAGATGGTCCATTTCCGAACCGTGTTGATAATGGTGTGGTCTATTTCCGAACCTTGCTCCATTCTTGGAGTGCAATTCCCGGCTTGTTCGTTCCCGAACTGTGTTTCCATTCTTGGAGTGCCATTCTCGGCGTGCTCATTCTCGAGCTGTGTTTCCATTCTTGGAGTGCCATTCCTGGCTTGTTCATTCCTGAACTCTGCTTCATTCTGGGATTGTCATTCTCGGCTTTGTTCATTCTTGAACTCTGTTCCATTCTTAGATCGCCATTCTCGGCCTGTTCATTCTTGAACTGTGTTTCCATTCTTGGAGTGCCATTCTCGGCGTGCTCCTCCTCAAGCTGTCCATTCTCGGACTATATCTCCATTCTCGGAGTGCCATTCTCGGCAGGACTGATCTGATGTGATGCGGGCCTCGCCCCCAGAATGCCATACCCGGCAAGACTGATACTGATGTCATATGGGCCTCGCCCCCAAACTGATGCTGATGTGGGCCTCGCCCTAAACTGATGCTGATGTGGGCCTCGGCCCTGGGATTCATTCCAAATTCTGACGATGTGGGTCTCGACCCTGGGACTCATCCCCCAAATCTGATACTGACACTGATGTGGGTCTTGACCCTAAGACTCATCCCCAAAAGTGATACTGATGTGCGGGCCTCGATCCTGGGACTTATCCCAAAACTACTGCTGATGTGGGCATCGACCCTGGGACTCATCCCCAAACTGATACTGATATGGGCCTCGGCCCTGGGACTCATCCCCAAAATTGATACTGATATGGGCCTCGCCCCCCAAACTGATGCAGATGTGGGTCCCCCCTAAACTGATGCTGATGTGGGCCTCGCCCCCAAGCTGATGTGGGCCTCAACCCTGGAATTCATTCCCTAAAACTGATATTGATGTGGGTCTCGCCCCCAGATTGATACTAATGTAGGCCTCGGCCCTGGGACTCATCCTCAAACTGATACTGATGTGGGGTCGCCCCCAACTGATACTGACATGGGCCTCGCCCCCAGACTGATATTGATATGGGCCTCGCCCCCAGACTGATATTGATATGGGCCTCGCCCTTGTGATTCATTTCTGAAACTGCTGACATGGGCCTCAACCCTGGGATTCATTCCAACACTTTGACGACGTGGCCCTCGACCCTGGGACTCATCCCCAAAACTACTACTCATATGTTGCTGATTCTGGTTGTCTTGTCTTTTCCCTAACCCAACGGGAATCTTGGATGGCTTTTAAATCACAAGGGTTAAAATGATGCATGTATGCATGGGGTGCATGAGATGCATATGATACAAGGAATATATCAACTCATTAAAATTCTCACACAAATCGGCCCATCATCATTTTAGAAACTTTTGGGCTAACTGTCATAGGATTGAACCCGTCCCAGTTTAAATGGCCCAACGAGTTCATGTCTTATGGAAAAGAGCCCAACTAAATCCAAATGATAATATTCCGAACACAATCATAACATGGCCCATTGTTATTTAGAAGCCTTTTGACCCAATCGTCATAAGGTATGTTCTTGTCCCAGTTTAAATGGCCCAACAAGCCCATATCCCATGACAAATGGTCCAAATGGGTTCAAACGACGATGTTCCCAAACACAAGCATAGAAGAAAGATGATGCAAACATGACATAATAATTTCTACAATAATGGCCTATCAACATTTCAGAAGCTTTTGGCCTAATAGTCATAAGGTGCGAACTTGCCCCAGTTTAAATGGCCCAGCAAGCCCGCATTTCTGACAATAGTCCAACTGCATCCAAATGAGGATGGTCCACAAGCACATATTCAAGGAAATAATTGTTACTTTAGCCAACCCAGTCTATGGGTGGGTTAGTAAGAGTATAGACAAAGGCTCTCACCGGCGAAGGATGGCCCACAACTAGGTCTCCCCACTCAAGGGTTCGAGCAACCAAGTGAGCGCACCCCTTTTTATACACTAAGGTACGTGCCAATGAGCTATGGTGTGTGACGGACTGTCAAATGGATTTCCCGTTGTAGATTCCCCAGAGGGAAGGTGGAGCGAGGCTCACTTAAATACCCAAGCCTCTTAGGCTCTTATCGCTTGGTGTCAGGAATAAACAACGAGTCCTCCAAATTAGTCCATCACAAAAGGCTACGAGTAAATGGCTATCTAGGTGCCTTCACAGCTTTTCCTTCTAGAAAGGTAGGGAGTGAAGGAAGACACCAAACCATTACCTAGCCTTAAAATGCCTTTGATTAAACCCTCACTTTATCCACTATAGACACAATCAATTAAAACATAAATCCAAACATTACAAGACAATATTTCGGGGCCAATTCTCTATCCCCAGTGGAGTCGCCAGACTGTGGGAACACACAGCTACCTGGGCGACGCGTGCTGTCCTAGGCTCGCGGCCTAGTTGGGAGTACGGAGTAGCCACGGGGGACTAAACCGGAGAGTAATGGAGTCGCCACCCGGTGTGAACCGGGAAAATGAGATTTAAGGCCGCACTCACCCCTCGCAAGGGAAGACCTCAAACCGTTGGGTTCGGAATGGTCCCTTACTTATGTCACTTGTAATAAAAGGATTTATGTAATAATTTAACCAGGCTTAAATAACATTTATTTCCAAAAATATCATGCTTCTAAATTCATATGCATACATCAACAAGTTCATCATAACATGCAACATCACATGGCAATCTCATGAACATATTTCAATCCTATGATATGGAAAACTAATAACAACCTAATCATGCTTGAGTACTATCTCATGAACCTGTTAACCAAATAACATGCTAACAGCCTAATCATGCTTGAATACAATCCCAAGAACACATAGAATGGATAAATACAGGAATACAAATAATACAGTTGGCTATATAACACAAGAAAGATCAACCAAGAGGCAATTATGCATGAATATGATAAGACAGACTCAGTTCAGTGTGTGCGCGTTCGTGTAGCGTTCGTAAACGCGTTCGAACGGTAAACAGAAGGTTCGCGTTCGTATGGCGTTTGATAACGCGTTCGAACGGAAATGAAACAGAATGCTCGCATTCGTATGGCGTTTGATAACGCGTTCGAACGGAAATGAAACAGAATGCTCACGTTCGTATGGCGTTTGTTACGCGTTCGAACAGAAATGAAATAGAATGCTCTCATTCGTATGGCGTTCGTGAACGCGTTCGAACGGAAATGAGACCTTATGCATGATAAGGCAAAATGCATGCGCGTTCGAGTTGCGTTCGTAAACGCGTTCGAACGGGAACAGACTTGATGCATGAAATGGGACGCAATACATAAACAACAAAATAAAGGGGGCGCGGCGAAGTACTACCGTAAAGGTGGCCTTTTGATGGCTCTTGATCTCTCAAAGAGAGGACCTTTAGACCAACATACTAAGCCCATGCGCGTCATATCACATCATGCATACAAACATAAAGACAATCATATTCAACTAAGTATGTCCGATTGAACGTGTCTTGCATCCAACCGAACACACATCAACCGGCGCGGCAAAGCATCGTGGTAAAGGGCTTTAACCCCTCCCCATAGGGGATCTTTCATTCCACTTACTAAGCCCATGCGCTCGATTGAACCATGCATAAATAAGCTACAATATTAAACGTAATGTGTCCGATTGAACGTATCTCGCATTCAACCGAACACACATCAATCGGTGCGGTAATGTATCGTGGTGAAGGATTTTAACCCTTCCGATTAGGGGACCTTTCATCGCACTTACTGAGCCCATGCACTCGATTATATCATACACAAATAAGCGACATACAGAATTTAAGTAACAGAAATAGATAAACCAAAGCAACACAAAACAAGAGAAGGTACCGTTTACTCAAGTGGTACGTGGAGTTGTATCCCAAGTACAGACCGCACTACCGTCCATTCGGATTCGGCTACGGAATTTACGTCTGGGTTTCCATCCTATATACCACAAGAGACGACACTCTTCCATTTCATTCAAGCCACAACATGCATCCATAAACGACTCTCATGCGAATAAAATTCAATAATAAAAGAAACAAATATGAACTAATGAAAAAGTGCCCTCAGGTCTAACCTTTTAAGTCGTCTCTCGGACTCGCGTTTCACGAAGATCGGAAGGGGTAAAAGAAACGAATATGTTTTGGCTACTATTTTGGGTGTTATTTTTGGTGGTGTTATGGTGTGGTTCGGGGGCTGTTTTATGTGTGTGTTTAAGGCTGCTGTATGCGTGTTTTAGGGCTGTTTGGGATGTGTTTTTCGGTGAGGTGAAGGGGCTGTTCGGGATGTGTTTTGGTCAAGGCGATGGGGATTCTTTGGTTTGTGATCTTTTTGTTATTGAGAGTGAGGTAGAGTTGTGTCTATGAGCTAGCTAACTTTGAGGAGGTTGGTGAAGGGTTCTTTTTATAGGCAAAAGGTTAGGCTTGACAAGGAAAGGGATTTGTGTATTTAAAAAAGGGATATGATTTGGTGCTGGACAAGGAAAGCAAGGGATTTGATTGGCTTGGATTAGGCATGTTGAATATTTGATTGGCTTGGATTATGCATTTAGTTTGTTGATTGATTTTAATTAGGCATGCAATTTCTTTAATTTGTGCAAGTATTTTATTTAATTTGGTATGTGATTTTTAGATTTGTTTTGATTTCACCATGTGTTAAATATGTGTTTTAAGTGGGCTGGGCGTGTGGGCCAAGGTTTGGGCGAATTGGGCTTGATGTGAAGCTAGCAGCAAAACCAGAATTACCGACACCGTTCGAACGCCTCATCGAACGTGGCACGAACGTCCGCAATCTGCCTGACGTTCGAACGAAGTAACGAACGCAGCACCAACGAAAACAGTGAACCTTGTTTATTCTGAATTCCCCTTCCGACGTCCGTTTTCCGCGACCTCCGTGACTTAAAAGGTAGTGTCTCCAGAATGAGACTTATCATATGGACTTATGTGTAAAAATGCAGTGCCTACAGATGGCCTATCCTGTATTTCTGTAGCATTGCCTTTGTTTCCCCCTGAAACTGAACTCCGTTATTGATGAGAGGTATTTATATCACTTATTCCCACTCATTTAACTTAATATTTTATTTAGTTTCTCGGTTTGATGAACGTTTTGATGTGTTTTAGTTTATTTTGCAGATAAATATATCGGATCTCAATGAAATCATTTAGGATGAAATATGGGTCAAATAAGGGCAATTATTGGACTTGATATTTTAATTTTGGAGATTGGAAACTTGAAAGGGCGTTTTGACGAAGTGCAGTTTTGGAAATTCCAGTTTTGCGCATCTGTCGTATTTTGGGCATAACTTTTTACTCAGATATTGGATTGAGCTGATTCAAGTTCCAGATTAAAGAAGACTCAAAGATCTACAACTTTTAAAGACAAAATAATTTCGAATTCTGAAGATTTCATGCCCGATATTGATGAACCATCCAGAAGTGTGTATTGTGTAATTATTAAAGTCACTTTCAATCATTTTCAAAGCAAAAAATAAATTAATAAATAAATAATAAAAATTATCAAATCATCACCAAACATGATAAGAGATTAGTGGAGCAATTAATAATGGATTTGGTGGAGCAATTAGTGGAGCAATTAATAATTGATTTGGTGGATGATTTGATGGAGGCAAAATTTTGCCTATAAATACCAAGCCATTTCATTTGTAAAATTCATACTTTCTTCTAAGGAATTCCTTAAGAACTAAGAAGATTGTATCTTGTTTGTTTATTTACAGCTTTCAGTAATTAATTTTCGTTTTCGCACTTTCTTTTCTTTACTTTTCAGTTTTTACTTTCCTTTGCATTTACTTTTACGCACAATACTTTTCTTTCTTTAATTTTCAGTTTACTTTCAGTAATTTATTTACTTTCAGCAATTTACTTTCACAGCAATTTACTTTCAGCAATTTACTTTTCAGTAATTTACTTTCAGCATTTAATTTTCAGTATTTAATTTCAGCATTTACTTTCAGCATTTACTTTTCAGTATTTAATTTTCAGTATTTTACTTTATGTCTTTTATTTTATTTAAGTTTTTTTTTACTACCCGTAAATATGTGTCGTAACTAAGCCAGTTATCTGGGGTTGTGATGAAATCCAATATCACCGGTTTATAAGGGGTTAGATTATAGCTTGGGTAATATAAAGATTTATTTATTGAGTCTTAATCTTAATGTTTTTTCATTAACTGGCCATTAATAAAATTGAACTGGGAAACTTAAAATGAACTAGACATAGGGATTTTAAGTTTAAGACCTTAGACTCAATAGCCCACGATCTTCCTTGAGGATAGATAACCCTTTAATAGATTTCCTTACAGGATAGGAATATACCTGTCGGCGGGGGGGTAGCCATATTTGGACTTAAACTTAATGAATCCAGATAATTTGGTTGACATAGACATATGGTTCAATTGGGTTAAACTGGGTATTTGTGTCTGACCATCGACAGAGGCTTACACATAATTTAGTGTTCCAGGTTAATAAATCAATATATTACCCAACTTTAAGATAACCACTTCATCTTTAAAATGATATTGGAAGAAATCACAACCCTAGATAGTTTTTAATATTGAATTTTCTTAAAACCTATTTTCGACAATTTGTTTACTTGCTTTTAAATTTAGAATCGTCACCATTTCAAATCAATCAATCAACTTGTTAGATATTAGTAATCATTTGACTCATAAAATTAATAGTTTAGATATTAAGTCCTCGTGGGATCGATATTTTTTATACTACTTGAACGATACGTGCGCTTGCGTTATACGTATGTGTTTACGCCGGTCAAGTTTTTGGCGCCATTGCCGGGGACTTATTTATCTTTCACTATTAATTTAGGGGTTAGATACGTTACTTGTATCTAATTTCTTTTTACTTATTGTTTTTGTTTTCTTGTGTTTCAGGTTCTCAGAAACTACATGAGACGAACCAGAAGCTTTGAACTCCGATCGCTTGACCAGAAATTGAAAGAACCATCAGACAGTTGAGAAGGGAAAGGCGAGAAGGCCAAGAAGCTTTAGTCAACATGGAACCTGAACCGTTGGAGGTTGCACCACCAATTCCCATTCGAGACAGAACCGTTCCGGTGGTTGACAGACTCATTTCCTGTATTGTACTTCCTCCCTTACCAGCAAATGCGTGTGACATCAAAACATGCATTCAGATGATTCAGCACTCAGTTCAGTTTGGGGGAAATGCAACTGAAGATCCTAATGCCCACATCACCAACTTCCTGGAAGTTTGCGGCACTTTTAATTATAACCGAGAAGCGGAAGAAGCAATGAGACTGCGAGTTTTTCCATACTCATTGAAGGACAGAGCTAAAGCTTGGCTACATTCACTACCACCAGGTTCTATCACAACTTGGAACACTTTAGCCACCAAATTTCTTGCAAAGTACTTTCCACCAGCCAGAACCGGAAAGCTGAGGAATGACATCACATCCTTTGTACAACAAGATTCAGAATCCCTCTGCGAAGCTTGGGAAATGTACAAAGATTTACTCCGGAAATGTCCACACCATGAGATTCCAAAATGACTTCAAGTCCAAACATTCTATAATGGACTTTCTGGAATAATGAGAACCACAATCGATGCTGCTGCTGGAGGAGCTTTAATGGCAAAAAAAGAAGATCAAGCCTGGGAACTAATCGAAGAAATGGCCAACAACAATTCCTTGTGGCCAACTGAAAGGAGCATGATCCAAAGAATTGCAGGAATTTATGAAAGTGGAGCTAATACAGCAGTCAACACCAAGCTAGATCAATATGAAATTCATGGAGACTCTTACCACTGGATCCACAAGTTCACCATATGGAGGAGCACCGGAACCAAACCAACTTGAAGAGACGGTGAATTATGTCAACAATTTCAATAGACAGGGGAACAATCCATATTCCAACACCTACAATCCAGGGTGGAGGAATCATCTTAATTTTTCATGGAGCAACAACTCAGGGCAAAAGAACAATCCACCACCTGGATTCCAACAAAAGAACTATCCACCACTTGGATTCCAACAACAGAACAAAGTCCAAGAACAGATAAATGAACCAGGAATAACAGAAGTGCTGAATCAGTTAAAAAAATACGATGCTATGTTTCAGAGCCAATCAGCTTCCATCAAAGCACTGGAGAATCAAATCGGACAACTGGCCAATGCTCAGAGTTACAGACCGCCAGGTAATCTTCCCAGCAACACAGAACCAAATCCAAGGAACCGAGGGAAGGAGCAATGTCAAGCTATTACCTTAAAAAGCGGTACTGAGATCAATAAAGATGTTGGAATCAAAGCAACAATTGAGGAAGTTCCAAAAGAAACAAAACAACAGATGGAGGAAAAAGAAGCAAAGGAAAAAGAACAGATCACTCCACCTCCACCTTTTCCTCAACGTCTTCAGAAGAACAAATTGGACAAGCAGTTTTCTCGGTTCCTGGAAATCTTCAAAAAGCTGCATATCAACATTCCATTTGCAGAAGCGTTGGAACAAATGCCCACCTATGCCAAATTCATGAAAGATATTCTTTCACGAAAGCGGAGATTGGGAGATTACGAGACAGTAGCATTAACAGAAGAATGCAGTGCTATCATTCAGAGGAAACTTCCCCCGAAGTTGAAAGATCCTGGCAGTTTCACTGTTCCTTGCGTCATAGGAAACATAACTTTGGTAAGGCTTTATGTGATTTAGGTGCTAGTGTTAACTTGATGCATTTTTCTATTTTCAGGAAATTACAGATTGGAGAAACAATGCCAACTTCAGTCTCACTGCAACTTGCTGATAGAACGCTCGTATTTCCAAGAGGCGTAGTTGAGGATGTGCTGGTCAAGGTTGACAAATTCATTTTCCCAGCAGATTTTATTGTCCTTGATATGGAGGAAGACGCAGACGTGCCAATCATCCTTGGAGACCATTCTTGGCTACAGGTCGAACCATTATTGATGTACAAAAAGAGAACTAACCATGAGGGTACAGGACCAAGAAGTAACATTCAATGTTTTCAAGGCCATGAATTTCCCAGATGATGAAAAGAAGGAGGAATGTTTCAAACTCGATGTGATACACAGTACCATTCAGAACTCTGATGAAAGACAAAGTTCTACTGACAAACTTAAAACATGTCAATTGCCTGTGGAGCCTAAAGATAAAGCATCTTTTGCACTGAAAGAGCCAATTCTTGCTCTACAAGCAACAGAAGAGAAAAAGTTCCACCAGCTCAACGAATTGGAGGAATTTCACAATCAGCCTTTTGAAGATGCCAAATTGTACAAAGAAAAGGGCAAGAAAAGACATGATGATAAGTTAGTGCGCATACAACTGGAACCAGGGCAGAAGGTACTGTTAAACAAATCAAGGGTGAAATTCTTCCCATGGAAGCCAAAATCACGGTGGTCAGGTCCATTTGTGATCACCAAAGTTTTACCAAATAGAGCCGTTGAGATACATGATCCTGACGCTAACAAAACTTTCAAGGTTAAAAACAAGCGTGTCAAGCACTACTGGGGAGAATCATTTGAGCGACAAAAAGAAAGTGTCACACTTTCAGATCCAGCCTAACGTTCAAGAAGTCACGTCTAGCTGACGACTTTAAACTTAGCGCTCGCAGGGAGGCAACCCATGCAATTTTTGTATATATTGTGATTTAGTGTGATTTAATTTTGTGTGTTTAGTTTTTGCAGATTAAGTCATTTCAAGATGGAAAAAGCTCTCGCAAATCTTCACAAGCAATTTCCTTCTCTCCCTCCAAAATCTATGATGAAAGTATACAAAGCTCGCTTGGAACGGATGAGGTTATTGACAATCCATGGTATTCCTAATGATATTCGTTGGGTAATTGAAGCACGAGTCCGATTGGCAGGTGAGTCTTCTGACTCTTTTATTTCACATCTGCCTGGTTTTGGAAGAAGCACCTATGCAAAGAAACGTAGAGCTAAGCAAATGGGTGTTTGTTTCAAATGTGCACGATTTAATTGCAACACTCGTTGTCGTTCTTTAGGAATGGTGTCTGATAATCGCGAAGACAAAATTAAATTTATTAGGGATGGCTTGAGTAAGGAGTCTTTAGATGATATATCTTAACTCTTGAGACGCATCCCAGTGGATATGTTCATATAGCCATTCGCAATTTACATACACAACTCCAAAGGAAAGACAACTGTTAAGTCTCGGGAATCTGACTCAAAAAGACCTTGTTTGCCAATTTATAAGAAAATTGGATGGGAAGCTTGTCCCTGACGCATAGACGTCATTCAAGCCGTTACTTTTCTTGTAATATTATATCTCTTTGTCTTTTCTTAATAATGTGATTTGTTTTGTTGTTTTTCTTTTATTTTCTCCGACAGGATCCAGACCTTTTTGACTATCACGATATTAATTCGCTACTAATCGTCCTCTGGAAGATACTTGTGCTATTTTTACTCACCCTTTTCAGGTACTATAAATTCAGCCCGTCATTGCACTTTTGAAGGCATCCAGAGTTGAAAAAGAAACATAAAAAATGGAAGCCACTTCAAGAAGACGAGTTGAAAACATCTGTGTGTTTTGCGGTAGTAGTGTGTTGAACTAAACCACAATACGTAGAAGCAGCACAGGAATTGGGTCGAGTCTTAGCTGCAAGGATATGCACTTAATATATGGCGGAGGCAATCTTGGACTTATGGGGATCGTTTCAAAGGCGGTACAGGAAGGGGGCAGTCACGTTTTGGGAATCATCCCAAAACTCTTGGCAGAGTCAAATCTTATTGGATCATCAAACGGAGAGGAACTGATGGTGCCAGATATGTCTGAACGACTGGTAGAAATGATTAACCGTGCTGATGCTTTTATTGTTTTTCCAGGTGGCTTGGGCACATTGGAGGAAATTTTTATAGTACTATCTTGGGCGAACATGAACATACACCAGAAACCGCTTGGACTTCTTAACGTTGATGGATTTTATGATTTTCTTTGTGTGTTTCTTGATGATGCTCGGAGAAATGGGTTCGTGTCAAAACCTATGAAAGAACTCCTCTTCACTGCCAGAACTGCTCCGGATCTAATAGAGCAACTCATAGCCTATGAACCACAAGTTGACCCTATCCTTTCAAAGATAAATTGGTCCGAGGACGATCGTGGTAAGAGGCGTCGGATTAATCTGGATCTTAACCTTTAATTTCCTATAGATTTTCAGCTAACCAGGTACAACCTTTTAACTCTCCTTTACTGTTTTAACATTGGGGACAACGTCTCATTTAGGTTTGGGGGAGGGAATTAGTTGATCAGTACCTTTTTTAGTTTGTGTGTTTGTTTTTTTTTTAGTCCAAAATTTTTCGAAAAATACAAAAAAATTGGAAAATTTTCAAAAATTACAAAAATATTTTGTGTTTTTTTTTTTTGTTTTGTTTTTATTCTAACTAAAAAGGTGAAATTGGTAAGAGGTAGCCGAGTAAGGAGTTTCCACTCCTGAGACGTATCTCAAACCTATTTTCGAAATAAGTTAATTGTTGTTTATTTCCTTTTGAACTATTTAATTTGTGAATTCTCCTTAAAACGGATTAAAAGAAATCTTCATATGCTCAGTTGACAGATATTATCAACATATATAGTAACATACGGACATGAGCTAAAATTGAAAAGTTTGTAATATTCAGTGCTCTAGTTTAATTGGAGGAAACATCTCAAAAAGCAATGGAGTAAAAAAAAAAAAAAAATCTGAGATCCGAGTTATTAAGTCTGTAAGGGTGTTTTAACACCTAGTGCCCTAAAACCAACTGGTTTGGGAGTCACTGGCCCAAAGCTCGCTACATGGATCGAAGATGCTACAAACATATATATATATATATATATATGAAGTCTGGGTAATTAAGTCCGTAGGGGTGTCCTTAACACCTGGTGCCCTAAAACAACTGGTTTGGGAGCCACCGACCCAACACTCGTTATATAGATGGAAGATATTGTATATAAATAAAAAATAGAGAAAAATCAAAGAAAAAATCAGAAAAATGAGAAAAATTATTTCATTGCTACCAAAAGTGTTAAATCTGATAGAAATTTAGGACAAAAATATTACTCTCTTATCAACTGCACTTATGACTGTTGTGGGCAAAAATGAGTTGTTTAATATTTTGTTGGCTGTGTATATGAAGAATGGTAAAAATAATCGGAG
Organism: Zanthoxylum bungeanum; assembly: GCA_019454045.1. Classification (NCBI taxonomy): domain Eukaryota; kingdom Viridiplantae; phylum Streptophyta; class Magnoliopsida; order Sapindales; family Rutaceae; genus Zanthoxylum; species Zanthoxylum bungeanum. Next base: position 224,759 of record SKCR01001240.1, read on the forward strand.
AATTTACTTATTCGGTAATTTAGAATGAAACAAAACAACTATTGACTTGGAGTAGAAGTTTCACCTGATTAGTCACTAACATCTTTATTCTCTTTTCGCTTGTCTTTTTGCTTTTGTGTGCATTAGTTTTAACTACCTTTTTACTTTTGTAAAATGTTTGTGGGTATCATTGCTGTAAACCCTCACGAGACTACAACTCGTCCACTAGGGACACCTAGGGGTTTAAAGGCTTGTTGCATATGCTAAATGCAACCGTGATCCCTACGAAAGTGGCTTAGTTAATTTATTTATGTTATTTTACTCTATGTTTTGCTTGAGGACTAGCAAAATGTTAGGTTTGGGGGTGTGATGAGTGGTATTTATATCACTTATTCCCACTCATTTAACTTAATATTTTATTTAGTTTCTCGGGTTTGATGAACGTTTTGATGTGTTTTAGTTTATTTTGCAGATAAAATAATATCGGGTCTCAATGAAATCATTTAGGATGAAATATGGGTCAAATAAGGGCAATTATTGGACTTGATATTTTAATTTTGGAGATTGGAAACTTGAAAGGGCGTTTTGACGAAGTGCAGTTTTGGAAATTCCAGTTTTGCGCATCTGTCGTATTTTGGGCATACCTTTTACTCAGATATTGGATTGAGCTGATTCAAGTTCCAGATTAAAGAAGACTCAAAGATCTACAACTTTTAAAGACAAAATAATTTCGAATTCTGAAGATTTCATGCCCGAATTGATGAACCATCCAGAAGTGTGTATTGTGTAATTATTAAAGTCACTTTCAATCATTTTCAAAGCAAAAATAATTAATATAAAAAATAATAAAAATAATCAAATCATCACCAAACATGATAAGAGATTAGTGGAGCAATTAATAATGGATTTGGTGGAGCAATTAGTGGAGCAATTAATAATTGATTTGGTGGATGATTTGATGGAGGCAAAATTTTGCCTATAAATACCAAGCCATTTCATTTGTAAAATTCATACTTTCTTCTAAGGAATTCCTTAAGAATACTAAGAAAATTGTATTTGTTTGTTTATTTTCAGCTTTCAGTAATTAATTTTCGTTTTCGCACTTTCTTTTCTTTACTTTTCAGTTTTTACTTTCCGCAATTTACTTTTACGCACAGTACTTTTTTTCTTTAATTTTCAGTTTTTACTTTCAGTAATTTACTTTCAGCAATTTACTTTCAGCAATTTACTTTCAGCAATTTACTTTCAGTAATTTACTTTCAGCATTTAATTTTCAGTATTTAATTCAGCATTTACTTTCAGCATTTACTTTTCAGTATTTAATTTTCAGTATTTTACTTTATGTCTTTTTTATTTAAGTTTTTTTTTTACTACCGTAAATATGTGTCGTAACTAAGCCAGTTATCTGGGGTTGTGATGAAATCCAATATCACCGGTTTATAAGGGGTTAGATTATAGCTTGGGTAATATAAAGATTTATTTATTGAGTCTTAATCTTAATGTTTTTTCATTAACTGGCCATTAATAAAATTGAACTGGGAAACTTAAAATGAACTAGACATAGGGATTTTAAGTTTAAGACCTTAGACTCAATAGCCCACGATCTTCCTTGAGGATAGATAACCCTTTAATAGATTTCCTTACAGGATAGGAATATACCTGTCGGGCGGGGGTAGCCATATTTGGGACTTAAACTTAATGAATCCAGATAATTTGGTTGACATAGACATATGGTTCAATTGGGTTAAACTGGGTATTTGTGTCTGACCATCGACAGAGGCTTACACATAATTTAGTGTTCCAGGTTAATAAATCAATATATTACCCAACTTTAAGATAACCACTTCATCTTTAAAATGATATTGGAAGAAATCACAACCCTAGATAGTTTTTAATATTGAATTTTCTTAAAACCTATTTTCGACAAATTTGTTTACTTGCTTTTAAATTTAGAATCGTCACCATTTCAAATCAATCAATCAACTTGTTAGATATTAGTAATCATTTGACCTCATAAAATTAATAGTTTAGATATTAAGTCCTCGTGGGATCGATATTTTTTATACTACTTGAACGATACGTGCGCTTGCGTTATACGTGTGTGTTTACGCCGGTCAGTTATCTGTAACCACATGGTGCGGCATTCTATACCGAAAAATGAGATTCCGAGCTATAAACTTTGCCATCTGCTTCGCTATAACATTGCGGAATGACTCGGCTTCCACCCACTTTGAGAAATAGTCTACTGCCACTACTATGAAGCGATGCCCATTCGATGCATTCGGTCGAATCTCTCCAATCATATCAATTCCCCATGCTGAGAAAGGCCACGGCTCTGACAACTCATGCAACTCTGTGTGCGGTAAATGATTCAAATTACCGTGTGCTTGACAATCATGACAGTGCTTTACCATTTTCGCGCAGTCGGTCTCCATGGTTGACCAGTAAAAACCTTGTCTCACTATCTTGCGCGACAGATTCAACCCGTTCATGTGCGGACCACATATCCCGGCGTGTACTTCTTCCATTACCTGCTGAGCCTCTTCTTTTCTCAAACATTTCAACTGAATACCGTTTGCTTGCCTCTTGTACAGTTCCCCTTTCAGAATCACATATTGGGAAGCTAATTTCTGAATGACTAATCTGTCTTTTCTACCTGCTCCCTCCGGGAGTTCCCCGTGTTCCAGATACCTTTGAATGTCGTGATACCAAGGTTTACCATCGTCGATCTCCACTTCCAGGACTCTTTCTATCTCATGAACGAGTTTATTTGCTGTTGTCAGTACCAACGGTCTCATTAACAACTTCTCTGGATTTTCCCAAGTTGCTGCAAGTGTAGCTAATGAATCAGCCATCTGATTCTCTTCTCGCGGCAAGTGCTGAAACTTACAATCGGGGATAACCTGTGCCAACTTTCTGAGGTGAAAAAGGTAAGGTTTCAACTGTTCTTCTTTCAATTCCCATTCTCCCTGTATCTGTCGGATCACCAGCATCGAATCTCCGTAGACCTCCATGCTCTCAGCCTTCAAGGCTATCAGTGCAGTCAAACCAAAATCACATGCTTCATACTCGGCCATGTTGTTAGTTACTTTGAATGTCAAACTCTTGGCCAAAGGCAAAGTCTCTCCTCCGGGGGTCACTATCACGATCCAAATTCTGGCTCCTTTGTAATTCACTGCTCCGTCAAAGTACATTTTCCATCCCTGAACTGCTATTGCCTGGATCTCTTCATCTGGAAATTCAAACTTATGCTGATCCCCTTCAATAGGTTGTAATGCCAGGAACTCTGCTACGGCTCGCCCCTTGATCACTTTGGAAGTGAGGTACTCAATGTCAAACTTTGTCAGCAACACTAACCATCTGCCCAATTTTCCCACTAGCGAAGGCACTGAATGCAGATATTTCAAAGGATTCTCCTTTGCCACCACCTGGATCTTGTAAGATTGGAAGTAATGCCGCAATTTTCTGGAGGATGCCCATACTACTGCCAACAAGATCTTCTCTACTTCTTGATAGCGGGCTTCATACGGAAGCATTTTCGTACTAAGATAGTAAACTGCATGCTCTACCCCGGTCTCATCTACCTATACCATCATTGCCCCTAGTGCTTCTGATTCTATAGCTAAATATAGTACCAAGGGTCTGCCCGGTCTCGGAGGTTTCAAAACAGGAGGTCTTACCAAGTATTCTATGATCTTGTCGAAAGCTGACTGACACTGCTCATTCCATTTCACTGGCTGGTCCTTTCTCAACAGTCTGAAGATAGGCTCATATACTGACGTCAACTTGGCGATGAACCGAATGATATACTGAATTTTCCCCAGGAATGCTCTAACCTCTTTCTCTGTCTTCGGTGCCGGCATCTCAGTAATTGCCTTGATTTTCTCAAAATCTACTTCTATTCCTCCCATTCCCACTGTATGTCCTAGTAATTTTCCAGATGTTACCCCAAACACACATTTCTTGGGATTCAGCCGCAAGTTGTATTTGTCAACCCTTTGAATGAACTTCTCCAGTGCTTCTATATGCCCGATTCTTGTTTCTGATTTCACCATCATATCATCCACATAGACTTCAATCTCTTTGTGCATCAAGTCATGGAATAGTGTAGTGGCCATACGCTGATAAGTGGCTCCAGCATTCTTGAGCCCAAACGACATTAACTTGTAACAATAAGTACCCCATTTTGTGACGAAGGCAGTTTTGTGCTTGTCTTCCTCAACCATAAGAACCTGATTATACCCTGAAAACCCATCTGCAAATGAATACATGGCAGATAAAGCTGCACTATCAACGAGTACATCAATATGAGGTAGAGGAAAGTCATCTTTCGGACAAGCCTTGTTGAGATCTCTGTAATCCACACACATTCTGACTTTCCCGTCTTTCTTTGGTACTGGCACAACATTTGCTAACCATTCGGGATACTTTACCACTTCCAGGAACCCCACATCTATCTGTTTCTTAACCTCTTCTCTGACCTTCTCGGCCCACTCAAGTCTCATCCGTCGAAGTTTCTGTTTCACTGGCTTCATATTCAGATAAGTTGGTATTGTGTGCTGGGCAATGCTTCTGTCTACCCCAGACATGTCCTCATAGGACCAAGCAAACACTTTGGCATATCTGACTAGTACTTCTTCTAATTTCTCCCGCTCTTCAGCGGTAACTTCACTTGCAATCAGAATTTCCTTAGGATTCTCAGGCGTGCCTAAGTTAAATGCATTCGTTCGGGTGGAGCTAATATCAAATATACTCAAGCCATGCAAGTTAGAGGAAAAAGACTCGGGCAAATAAGTAAAATGATTGTCTTTATTGCTAATAAATGCGGGAGTACACTCAAATAAATCAGGAAGATAAATGTCTTCATCATCGGCAGACACTTCATCCTCCGCAACCAGGTTCTTCTCAGACTTCTTATCCTCTTCGAGAGTCAGGCTCTCCAAATTCATCAATTCTTCTTCCCAAATCTCTTCCTCCACAGCTTCTTTGGTCAGCGGCTTCTCACCCAACATATCCTGGAAGATCTCAAAACCAGGCACCACAATCCCATTAACTTATATTGGTTCGGGCTCACCTTGATACCCTGAAGCCTTCACAAAACATTCCATCAATTTCAGCCCTTTCTTTTTAACCTTCGGCTTTTCCTCATTAGATTTGTACCCCAAACCCCTCCGAGTAGTCTGTCCTCTAAAGTCTGGCAGTTTTGAACCCTCACCCGGCTCGAACTTCATTTTTCCCATGATCCTAGCTACCTTAGGATCCACCCATTCTTCAAAAGTTTCCGACACTTGGAACCTCATGAAAGGTTGTATTTCCAAAGCAGCCACATCATTGTCTACCTCAGCTCGGATGGTGACAATTTCTCCCCCATACGGGAACTTAATCATCTGATGCAGAGTGGAGGGCACACCCCCAAGCTTATGAAACCAAGGCCTTCCCAACAACAAGGCAAAAGTGGCTGGGATATCCAGCACTGTGAACTCAACTTCGTCCTCAATAGGACCAACCTTGACCGCTGCTACAAATGTACCATCAACTCATCGCTTACTGTCATCATAAGCCTTGATAGTCATACTAGAGGGATCCAGATCTGTTGTTTTTATACCCAGCTTGGCCAAAATCTTCAACGGGCACACATTAATGGATGAGCCGTCATCCACCATCATACAAGAGGTCCTTTTACCCCTTACTTCAGCTCTGATAAACAAAGGTCTATTATGATTTCTCCCCTCAGCTGGGAGTTCTTCCTCAGAAAAAGTGATTGCCTGCAAAGCCTCATTTTGCACTGACCCAACAAACATTGCGGGGTTGGCATCTTCCGTCATCACTATCTTGCTTAAGGCCTCAACCATGGCCCGCATGTGCTCCTAAGATGCACACAACAAATCCCAGATACTCACTTGTGCTCAGGTTTTCCTCAACTGCTGCAGCACTACATCTCCCTCGGCATTTTCTGTATTCTCAGCCACTTCTCTACCCTCTGATAACACTTCTTTACCCTTCTCAGTCATATCATTATAGAAGCGCCCACTGCGTGTCATCCCCCTCACTTCTTCTTCATCACTACTGGAGAAGTCTTCCCAGAAATTCTGCCCCCATTCTGTCTCATCTTCACTGTTACTATCCCAAATTCCAAGGCAATAGGCTTGGTGGTCAAAGGATTTGAGGACAAGGCTTTCGGGTAGGCCATAGTTTATCATATATGTTGGTGGGGGGACAGAGTGGTAATTTGGTAGGGGGTTTTGGTGTGTGTTGGGGCGTTCTGTTTCAGGGTCGGGTATCTTTTTGGAGTCTATAAGGTCCTGGATTTCATGGCGGAGGTGGGCACAATTGTCAGTGTCATGGCCTTTCTGTTGGTGGAAGTGACAGTATTGGCTCAGGTTGAGATGTGGTGGTGGAGGGTTGGGAAGTGGTTTGGTCTCCAGGGGTTTCAGAAGTCCTTGTCTTTTTAATTTCTCCAGCACTTTAGACAAGGGTCTCCCTAAGTTGGAGAATCTCCGATTCCGGATGGCAGCAATCTACGCAGAAACAGGTTTGGTACCTGATGTTCCCCCAATAGGCCTCCTACTTAGGCCATAAAACTTCATGTTCTCTGCTTCTTCTTCTTCAATATCCATGACAGTTTCCCTCAACTATCGGAAGTCATTGATCATGGAGGTCATCCTCCTCAGTTTCCCATAGATTGAGGGCTTGGTGCCCTTGATAATCATCTTAATTTGGTCCTTCTCTGATGGCCGAGTCTGCATCTTTAGGAGTTGGCTTCTCCAGCGGTCTACATACTCTTTGAAGCTTTCCTCCGGCTTCTGCTTAGTGTTCTCCAAATCTCGGAGTGACAAATCAATTTCCAGATCTGTAACATATTGCTTCAGAAAAGCATCAGCCAGTTCCCTCCAATCTTCCCTAATCTTATTCTCAAGGCTGTGATACCAAACTACCGGCGCTCCCTCAAGTGACATCCCAAACATTTTCTGCACTTGACTCTTGGATAAACCCACTGAACTCATAACTGAAACATACTGACGGAGATGGACCCTCGGATCCCCATTCCCGTTGAACTTAGCCATATCCGACATCTTGAACTGAGCTGGCAACTGTTCTTCGAAGGTCATTGCCTCATAATCTAACAACTCTTTATGTTTACCCCTCATTTTGCGGGTAACTGTTTCAACCTGATCCCGAAGCTTCTGAAATTCTGCCTGAGACCCAATCACTTTGCCTGTTGCATACTCTTCCATGTCATCATCAAAAGCGGGGATGTCATCCCCCAACCCATTCGGAGGCTCCTCGCGCCTCACATTCTCAGAATTCCCCCCAGCACGGGGTACAGCCATACCAGCCACAGCAGTAGTCAAGGCTTGTAACTGTTTAGTAATTTTGGCGAGACCATTTTCCAACTGATCTATCTGGGATACCTCGCTATCGGATGAACTCATATCTTTTACCAGTCTTTTAGTGAGTCTTCCCTCTTTCCTAACCCAACAGGAATCTATGATGTCTTTTTAGACATGGAGGGTGTTAACAGGATATATGTATGCATGAGATGAATGAGATGCATGCGATACAAAGAATATATCAATTCATTAAAACTTTCACACAAATTGGCCCATCATCATTATAGAAGCTTTTGGGCTAATTGCCATAGGAGCGAACTCGTCCCAGTTTAAATGGCCCAACAAGTTCACATCTTATGGCAAGAAGTCCAACCGTATCCAAATGATAATGTTCCGAAACATAAACATATAATGGCCCATTGGCGTTTTAGAAGCTTTTGGTCCAATCATCATAAGATATGTTCTTGTCCCAGTTTAAATGGCCCAACAAGCCCATACCTCATGTCAAAAGGTCCGAATGGCTCCAAACGACAATGTTCCCAAACACAAGCATACATAAATCATTTCTACAGAATGGCCCATCAATATTTCAGAAGCTTTTGGCCCAATTATCATAGGATACGAACTCGTCCTAGTTTAAATGGCCCAACAAGTTCGCATTTCTGACAAGAAGTCCAACTGCATCCAAATGAGGATGGTCCACAAGCACAAGGAAGTAGTTGCTATAGGCCATACAACTCCGGTCTACGTGTGGGTTTGCGGGAGTGTAGACAAAGACTCTCGCTGGCGAAGGATTGCACACAACTAGGTCTCCCCACTCAAGGGTTCGAGCAACCAAGTGAGCGCACATTTTTTATACCTTACAGTACGTGCCAACGAGTTATGGTGTGTGACTGACTGTCAGATGGATTTCCCGTTGTAGATTCCCCAGAGGGAGGGTGGAGTGAGGCTCTCTTAAGTACCCTAGCCTCTTAGGCTCTTATCGCTTGATGACAGGAATAAACAACGAGTCCTCCAAATTAGTCCATCACAATAGGCTACAAGTAAATGATTATCTAGGTGCCTTCACAACTTTTCCTCATAGAAAGGTAGTGAATGAAGGAAGACACCAAACCATTACCCAGCCTTAAAAGTGCCTTTGACTAAACCCCTTTTAACCCACAATAGACACGGTTAATTAAAGCACAAATCATAGTATTACAAGATATTATTTCGGGGCCGATTCTCTATCCCAGTGGAGTCGCCAGACTGTGGGAACACAGAAACTGGGCGACACATGCTGTTCCGGGCTCGCGGCCCGGTTGGGAGTACGGAGTAGCCCGCGGGGGACTAAATCGGAGAATGATGGAGTCGCCACCCGATGTGAACCGGGACAAATATTTAAGGCCGCACTCACCCCTCGCAAGGGAAGACCTCAAACCATTGGGTTCGGAATGGTCCCTTACTTATGCCACTTGTAATAAAATGATTTGTACAATAATACAACCAAGACTAAGCAACATTTATTTCCAAGGATAATTTACTCCTAATTTCGCATGCATAAGTACAAAGCTCATATCTAAGTTTGCATATAACACATTCTTCATGTTTGCATACAACCTATTTGCATTTAATCTATGTCCGAATTTACATGCATAAAGGTAAATTAACATACGGCAAGCAATCAGATTCGTAATACAAAGGGATAATTGATAGGGGCAATTACACATAGAATATGATGAAAATGACTCAGTTCAGTGTGTGTGCGTTCGTGTAGCGTTCATAAACGCGTTCGAACGGTAAACAGAAGGTTCGCGTTCGTATAGCGTTCGAGAACGCGTTCGAACAGAACCAGACCTGATACATGATAAAACTAAGAAAATACGTGCGCGTTCGAGTAGCATCTGAAAATGCGTTCGAACGGTAAACAGAAGGTTTACGTTCGTATAGCGTTCGAGAACGCGTTCGAATGAAACCATACCTGATGCATGATAAAACTACGAAAATACGTACGCGTTCGAGTAGCGTCCGAAAACGCGTTCCAATGGTAAACAGAAGGTTCGCATTCGTATAGCGTTCGAGAACGCGTTCGAACGGAACCAGACCTGATGCATGCAACACATACATAGACAAACAAATCCATAATGTAGGACCTCACGTGTCCGATTGAACTCATTCTCATCCAATCATGTGTACCTCGTCCGGCGCGGCAAAACATCGTGGTAAAGGATTTTAACCCCTCGAAATAGAGGACCTTTAATCGCACTTACTAAGCCCATGTGCTAATAACATAATGCATATAAGAAATAAAGACAACAATATCGGACTTCATATACCCGATTGAACACATCTCACATTCAACCAAATATACATTGTCCGGCGCGGCGAAGCATCGTGGTAAAGGATTTTAACCCCTCGAAATAGAGGACCTTTAATCGCACTTACTAAGCTCATGCGCTAATAACACAATGCATATAAGAAATAAAAGAAACAACAATATCGAACTTCGTATACCCGATTGAACACATCTCACATTCAACCGCATATACATCGTCCGGCGCGGTGAAACATTGTGGTAAAGGATTTTAACCCCTCGAAATAGAGGACCTTTAATCGCACTTACTAAGCCCATGCGCTTGACCTCATCATTACTCAAACAAATAACATGCAGAAAATAAATAACGATAATAAACAAACCAAGATAACGTGAAATAAAATATGTGCCGTATACTCAAGTGGTACGTGGAGTTGTATCCCGAGTACAGATCATACTACCGTCCATTCGGAATCAGCTATGAAATTTATGTCCGGGTTTCCATCCTATATACCACAAGAGGCGACACATTTTCATTCATTCAAGGGCCACAACACACATTATGCAACGACTCTCATGCGAATAAAATTCAATAAACAATTAAAAGATGAATATAAACTAATGAGAAAATATGCCATCAGGTCTAACCTTTTATGTCGACTTTCGGAAGTACCGTACACGGTCGTCGGAAGGGTGGATGCTCCGCAACTCCTCTGGTTCACTGGTTCAATATTTCCCTTCGCTGCTTCGCTGTTCGGGCTGCTGTTTTCCCTCCGTTTTGCTGCTGTTTTGCTGCTGTATTTCGGTCACTGTTTCGGTGTTTTAGGCTACTGTTTTTGGATGTTTTTGAAGGTTTAAAGTGCGGTTTTTTTTTGTTACTGTTTTAGGGATTAAAAGTGCAGTTTTTTAGTTACCGTTTTGGGAATTCAGGGGCTGTGATTTTTGGTAATGCAAGGGTGTTTAAGGGCTGTGATTTTCGGTAATGCAATGGTGTTTAAGGGCTGTGTATTCGGCTATGGAGGGAGGAGGATGAGATAAAATTATTTGCTTTTTTTTTCTTGTGTATTAGGTGTGGATTGCTATGCTTTTTCTTTGTATTTTGCGTGAATAGTCAGGAGGAGTTCAAGGGTTGGAATAGCTTTGTTTTTATAGGCAAAGGGATGAGTGAATCCTTGCTTGACAAGGAATGGATTTGGTGCATTAAAGGGAGATATGATTTGGTGTTAAACAAGGAAAACCTAAGATTGATTGGGGGACAAAATTTGGTTAATTAGGAAGTTAATATATTTAATTTGTTTTGATTAGGCATACAATTTGTTTAGTTAGGAATATAATAATCTTGATTGATTTTAATTAGGCATGATTTTATTTGATATTTATTTTAATTTGGTATATGATTTTTAGATTTTATTTAATCCTCATGTGTTAAATATGTGTTTTATTAATTTGGATGTGTTTTATGGGCTTTGGTGGGCTAATTGGGCTTGGGTGTGAGGCTAGCAGCAAAACCAGAAATACCGACACCGTTCGAACGCTACACGAACGCCCGCAATCTGCTTGACGTTCGAACGTGGTCACGAACGCAGCACGAACGGAAACAGTGAACTTGTGAAATGAATCTGATGACATGCTTATTCTGAATTTCCCCTTCCGACCTCCGTTTCCCGCGACTTCCGTGACTTAAAAGGCAGTGTCTCCAAATGAGACTCATCATAGGGACTTATATGTAAAAATGCAGTGCCTACAGTAAGTATGTAATAATATGTGGTTTTGCATTGATTTAATTGGATTAAATCAAGGTGGAAAACATTTAACTAATTCATTTCCTAATCCTTGTATTGATTTAATTGGATTAAATTAAAGTGGGAGACAATGGAGATTAGTCACACCTAATTATACATATTTGGACAAATTGGATTAAGCCCACTTAAAAGTTGATTACAACTTTTATTAATTAAAAATTGCCTAAGTTTTGTTATAAATAACATGCTTTGGGAAGGTTTTAATTACAAGTACAAGTGAAAATACAAGCAAATTCTTAGAGAGATTAGCCTAAGTTAGAGAAGTGTTTAGAGAAGCTTGTGAGGTCTCTACAACATTTCATTTAGGAGAAATCAAGATTGGATCTTGAAGTGAAGCTTGGTAGCATTGGAAACAAGATTGGATCTTGGAGTCAAGCTTGCACACGTTGGAGGTTCTCCAATAATTTCAACAAAGGAGAAGTAGATTGGATCTTGCATCAAGCTTACTAGGTAATGTTTGATCTTCTCCAAAGCTATGTTCATTTGTGTATTAGATGCATGATCACATAGCTTAATGTTGAATAAAGCTAATCAATTGTGTTAGGATACTTTAGAAGTGTAAACATAACATGCTTATAATTTAGGTCAAAGATGTTCATGTTGGACATGGAACAATTAATAAGAGTTTGGAACTCTTGATTAAAGTTTAGAGCTATGGCTACCATTCTAGATTCACTTGACCACCTTTAGGTGAACTAGAATTGTTCATGAGACATTTCTAATTGGGATTCTAAAATGGTTTGTGTATTGAATTCAAAATTTACGCAAGTGCGTATTTATAATAAATTTATGTTTTATAAAAATATTTGATATTTTGAAAAACTTGATTTTTATTCTATAACATGTGTTAATGTTGATTTTGAAATTAAAAATTAATTTTGGGTGTTTTGGAAGTGCTTAGGGAGAATCGAAAGTGATTAGGGTAAAATACCCTAATTGCTTCAGCTAACTAGAACATGAGCTGAAGCTTTGAAAGAAATGAATTAAAAAAAAGGAAGGTGATCAGTGCTACAGTGCGCGCACGTAAGCGCTGCGGCACTGGAATTTTGTTTTCTGTCGTTTTGGAGCTTCCGGACTCCGATTCAATCCTGATTTTTTCCTATACACTCGTAATGTAATATAGTATTTCATTAAATAATTTAAAATTACACCCATACTTGATATCTATGGGTTAGACCCATTTCCTCTGAGCGGGGTACCGATCCGACCCTAGGGGTTCCACAAATGCTCCAACAGAATGGTATCAGTAGCAAAGGCTTAACCACACAACACATGTTTTGAATCTATTCCATAGTAATTTTAATTTAATTATGCATAAGACATATTGGATATGTATTGCATATTTTAAATTAAAACTTTGACCTAATTAAGTTAGTGACTTGATTGTCATAAATCTCCCGTGATTAGGTGATTACTTTTAAGTAATAGTATTAATAATGTTGGAGCTTTATTGGATGGTTCGTCGTATCAATATAGAGATGAATAAGTTCTTACTATTTATATCCAATATCTTCATTAGTGTGAGGGTATAAGTGCTCGGAACTTAGGTCGCTCTGGTAAAATCTTAGATGTAGTGTGATGAGTTAACGCAGTCACCCAATATCGTCATTAGTGTGAGGGTGTACATACGAACCTCATTAGTGCACATTGACAAGTATACACCTAGAACACGTCTTAATCCAATATCGTAATTAGTGTGAGGATAAGAAACGGTTCAGGACCAAACTAGGAGTCACATGAAGTGATTGACCTTTGAGGTCTACCTAATGAGTTTACAAAGGCCAATATCGTCACTAGTGTGAGGCTGAAGTAAATGTCATGGGATCCACTTCCCGCTATGAAATTTTGATAGTCAAATTTCTATTTTTCCGTTAAGGGAGATTACAGAATTACGTAAAGTAGTGGGAAGACACTAATAGATTTAAAATTCCATAATTAATTAGTGTCATTATTTTGAAATGAAAATTGTTATGCTACTACTCAAAAATATTATCTTGTAGATGGCTGCCACTTATCCATTAATGAAACTTTTGGATTCCAATAAGCTAAAAGGACCCGAGAACTATTTCGAATGGGAAATGAACATACGCCTTGTCTTGGAGTATGAAAAGATGACTTATGTCACTATCAATCCACTGTCTGTTGATATCGATCCTGACTCCACTCCAGAAGAGCGAGAAACTTTTGATAGATGGAAGGATGATAACCTTGAGGTGAAATCCTACATCTTGGGATCGATTATTTCAGATTTGTTGAGACAGTACATTGAAGTACCGATGCTCGGAGCATCATGCGAACACTCAAGGAGTTGTTCGAGGTAAATCAAGAGATGAAACTTTATCGAAGGTCTAAGGAATTGTTCCGTGTTGAACTCAATGAGGGAGAAGCTCTCAGCACTCATGTTTTGAATATGATAGACCAGATTCGATATCTGGAACGATAGGGTATTGTGTTTGATGAATGGCTGGGCCGTAATTTGATTCTGTCTCCTTTGTCTGGTTCTTATGCTGGCTTTGTATTGAATTTCCATATGCATTCGATGCAAGCCACATACGAAGAACTTCATAACATGCTACGCATGGCGGAACAAGATTTGAAGAAAGGCAACCCCATATTGTATCTCTATGGTGGAGTTGGCTCTTCAAATACTTCTGGAAAGTCAAAGAAAATCAAGATGGGGAAGAAGAAGATATCAAAGAAAAACTCCAAGAAACGCAAAGGTGCAAAACCGAAAGTAGCTCGTGATCAATGTCTACAATGCAAGAAGTCTGGACACTAGAAGAAGGACTGTCCAGAGTTAAAAGGAAAAGCAGGACCCTCAGATACGCTTTTTATTTTTCTAATTATTGACATCTCATTAGCCTTATATGCAAATAGTGGATGGGTGTTAGACACTGGCAGTCATACTCATATTTGCAATTCCCTGTAGGAAATGAGGGTTAGAAGAAGGCTAAATAAAGGGAAGATCCAGCTTAGAGTTGGCAATGGTGAGACATTAGATGTCAAGGCCATATGAACTGTTGTTCTAGATCTCCTAAATAAATGTAAATTAGATTTACATGACTGTTATTATGTTCCCTCACTTATCAGACAAATTATATCACTGCCAATATTAGATAATGAGGGATATAAAATAAACATTAAGGATGAAACTTTATGTTTGTATGATAAAGAAAATTTATTGAAATGTGAATGTTCTTTATCAAACGGTCACTATGTTTTGGAAATATTTAGAGATGTCTTTAATATAGAAAAAAATACAAGTAGGAAGTCTGAATTAAATAATACTGAATTATGGCATATGAGATTGGGCCACATAGGTGTTAGACGTGTATCCAAATTGGTAAATGATGGTTTGATTGAAAATCTTACCTTAGATCCTTATCCGATTTGTGAGTCATGTATCCAAGGAAAGATGACAAAGGCCCAATTTCAAGGTGTTGGACACCGTGTTGGAGATTTACTGGAGCTAATACACAATGATGTGTGTGGTCCATTAAATCATGCCGCTCATGATGGTTCAACATACTTTGTGACTTTCATAGATGACAAGTCTAGATATGGATATGTCTATCTGATGAAACATAAGTCTGAAACATTTGACAAGTTCAAAATATTCTGAAACGAAGTAGAAAAACAAACCAGTAAATTCATCAAATGCCTTAGATCAGATCGAGGCGGTGAATACATGAGTGAAGAATTCAGAAATTATTTAAGGGAGAATGGAATTCTCGCCCAATATAGCCCACCAGGAACACCTCAACACAATGGAGTGTCTGAGCGTAGAAATCGTACTTTATTGGATATGGTACGAATGCTGATGATCTATACAGATCTTCCTTATTACCTTTGGGGTTACGCTTTACTAACTGCTGCCTATATACTTAATAGGTTTCCATCGAAAGATGTTTCTATGACCCCCTATCAGATATGGTTCGGTAGAAATCCAAGTCTTAGACATTTAAAGATTTAGGGTTATTCTGCATACATTAGAATTACACAGCGTGATAAACTAGCACCCATAGCGTATAAATGTAGGTTCGTTGGATATCATGATAATTCCATGGGATATCAATTCTACGATTCTGAGCAACGAAATGTATTTGTTGTTAGCTTTGTAACTTTTCTTGAAAAGTAATTTTTGAGAGAAAGTGTGAATTGTAGAGAGATTAAACTTTAATGAGTTTGATCTCAACATTAAGGAACCTGAGATGGAACCAGAGATCCAAATAGGTGAAGGATCTACAACACAGGTTCTACGTAAGTCAAATAGAATATCAATGCCTCTTGAGAGACTATTTTTAACATCTGATATGAGCCTTGATGTTCTCCTCTTGGAGGAAACAGATCCGACTACGTATAAAAAAGCGATATTGGATATCGATTCGGGAAAATGACAGGAAGCCATGAAATCTGAAATGAATTCAATGCATGCCAATCAAGTCTGAGACTTAGTTGAACTTCCTGAAGGAGTTAAACCTATTGGCTGTAAATGGGTTTACAAAAGGAAGCGAGGGCCCGATAGAAAGGTGGAAACCTTTAAGGCCCGACTGGTAGCGAAATGTTACACTCAATGTCCTGGGATTGACTATGAGGAAACTTTTTCACCAGTAGCCATGATAAAATCCATTGGGATTCTTTTAGCCATTGCTGCATATCACGACTATGAGATATGGTAGATGGATGTGAAAATCTCTTTCCTAAATGGATTCCTTGAAGAGGATATCTATATGTAACAACCAGAGGTTTTTGTATCCAGTGAGACTTCAAAGTTGGTTTGTAAGCTCCAAAAGTCTATTTATGGACTTAAACAGGCATCCCGAAGCTGGAATCATCGTTTTGATGAGATAATTAGATTATCTAGATTCATCAAAAATGAGGAAGAACCATGTGTTTATAAGAAAGTTAGTGGGAGCATGATAGTTTTCCTAGTCTTGTATGTAGATGACATCCTTATCATAGGAAATTATATAGGGATGATGCAAAGTGTGAAAGCCTACCTTTGCAAGAACTTCTCCATGAAAGATATGGGTGAAGCTTCATATATACCAGGTATAAGGCTCTACCGAGATAGAGTTAGGAAGCTTATAGGGTTGTCACAATCGACGTACATAGATAAGATGTTAGAAAGGTACAGTTTTACCAACTGCAAGGCAGCAAATGTACATTTCTGATACGGCATACATCTTTCGAAGAAAATGACACCTCAAACTGAGGAAGAGAGAGTTAGGATGTCTAACTTGCCATATGCTTCTTATATTGGAAGCATAATATATGTTATGTTATGTACTAGATCTGACATCAGTTTCGGCGTCAGTGTGACCAGCCGATATTAATCTGATCCAGGTAATGATCATTGTACAATCGTGAAACATATCCTAAAATATCTTAAAGGCACAAATGATAAGTTCTTGATATATGGAGAAGATGAGCTACAAGTTAAAGGTTATACAGACTCCAACTTCCAGGGATATCCAGATGATAGAAAATCTACATCAGGATACATATTTACCCTTAACGGTGGTGCGATTAGTTGGCGTTGTTCAAAGCAAGGCTCAACAGCTGATTCCACCACTAAGGCGGAATTTATAGCTGCTAAAGAAGATATTTAGATTAGAAATTTTATCACAGAACTTGGTGTTGTGCCTACTATTGCAGATTCAATCCCATTGTACTGTGATAATAACGGAGCCATCACGCAGGCTAAGGAGCCGAGGGCGCATTCCAAGTCTAAACATGTGGAAATGAAATACCGCGTAATTAGAGAGATTATTGAACGAAAAGACATAGTGGTCTTGAAGGTTCAAGGACAAGACAACATAGCAGACCCGCTTACAAAGGCCTTACCTCCTAAGTTATTCGATAAACATGTGGAGGAGATGAGACTACGGTACCATCTAGATTGGCACTAAGCAAGTGGGAGTTTGATGGAGTTGGTTCTTGGAGTGCCAATCCGAATTGTATATTTTATTATTTATTAATAAAATAACTACATTTTTCATTTCATACCTTTTAATGGCATTGTCATTATGCGTACTAAATTGACGTATAGATATGCTAAGAATGACATCGACCTTAGAATAGTCTTGACACTAGGTGTAAACTATTCTTGAAGTTAATATTCATAGTCGATGGTTTTGGAATACGGTCGAATTGTTATAACCTAGAAGACTAACACATATCGTATATTGGAATTGGAGTTCCAATGGTTTAACTCGATATACCATGAGTTTTGGAAACTCGTCTAGACATGTGGGTATTCGTTGAAGTGAATACTGAATGACTCATAGGTGATTCCTAATAGTTGGAAGTACACACCACCGTCAATAAGAATCTCCTCGAGTCGAGTAGCATATGTAATCCTTTGACTATAGGATAACATTAATTTTATGTGAGATCCTCCACACTTTGATGCCATGTATGTCATAAACTTTTCATGGTTTGGCCTTTAGATGTTCGTTGGGTGTGGACCGATGTACTCAGTAATCAAGTGTGAAGCAAGATAGGATCTGTCGGCCCGTATGTGTACCGTAAGGGGTTTAGGTATCCATGTAAGTAAAATCATGATTCTTAAAGACTTTGGCCAAAGCCGATCACCTAGGGTGGATCGCATCAGTTGTAAAGAATCGTGGACATGTCGACATGAGATGTGCGCATTGGAAACTTGACGGTGTATTCTATGTTTCCTAAGCACAATTCAGATAGCCTACGATGGAGGGATTGTTAAACATATGTGATGACCTGGACTTTTATAGTTCAGAAAGGTCGTTCTTGTTCTTCGTGAATTCAGAGGTGGTCGAATTACGTACATATTAGCTAGGCTTATATGACGAACATGTTTGAACTTAGAGAGTCCCAATATGAAGTGTACTTATTGAGCACTTGGGTAGCCGATTAATTTTGATAAAATATAATATTCGATATTATAATTATCAACTAAGATAATCAAGTGTTATTGGATAACATTGATTATTTATTTTGACCTAATTGGATTAATTCAATAATTACACAAGGGCTTAATTGTAAAATCATAATTATCTCTACCATTTGAGGATATTATGGTAATTGTAAGTATGTAATAATAGGTGGTTTTGGCTTGATTTAATTGGATTAAATCAAGGTGACAAACATTTAACTAATCTATTTCCTAATCATTGGCTTGATTTAATTGGATTAAATTAAAGTGGGAGACAATGGAGATTAGTCACACCTAATTATACATATTTGGACAAATTGGATTAAGCCCACTTAAAAGTTGATTACAACTTTTATTAATTAAAAATTACCTAAGTTTTGCTATAAATAGCAAGCTTTAGGAAGGTTTTAATTACAAGTACAAGTGAAAATACAAGCAAATTCTTAGAGAGATTAGCCTAAGTTAGAGAAGTGTTTAGAGAAGTTTGTGAGGTCTCTACAATATTTCATTTAAGAGAAATTAAGATTGGATCTTGAAGTGAAGCTTGGTAGCATTGGAAACAAGATTGGATCTTGGAGTCAAGCTTGCACACCTTGGAGGTTCTCCAATAATTTCAACAAAGGAGAAGTATATTGGATCTTGCATCAAGCTTACTAGGTAATATTTGATCTTCTCCAAAGCTATGTTCATTTGTGTATTAGATGCATGATCACATAGCTTAATGTTGAATAAGGCTAATCAATTGTGTTAGGATACTTTAGAAGTATAAACACAACATGCTTATAATTTAGGTCAAAGATGTTCATGTTGGACATGTAACAATTAATAAGGGTTTGGAACTCTTGATTAAAGTTTAGAGCTATGGCTACCATTTTAGATTCACTTGACCACCTTTAGGTGAACTAGAATTGTTCAGGAGACATTTCTAATTGGGATTCTAAAATGGTTTGTGTATTGGATTCAAAATTTACGCAAGTGCGTATTTGGAATAAATTTATGTTTTTGTAAAAATATTTGATATTTTGAAAAACTTGATTTTTATTCTATAACATGTGAGCTGAAGCTTTGAAAGAAATGAATTAAAAAAAAAAAAAAAGGTGATCAGCGCTACAGTGCGTGCGCGCACTGCAGCACGGGTGTACGCGCTGCGCACGCGGGAATTTTATTTTCGGTCATTCTGCAGCTTCCGGACTCCAATTCAGTCTCGGTTTTTTCCTATACACTCTTAATGGAATATAGTGTTTCATTAAATAATTTAAAATTACACCTATACTTGATATCCATGGGTTAAACCAATTTCCTCTGCGTGGGACACCGATCCGACCCTAGGGGTTCCACAACTGCCCCAACACAAGGACGTACCACTACCGTGCACGTTCCAGAGGGCTTAATCACTAGGTCTCGAGCTAAGAATATCCAGGAAGCAATGCATGGACTAGTTCAGAGATTCATATCCGACTATTCACAACTCCAAGTGCGAGCCTCTACTACATTGCATATGGACTTGAAGTTGGACGATCCTATGATGGTGGACCTTATTCAGATTGTGGAGCATCATGATACTTAGGCCTACTTTAACGTATTTATTTGTTTGTTTATTATTATTTTATTTGGGCTTGACATTTGTTCTAATTTGATATTTTTTTTTTTTATTAGCATGTTGCTTAGGATCTATTATTATGTTTGGGAATTAGGTTAAACATGCATGGGTATACATGTGGGGTTAGCCTAGGTTAATTTTAGGATACACGCCTGTTGGAGTGTGGATAGTTTTGTCTTTTCTTATTTTTGGTATTAGGGTTTTGGTTAAAGCCTCTTTATAAAAGGCTAACTTTGGCTCTGTTTATGAAACAACCTATCTTTTAATAAAAACACATATTTTCGAGAGCTTGTGAGTAACCCTCAACTTATTCTCATTGAATTTAACTTATCAAAGATTTGTTAACCCTTTGTGGCAGCCCTATTAGCACTATAGGTTTCCATTGTCTATTCTTCAGAGGTTTAGAGTTTGAACCAAAATTGTCTTGGCTTTCTTGAGAACGATTTCAATCTCGTATGAGTTTGCTTGACTTGTTCCAGGCAGGTTCTCATCACTAGGTATGGATCTGAGCCTGAAGTAGTTATAAGGATTTCATAATGTGCAGGGTTGTATTATCATACTTGTTTATAACTAGGCTTGAATTTTAGGCTTTTTCTTAAGTTTATATTCGAGTTGATATGATCATGTATTTACATCCATGTGATATTTTTAGACATGAACGAATTCCATATTTCAAAAAAATGCCTCGAAACAGAGTTTATTGATAGTTTTCTAGAATCACGTTTTATAGTTGTTTGTTTAGATTTTTTGATTTAATTATTTGTAAGGTTTTAAAAGCTCGCTCGATCAATCGATCCAGGATGAAGATAGGGTCACACCCCAAAAGTTAGAAGTCGGATCAAGATCAACCCTGAACTGGTTTGAGGTCATTAATAAATTATTATTTTTTAAAAAAAAGTACTATAAATTAACTTTAAAAAATTTAAGTTACACCCTATAAATTATATAAGGATGAAATAAATAAAAATATTTTTGCTCAAATTATGAAAATAAACATTAAAGTTCTGTTTGGTATTGCAATTCAAAATATGAAAGGTTATATTGTCAGACTTATTTATGACTAGGGTTGAATTTTAAGTATTTTTTAAGTTATATTCGAGTTGATATGATCATGTATTTACATCCCCGTAATATTTTTAGACATGAATGAATTTCATATGTTTAAAAAAAAATATCTCAAAACATAATTTATTTATAGTTTTCTAGAATGACGTTTTATAATTATTTGTTTAGATTTAATTATTTTTAAGCTTTTAAAAGCCCGCTCGATCTATCGATCCGAGATGAAGAGAGGGTCAAGGCCCAAATGTTAGAAGTCAGATCAAGATTAACTCATAACCGACCTGAGGTCAATAATAAATTAGATATTTTTTTAAAAAAAGTACTATAAACTAAAATAATAAATTAACTGTAAAAAAATTAAGTTACACCCTATAAATTAAATAAGGATGAAATAAATAAAAATATTTTGGCTCAAATTATGCAAATAAACATCAAGGCTATGTTTGGTATTGTAATTAAAAAAATGTGATGAACAATTTGTAGTTTAAAAACGTAATTTATATAATTATTTTTATTATATTATATTTTTCTAATATTTTGATGGTGATCAAAAGTTAAAAATTTTAACTTTTATAAAAATCTACTTTTAAAATAAATCATGACTAATAATCACAATTTTTTTATCATGAACCAAATACTTAATATTTTGCAAAAATCTATTGGTAACTCTGATATTTAATACTTGATGTATAAGCCATTATATGATGAGGTTACATCGGACTCTTGTGATATAGGCCAATAATTTATCTACCAGAGATAACTATAAGATCGGAAGACTAGAGAAGACAAGGGGAGAGCAGCTAATGAGTCTCTCAAGACCAGTGGCGTAGTGAAAATATTGATTCAATGTGGGTAATTTTTTTCTTCATAAATATGGTAAATATCTTTTAGTAGCGGAGTTAGAAATTCGATTTAGGAGGGGCTAAATTCAATGGTGTTGTTGAATAGTCCTAAATTTTGAAGGGCTATAGGTGAGTTCTTGAAACGAGCCCCTATTTATAAAAAATAAAAAGTAAAAAAGTCATTATACACATAAAAATTAAAATTTTATTTAAATTTGAGAGTCCTAATTTTTGATAAAATTTTGGTCAATTGATTTAAAGTGGTGGCAAAGAAAATTAAAAAAAAAAAAAATAATAATAATTTATTTATAAAAAATAAATAAATATTTTTTTGTTGAGCCCTGCAGGGGCTGAAGCCCTTCTGGGGCCTTAAGTAGTATCGCCACTGATACTCTTTATTTTAGCCGATCTAAATCAAAATTATCTCATTAACAAATCAAATTTTTCATTGATTTATAGAGTATTTTAACAAATTTTCAAATTTAACGAGGACGATTGTCCTCACTGTACTCAAATTTGGAGGGTCATTTTTTCATGTTCGTTGCACATGTCATGTCCTTAATTTATGTGTTCAAGATTGTCTGACTTATTTAGAACATCACATTAACCATATTAAGATTGCACTTAATTGTATTTGGTCATATTCTAATGTCAGGAGAGAATGAACCAAGTTTTGTAAATTAAATGGTGTTAAATTGGTAAAATTTTCAAGAGATGTTCTAACTCATTGGAATTCATTTTATTTTCTTTTAATTCAAGTTTTTCAATACAAATATGTATTATGTAGTTTTTTTCCCAACATGTTCAATATATAACACTTTTGCATAGTCAATGAGATATTTGTAAAAATATTTAGAACTTTTAAAAGTTTTTAATGATGCTACAAATATTTTTAGTGGAGTTTATTATCCTACAACAAATTTATTTCTTTTTGAATGTTTGAATATTATTGGTACTCTATAAGAGCATGCTGAAAGTTCAAATGTTAATGATATTATTTTAATTAAAGCTATTATTATTATGAAGAGAAAATGACTGACTTATTTTAAAGACATTTCATTGCTTTATCTTATTGCCATAATTTTTATCATAGATTTAAATTAGAAAGTTTCAATAATGGTTTATAAACTTACTATACATATTTAGGAATAGCTGATGAAATTAATATTATAAAAATAATAGATAAAATAAAAATTGATTTAATAGATTTATTTAATGATTATGTTAGTAGATATAACTTGCAATCATCAGGACAATCTAGTAGCGAACCCGTAATACATTCAAGATTTAGCGTAGGTGGTCGTTGGTTACTATAACGAAATAAAAAACAGAGGGATAACATGACTAACAACCCAAAATTAGATAATTATATATCGACCAATTTCGAGTTTCCTCCTGAAAGTTTAGTGCGTAAAAAATTTCAAGTACTTGACTGGTGGAATCGACATCAAATTGTCTATCATGTTTTATCAATTATTGCTAAAGAGGTGCTGACAACACATGTTTCCACCGTTGCGGTTGAAAAACCCTTCAACTTATGAGGTAATATTTTGGAAGCGAGACAATTTTCATTACATCCAAGCACTTTAGAAGTAACAACATGTGTGGATGATTGGACTCGAGCTGATTTGAGGCAACAAGAAGATACCCCCGATGACTTTGAAAACTTGTTCGACAATGCACCTGCAAATGCAAGCGGAACGGGAGCTGAATGATCAACAACAGGCACAAATAATGATGATGAGTAAATAATTATAATGGGGAACTATCTAAAAAATGTAATGAAACTACGTGAGCTTTGATTCATCTCACCCTGAGAGGATACATATGCAATTTAAATTTTTAAAAATTTAAGTTCAAGCTCTTTTATTTTATTTTTAATTTAATGGAATTTAAATTTAAATTCAAATTAATAATTTTAAATAAATTTAAAATTTAATTTTTATTTTTAAAAAAAATTTGAAATCTCATTTTTTTTTTGAATAAATTTGAAATCTCATTTTTATTTTTTAAAAAAATCGGAACCGAACCATAACTGTCTGGTTTGGTTCCAATTTGGTTCTGGTTCCCGGTTCCCGATTCCACATTCTTGTGGAACTAGAACCACACCGGATAACCGAACTGAACCGTAAGCCGATCTACCTCAGGTAAATCACCTCATTTGCACATATGGTCGGTCCCTCGGGTAAAGCACCTCACTTGCACATATGGTCGGCCCTTCAGGTAGATCACCTCACTTGCATATATGGTCAGATTTATGCTCTTCTCCCGTCTTCCTTGTGCTATTAGGTCCTCCGGCTTCTCACACCACCTCGGTCAGGTAGCACAACATCATGCTTTAATCTTCCCTAAGGTGAGTGTTGTAAAAAACCATCATCAACATATATCTCATAGTTCTCGGTACCAACAAATTTGCAAATTAGTGCCGGGAACTTTATAAAAAAATGGTGGTACCCCCTTATGCTGATGCTCAGATTGAAGAAGCCACCTCAAGCTGAATATATTCTTCGCACATGCTAAAATCCTAGGGATGAACGATCTGCAAAAACCTACAAAACAAAAAACAAACCATGAGGGAAAGCTCCACTCCTCATGGCATTAATAAAACAAGAAGGCATCATGGGAGAAATTCCAACCCGACCCTTCCCACACACGGCCACGAGCGCACATACCTTCATCGCGCCAATAATAAAGCAAGGCCTCAAGAGAGATCTTCTGACTCTGAGCCCTCTCAGCCTTACGAGCTACAATCGTCACGAAAGTCCTTTAACCTTACGCGCTATGTACCTCAGATAGAGTGGCAAACGCCATGGGACATTATCCCTCCCCAAGCTATGTTTACCCCGGGGCTACAATCGTCACGAAAGTCCTCTAACCACAAATGCTATGATTACCCCGAGGCGCAACCGCCATGCATGCCTCTCGCCACACGTGCTATGGTTACCCCGATGTGCCAAACGCCAAGCAGATCTTGGGGCCTCCCCACGTTATGCACCTCAAATGGGGACGTCAAACCCCATGCAAGCCCTCGCTCTGTACATGCTATGAACGTCCCGAGGCTACAATCGTCACTTAGATCCAACCTAACCGCGCTATGTAACTCATGAGCTAGCATCTCCATCCTTTGACAAGTATTTTTCTGACAATGCTTCCTCGGTATCTCTGTATTCCATAACTTCTTAAACCGAGTACCATCTAGTTGTTCTAAATGATAGGTGCCAATTGGCCATCTACCACTTTATAGTAAATTAAGGTCTTCAATTGAGCTTACTCAATGCGTCCTATGCATCCAGAGGCAGCCTTAAATTATCTTGAATTTTGTACTACCCTATGCAAGTTCTTAATATGGAGTCCTTTGATAAAGAATAAAAAATATACGAGTCATATTATATATTAAAAATTGAAATTTCTCTAGATTTAGTGACCTTAAATTTAAAAAATAAAAAATAAAAAACCTCAACCGACATTCCCCATGCCACTTCCGTATGCATCCTATGCAACTAGGAACTCACAAGATTTCACACCAAAGTCCTAGGTAACTATAAAGTCCTAAAAAGTGATTTGATTCCTCTCAAACAAACACAACTTTGGGCCTTGAAACAAAACTCAGATTGGAGTTCTTCTGCTTTAAGAAACAAACAGAACAGAAATAAATAAACAAATAAACCAACAAACTGATGCAAATGAACAAGTTCATGAAGTTAGAAAAATGACAAAATCCCATACGCCACTGTGAAGCATAAAAAAACAATTATGTAACCTGAAAAGTTAGTTCATAATCTAAACTAAACGTTTATTCGTAACATGGTAAATTTGGTTCAAAAGTTCAGAATGCAACTTGATTATCTGTTTAAAAACACTACAACCAACATCTGCATGGCTTTATTGCCATTAAAGATCGAGAAGAATGGCAAAATGCACATGGCCAACTTCAAATACAGACACAAAACATAAAACCCATCCCCCGCCTCCTTGAAAAATAATAGAACAGGAGCGCGGGGAATCCTGTACAAACTAACCCACAAATTTGACAACAAAGCTTCAAAATAAAATCCCATGCGAAAGGTAGATGGGCAGACCAAAACAGGAAAATAAATCCCAGCAGAGTTCAAACATAATACATATAGATCTGCTTATATTTTTGCACAAGCAGCAATATGTAATTAACTAAAAAGCAAATAAAACTGCAAATAGTCGATTGACCTTACGATAGATTCCAAGGGAGCTTCAAATTAGTTCACTGCTTCATCCTTCATTCAGTGCGAGTGATGCCCCAATTGTCTTGGGGTAAAAATAGGTTGCACATAGACTTTTTCTTCTAACATTTATCTCAAGAGCCCCCCATTAATTCTCATGCACCTTATATTGCTGAGTATATGCAACTAATACTGCTCAGATGATCACTGCTAAATCCAACTACATCAAGGTTTCAAGGACCGCTGAGAAAATTCATATAATAGCTGTTTCTGGTTATCCGTAGTGAGAGGACCAGTTGCCTCTAACAGTTCAACCGGCACTTCCCTCTTGATAGCTCTGGCAACCTCCCCTGCGTCAACAGCCATATCTGGTGGTACTTTATAACGTAGTGACTGCATGACACCTTCAAATTTGCTTACCGAATACTTCCAGAGAAGGTTAAAGAATTCATTAAATATGATCTGCCAATCTGATCGACTGTTCATATCATAATTGCCAGCAGCTTGGGGATCTTTCAAAAGTTTAGCTGCCCTATCAAGAACTGACATTAAAATACGAGCAGCCCCATCAACGGCCAGGCTTCCAAGAGAATGAAGAGGGGGCTGATCTGAGGAATAAATCACTGCTCGAAGGCAGGCACTAAGTGCAGGTAGATCTAATTCATGAACACAGTATACAACAATCCTCATTAGGTTATTTGTAGAATCAACTGCACCCGAGTCCGTGGGCAGGGTTCCAAACAAGACCCTCAAATGACGAAAAATGGTCATGCAGACCATACTCATGAGCTCACCACCTGGAAATAGAAGCTGAAGGTACCTTGCCAGGAGTTTTCGGCCCTTGGGAAGAGAGACTACTCGTAAGAACACAAGATCATCCCTGGGAGCATGAGCAACCGTATGGCCATTATTGCGGAATGGGTCAAGCAATTGAAGTGATGCTGCCAACCCTTCAAGCAGGACTTGCCGCCTCTGTCTCAACTGGTTTCCACCATCTGGGGTCTGGTTGAACTGTAGAAAACGATCAATATCATCTACATCAAGGAGGAGGCAAATACCATCTTCAATTGTCACTCGAGCTGCAAGCATTGGTTCCTCTTCCAGGGGCTTCTCAGTAATTTTCTGCTCTGTGTTTCCAGCAGAAGATGAATTTGGAGGATCAACCTCAAGAAGAGGGCGAGGCCTACGAATTGAAGAGAAAGGAACCCTCCCAAGAGCATCAACCTGGAGAAAAGCATGTGGCTCAGTATTTGCACGTGCTCGTGGAGGAAGATCCCTCAACTGAGTTGGGCAGAAATGATGTTTCAGCTTTGCACCAGCAAATTTTTTGGCAAGACAGGCCTGGTGGTAATAATCGTCAACATATGGGTCATTACTGTGGGTCGCTGCAAGCTGCATTCTAAGAATACCCTCAATCTCATCCACCGTCATATATTTGGATCTGAACTGTGGCCACCCACCATTTCTTCTCTGAGCTGATTTTGATCTTTGATCTCTCAGGTCAGCCAGACCATGCATTGCTTCAAAGTTGATCATCAAGGATGGAGAAGATGAAAGATGGGAATTGAATACTTCAGGGTGTGTCCCTGGCAAATGACCAAATGATGGTTGAACAGGATGCTGCAGTCTGTGCTGTTGCGCATGTAATTGCTGCATTAATTGGGGAGGCATCAACCCATTTTGATGAGATAGCTGTTGTGGCATCATATTGTTCACAAGGCCGGAATGGTCTCTAGCATATAAGCCAGTCTGGTTTACCAACTGGTTAGCTGGACGACTATTAATGGATAAACCAGGAGTGAATTGAGGCAAGTTTCCACCATACCGAGCCCCATGATGTAACCCAACCATTTGCATCTGAGAGTTAGAGAATGGAGAGAGGTTTGGTGAAGACGACATCTGGGATCCACCAGCAACATATGGAACATTCAGGTGGCTGGAATGGTGGTTTGGTGAAGCCTGCTGAGATCTACCTCCTGGGGGAGGATATGAAGTATAAGATGACTTGGGCACGAGAATTGGTTCACTGGAGAAATGTTGGTGGTGGTGTTGCACCTGCTGTTGCTGCTCAGGATATGAACATGTTCTATACAGAGGCTGCTGTTGCTGCTCAGGGTATGAAGACGTTCTGCTCAGAGGCCTTGATTCTGTGATGTGCGGAAAAGAATACGGTTGTGATGGCCACCGTTTCAAATCTTGAATGCCTTCAGTGTCGAGCATCTGCTGGTCCAACCAATTACGATGATCATCCCCTTGCACCCATTCGGCAGCAGATGAACCTGAAACAAAAACGTTACAACAAGAAAAATACAAGTGAATACAATATGAAACTCACTTAGAATGGGAGCAAAGACATTGTCACTTAAATGAGAAACAGATTATTTTCAGCCCAGCCATTTACAATACGAGCCCTCTTCTTCCAAACTAAAAACTTAAGATAACCAGATGAAAATAATAGAAAAGGACACAAGCACTGGATGAAAGGAGTAGATTGATCATGCATCATGGAGAAAAAGAGTTGAGAGAAAAAAAATTCAGTAGGAGATTGTTGTATTTATAAAATTGCAATCAATTCAAATACATGTTCTACACTACCATGCATGTGAAATTATGTTTCTTTTAACATAAACTATAGCAATGAAAGCAAAATATAAAAAGTACAAAGTTTCCACCAAACAATTACAGAGTACAACAAATAGAGGAAACCAACTGTTGATTCTAAAAGTTTCCAAGTTGACGTAACTTATCAAAATTCTGACAAGCTTATCAAAACTCTGACATGGAAAATTCAAAACTTTGTGCATTAAGAGGCAGATGATATAACTACAGAGCCAAGCTTTTTTCTTTTCCCATGGTCCCTACTGCAAATAACTTTGGAGTTCCAAGATAAATCACAGTCCAACATCCAACCAGTTGCAAGTAGTTACTAGTTATCGTACATTCGTACTCCACAAAAGGGAATGCTTTGTTGAACTAGTTAATTTTTAAATCTTCCCCACACATCCACTATTCCACTTGATTACTAAGTAAAATATAAAAACCCAAAATTGTTATAAATTTCACAGTAGCCCAACACTGCTCAATTGATCATGTAAATGGTTTATTTCGGTTACAGTTTCTTCAATTATACCCTCATGGAAAAGATCAAGGAGAAAGTCAGAAACATATTGCAAGTTGCAACAGCACCCAAGTATACATGAAAATACACAGCCATAGCTTCGATGATGTCAACCAATGTGTTTATTAATTCATCTTTAAATTAGCAGTAATTAGCATCTGGTTATACCACAAACAGAACATTTCAATGAGTTAATTTAAAAAAAAATCATCCAGTAGTAGTTCTGTCGCTACTTAAAAACTCCCATGTCTTACTCATAATGTAACTACTTAAAAAATCATTGGTTCACAAACCCGATCCCAAATCTGATGAAATCATATGCCACCCTAAAAAACAATCAGTATAGAAAGAAAGAACAGAAAATAAAGAGGCAACAAGAATATTTAAGTTTACAAATTATTTGAGGTTCAAAGGAGAGCTCAAATTGCATAAAACTTATGTAAAACGTGCAGCTGCGGCTGCAGCTGTACTCACTTTTTCTGGATCCCAAATCACCAACTATTTCGGCACCTCTTGGTCCACTAACAACTGTGTTCAACTGCACCAAGACAAAGAAACTTATACCAAAGGCAAAGGGAAAAAAAATCTTTCACATCTTCAAGAAGAAAATATGTGAAACAAATGCATAAAAAGGAGATCAAGATACTGATTTCAACATTGTTTAATTTTTCTCTGGGGTATTATAATATACATTACAACAGCTCAATTTCTGATAATATACACATGAACACTCACTGAAAGAAACAAATAACAAAAAGAGCCATTAACTAAGTTAAGTAGGTTCTATGATAAAGAATGGACTAACACTTGCTTGGTTTTAAAACCACACGGTTTCCCATCTTTTTTCTAGCTGTAAAGAAAGAAAACACTTGAGAAGATGCCACAAGACCATACTGCAAAAAACCGATATTACTACTTTTGACTTTTGAGTAAGCAATTTGAGGAAAAAAGTAAAAGTCCTCTTGCGTAATAACGGGGTGTAGTTTTCCATTCTTAGTAACTAAATTTTTTGTTACCGGTAATAAATTTTTCGTTATTGGTAACAAAATTTGCATAAACACTTTGTAAGTTAAGATATCAGTTTGTAAATATAACTAACGAATTATTACCAGTAACAAAAAACTTATCATTAAGAAAGGAAGACATCTAATGCAATAACAGAAAGAAAAAAACCTGTGCCATTGCAAAACATGGGTGTGCCCCAAACATAAATAAAGATAGAAAGTTTTCACTACAATCAACCAAAAAATGTCCTTCACACATGGTAGACTAACCTTTGAGAATGTAATAGCAAGATCATCGATATCAGATAGTGATCTTAAAACTTCACCCTACAATTAATAAAATAGAAAGGTTAGTTGTCTCGATACAAACTTTGGTAGTTAAATGTTCTAATTAAACTTAAAGCTCGAAATCATATTTGGAAGTATTCTACTAGCTATTCAAGTGAGCAACGCAAAGAGAGAGAAAAACATTTAATTGTCTATTTGCTTGCCAAATGAGTAAATAAAAACATCCTTGGCCATTTATAGAAGCCTCATACAACTGCCACTCGGCTATTATAAGCAATAAGCCAATAACAATCTATGGGAACTTATTAACTCCAAATATAACATGACTCCAAGGTAATTGTGGTATGCACGATGCATCGCAATTCACAAACAGATCAATGCATCGCAACAAAAGGCATATGAAAATCCTGAACACTACTTCAAGAACCATTCAACCAAATAATAACAAAATTCAAAAACAGCCTCGAAGACTAATTATTAATAAACCGTTAAGCAGCAAAGACTGCAAAAACGGCAGAGAACACTGTTTTATTCTATCATCATTTTCAACTATCCCAGTAAGATGGAAAATAAAATCTGTTCATCCAGGATCCTAAAACCTACTGCTAAAGCAATACAAAACAAAAGCAGGGAAAATAGTAAACCTCTTCTTTATCAAAGAGAAACTCCTCTTCATCGAAGGCGGATGCTGGCAAATTATCTTCTTCATCCTCTAACCCACCCAACTCAACTTCCTCAACCACATCTTTACCAAAAAATGCATATTGTGATGCATCAAATACTGTATCACAAAATTCAAAAACAAAACATCAAATTCATCCCAATTCCATAACAACAGAATTATCCAAAACTGAGCAAGTGAATACACACACACACACGACAAAGAAAAACAGAACCCGAACCTGTAGAATTTTCACCAAATTGAGGGGCTCTTCCAATACAACCCCTACTATCAAACCCTTCCATGTCTAATCTATCTATAATTACACTTTTACCCTCCAAAGAAACAGAGCACAGAAACAAAACAACACATCTATTGAAAGCCAAATCAAAAAGAAAAAACAAGAAAGCTAAATCTCAATCTGAATGTAAATTCGAAACTAGTGCGAAGTAAAAAAAAAAAAAAAAAAAAAAAATCCCTAAGGAATCAAAAATCCGAAGTTTAGGGTTTTTAAAACGACGACGAAGGAGAAGATCTGTACTGTTAATTGTGTACAGTGTTTCTGTATCTGTGCTTTGACGTTATGTATTTATTTATTTTTTAAAAATTATATTTTTTGTTCTCTCTGGCTCGCAAAATTATAAAGAGAGAGAGCGAAAACAGCGAGAGAGAATAACCCTAGCGAAGAGAAGAGATAACGACAGTGATTTTAATTTTTTTTTAAGTATAATTCATTAAGTAATATAATATTATTATTGTATTGGGTCATAGCTTTTTTTAAATACGTCAAAATCTTAGTCATTTTTTCTCTCATAAATTATAATGATAAACATTTAATATTACTAGACCGCTATATGTGCGGATTGAGCATATATTTAGATATTGATATGTTCATAAACTATAAAAGAGAGAGATATTAGAGTTTATGTCCTAAGAACTGTATATATTATGTAAATGCTAAAATAAATAAAGATTTGCTTTTTACATTCATATTTTTGTTTAGATTTATAAATTATAAATTGTCATAAATTCTCTAAATTACTTATGTAAACTCAAACTCAATAAATGTACAACATATATAAGAGGATTTTGAGTTTGAGGTCAGTAATCTTAACGTCTTTAATTCGATTAGGGTTAACCAAAAGTGAGGGTATTTAAACAAAGCTTGTTTGTTTTTAAGTTAACCCTGACATTCACACTATTCATCACTATAAGAAAAAGGTTCTTTAGCGTTCAAAGTTTTAGCGTCGCAAAAAAAAAATCATCGTCAAATATATATTTAGCGTCGCCAAAATATTGCAACACTAAAAGTAACACATATTACGTTGCAAGTAAAAACAAAGCTAAAAGTACAACATTTAGCATCGCCGAAGGACATTCCACACTGAAAATTATGACATTTAGCGTCGCATTAATTTTTTCGACTCTAAACATCAATTTTTAGTGTCGAATATAGGTTGCAATGCTAAATGTCATAATTTTCAGTGTTGCTATATATATTTGACGCTAAAAGGTTACAACCTTTAGCTTTGATACTTATCTTCGACGTAAAAAGTCACACTTTAATGTCGCAACCTATACTCTCGACACTAAATGTTGTATTATTTAGCGTATGATATATGTTGTCACGCTATATGTCATACAACCACAATCCAACACTAAGCTAATTAAGGTATGTATTTTCTTTAATGTATCATTGTTTACCAATGATGTATTTCTGAGTAAATATTTGTGGATGCTGGTTTTCGCCCGAGGTCCACAATCGAGAATTTGTAGGTTGGGGCACTAACGATCCTGCAAAACAAAGGTAGAGTGAGCGTGGAGGTTACTGCCCACCGGTGTGGTGGGTGCCGTAGGCACTCCGACGCTCAAGTCAGTGATGAAGACGAGCTGTAAGTAATGGAAGAGCAAGGTTAGAGACTACCTTGATCCCTGTGGATTTCCGTGAGGGCAATGGGTCGGAGGTTCTGAGGGCTCTGGTGAGAATGATTAAGCTTTGGGTTGTAATCATTTTTGTCCCCTCTTCTCTTCTGGATCTCGGTTCCTTTTATAGGCTATTTGAGGTGAGATTCATGAATGCGTTAATTGACATACGTTTTGTGTGTTGGTAAGGGTCGTGTCATGGAGGAGTATTATGGGCAGTTATGAAGACTGAAAACGGCTGGGTTATGAGGGGTATTTATGAGTCTAAGCGTTTCGTGGGCTGGCGTATGGTGTTTCTCCGAGCCTGGGCCTGCACAATGTCTTTGGGTTCGGTTAGGGGGTTTCGGAGGTGCATTTAGCAGTGGGCCTGAGGCGAAATGTCGAAATTAACCTTGGACCAAATTAGGCCCGTACAGTTTGTCCCCTACTCTCTAAGTCAATGAGTCATTGGCTTGGAGAA
Organism: Zanthoxylum bungeanum; assembly: GCA_019454045.1. Taxonomy (NCBI): domain Eukaryota; kingdom Viridiplantae; phylum Streptophyta; class Magnoliopsida; order Sapindales; family Rutaceae; genus Zanthoxylum; species Zanthoxylum bungeanum. The sequence goes on from SKCR01001240.1 coordinate 258,234, forward strand.
TATTTGACGCGCGTGTCGAGACCATATGATGAAGGTGTACCTGAGCGTCGATGCTGTCTATTGATTGAACCAAACGAATGTCAAGTTATGAACTTGACTCTACATGATCCATCGTGGATGTGTCCAGTCGAATGAGCTAGATGAAGGTCAATATCATGGACTTGACTCTACAAGAGCCATTGGGGAAGTACCCAATCGACTGAACCAGATGAAGGTCAGGATATATGACATACGACATGTGTAATATATGTCTACAACTTGACTCGACATGAGTCCATGATGGATGTCCCCGGTCGACTGAACCAGATGAAGGTTCAGGAGTTGTTTCACACGACATTGTCGTATGGACTGTAGGAAGTCTATGTCTTCATTTGACTCGACATAAGTCCATGAGGGATGTCCCCGGTCGACTGAACCAGATGAAGGTTCAGGAGTTATTTCACACGACATTGTCGTATGGACTGTAGGAAGTCTATGTCTTCATTTGACTCGACATGAGTCCATGGGGGATGTCCCCGGTCGACTGAACCAGATGAAAGTTCAAGAGTTATTTCACACGATATTGTCGTATGGACTGTAGGAAGTCCATGTCTTCATTTGACTCGACATGAGTCCATGGGGGATGTCCCCGGTCGACTGAACCAAATGAAAGTCAGGATAATCCCATACTACGGGTCGAAGAACCATGTGAGTCTTCAATGTCTTTTGGACCAGATGAAGGTCTATGAAAGTCTTCACTCTACAGACCTGACGAAGGTCCAAGAGTCTTTCCTTATCATACTACTAGACCTGATGAAGGTCAATGAGGGTATAATTTCTCATTCTACAAGACCTGACAAAATTCAATGAGGGTATAATTCCTCATTCTATAGGACTTGTAGTATGGAATACATGTCATCTGAAGACCATGAGACTACGATCGAATGAACCTAATGAAGGTCCGCGAGGGTCATCATCTTACTAGTTTTGATGAAGGTCGGTCGACTGGGCCCGATGGAGCTCCAATGGATTCTTCATACTACCTAACCTGATGAAGGTCGGTCATTTGGACATGATAGAGGTCCTGTCATATGGAGGCTTTGTCGAATGGACTTGTTGTCGGATGGGCTAGATGTTGTCTATGTTAAGGTTGGTGCTCCGTGCGCCAATTTTATTATGTATTTCTATGTAAATACTAATGTAACGTTTTATTATGAATAAAATGAACAGTTTCTTTTATATAACTTCTTCTTTAATATGGTAAAGACGTAACCGACCTTAGAATGATTAGTTATGATACTGTTGCAAAAGCGTCGCAACTGACATTGAGTTGTATCATGACGTTGTCATTCTTAGACAGTTCCCGGTCAAGGTTTACACTACTTGGTCAGTAAAGTAAACCCGTAGAGACTGGTACATGTCGTATATTGGAATCTTGGATTCCGATGGTTTCTCAGTGAACCATGAGTCTTGGAGACTCGTATAGACGTGTAGGTGTTTATAGCGGATAAACACTGAACGACTCACCGAAGATTCTTAATGGATGGTACACCAACGTCAATAAGAATCTTCTCGGGTTGAGTGAGCATAATGATTCTTTGACTTGAGATACCACTGTGGATATATGAGTTATCATCCACACTTAGATGGCAGTCACATCACCGATCTATTTAGATCAGACCTCCGCCTGTTCGTTGGGTGTGGACTGATGCTCAGGATATCCTGTGTGTATCAAGATAGGATCTGTCAGCTCTGTGTACAGAGTATAGGTATTCAATATGGTATTAGCAATCTGTTAAATCCATGGGCCTGTGGTACACTGTAGAAATTAGTTCTAAGTGTTATTTGAGGGATTGCTAATAGAAACGTCGATGTGATTATATCTATAGAGATTTGACGTTTGTATCTATATCTCTGGATTAATCCGGATACCTGTGACGGAGGGATTATACGTATGCAGTGACCTCGACCTGTATGATTCAGTGAGTATATTCGTGTTCGTCATAATTTACGGGTGGGTGAATTATGGACACGTAATTTGATTTCGTGACGGATATGCCTGAATCTAGAGAGTCTCACTAAATGAAATTTACTCGTAGAGCACTAGGGCAACTGTTATGAATAATACTGATTATTTATAACTCGTTTAATGGTTAAACGAAAAATACATGCAATCGGGACCTATCGGTCATTTCCAATATTGATGTGTATTTTATTTAATACTTGATTTTATTAAATACACATTAATAAAATATCAAATTGTGATATTTGACTTATATCATTAATATATGTATTTGAGATATTTATTGTAAATATAATACATATATTCAAGATATTTAAATTTATTAATTAATTATTTAATTATTAAATAATTAAATTAATTTATAAAATAAATATCTTAAGTAATGATTTCAACTTTATGAAAATTGGAAATGGCTTATTCTAATTGGAACACATTTAGTTAACTTTATTAAAGGTAAAAGTTGTCTTTAATTTTGTTAAATTGTGGACCAATTATTTTACAACAAAAATGAATTAATTGTTGATTATTTTTGCAAGCAAAAAACGACAAAGGGTGAATGGGTTTTAAAATCAAAAATTTGTTTTGATTCACCTCTGGATGATTCACACAACATCAACAAAAAATAACAAAAGAGAGAATTGAGAGCAAAAAGGAAAAAGAAAATGAATCAAAGCAAAACTTGGTTTTTGTAAGTAATTTCACTTCTTCTTCTTCATGGAAATTGTTTCAATATTTCTTAGCTTCAATTGTGATGTTAAGATCATGTCTCTACTCTTTTAGTTTGTAATTAAATTTGTTGGATGCTTGTTGGATGTGTTTAAGCATGTATAATTAATTTATTTGCTTATTAATGTAATTAAGCTTAATAAATTAATTAGAAAATTAAAGTTGCTATTCTAGAGTTAATTAGCCATTCATAATTAGCCTAGAATTGTTCTTGATTAATTTTATGATGGTGAGAATTAATTGGTGTAGTAATTTGAAGATCAACAGAATGATCTTGTAGACGGTACACCAGTTGATGGTGTAAGGTTGCCATCATCGAGGACTCGATCTGTGCTGCGCCTTGGATCTAAACTTGGATCTTGAAGGCAGTTGGCAGATTTGGATCCTGCAAAGACAGATTATAATTTGGGTAGAAGGTCAGCAACACACTCCCGGCATGCAGATTGGTAAGAACAGTGCCAATCACTGCGTGTTGATACTCCTTGAATCTGGAATCCAACAAAGCAAGTCTGGCAGTCACTGGTAATCCTTTCCTTCCATGGAAAGTTAGTATAACTCTCACAGCACCCATATGGAAATGAGTGTACCCTTATGTTTTCCAGCTGGAGATGAAATCTTTCGGTATCTCCAGGTCTACATACTGCTTATCTTGTGTGGCTCGGAGAGCGCACTGATCCAGCTTAGAAGACTAGACATATTCTTTAGCAGTCGGACGATGTGTAGAGATAAGAGTACGAATACTCCTAGTGACAGTATTGGGTCTTTTGTACAGGTTATAAGGGTTTAGAAGAAGAGAAGGTGTCTTAGAAACTTGAACATCCTCTGGAACATGTGAATATTCCACAAGATTTTCAATTTTGGAGGCTATTCTTTTGGAACAAGAACGGGGTAAAGAAAGAGTAGAATATATTCTTACTAACTCATTAGCAGAAGTAGAAGACGAAGAAGAAGATTCTATAGTAGACATAGTTATAAGATTGATTGACTCTCAAAGTGTTTAGACAATATATGTGAAGACGGTTCCCCCTACTCACACAGAGAAGAGAACTCCACCACAACCACTATTACAAAACCACTATTTTACCACCTCCGTGAACAGTAAATGCTCTGGCGCTGATACCAAAACCTCGGGTTGCTCTCTGCTACGTCCTTACCACCACATTAAAGGGCATAAACGGCACTCCTGGCCTCGGCGCCCACACTTCGGGTGAACAGGACTCACAGAGGAGACTGCCTAAGACAAGGATCGAGGGTTGTTTTTCCAACTATTTTCTGGTTCACAAGATCCATAGCTGTGGCGAGTGAAGAGCATACTCATAGAAATAGATAGAGGTGAACTGAAAACTCCTGGACAAGTAATAGTAGCTGAGGGAAGATTCCCTCGTGCTTTGAGAGAGAACCTAAGAGTTACTTAGCAAAACATGAGAGATAGATCAAATTTCTTTTATTTACTTAAGGTTTATGAAAAACCCAACTTGATCACAAACTAAAAACCTCACTCCTTATATAGATGGAGGAGAGGAAAAACACAAAGCATCTTTGGTGGGACAGGACCCCGCACCAAAGGGATAAGATCAAATAAAGACCATTCCTTTAACTAAAGCAAAAGCTAAAGCAAAGGAATCTACTTTTACAAAAGCAAAAGAAAAAGAAAAGATGTTAAAGAAAAGATGCTAAAGCATGACAATGACAAAAAGATAAAGCACACTAATCATGCTGTCTAAAGCATGAATTATTGAAAGCAAACGACAAAACTGATCACATCGAGTTTTGTGATGGTGAGAGATTGAATTTTTCATAATCTGAGTCATCTGAACCGATCTCTCCGTAGACATTGTACCACCATGGATCACTGATTGGGTACATATCTTTAGTGTGGCTTGGGCCTGGTTCTTCAGGCTTTGTTGACTCTATCTTCATTGGTTCAAAGTCTTCATAAGGGTCTTGAGAATCCTGGAAGAAAATGTCAGTTGAAGACGGAGTTTCTTGTTTGACAATTATGCCACTGAAATCTTTTGGATTAGGACTTTTAGGATAAAGGATAGTTCATGTCTTGGTCCTAAAGATGTATGAGAGATATCATGATTTTCTGGCTGATAATGGTTAATTTCTAAAAGAAAGTCTTTTAGATTTCTTAGTAAGCCAAGATCATGCATGAGGGCAGAAGTGTTTGGAATAACCTTCCATTCAAAAGCTTGTTCCTGAGCCCAAAATAGCTTTGTATTAGGATGTTGAAAATAGGGTATGTGGACGATAAAGATTATCCCACATTTGTCCATTTCCTCCTTTGGTTTATACCAAAGGTTGAGCCTCCTGCAAGCTGTGGTAAGTTGATCTCTCCACCATGGAAGTGGACTGTACCATTCCATGAGAGTCCAAACCATAGACTGGTGTTTAAGATTATCACAGAGATGAGATCTCATTGCTTCAAGGGGAAAAGCAAGAGATGATGAATATAGGACTGTGATACACCAGAAGTACCAAAGTTCTTCGTCAAGAAGACTCATGTTATGATTAACAAAGAAACCATTGACAAAAGGATGATCTGGGAAGAACTTGGTCTGACCATGGAAATCCTCCCTACGCCTCTGGAGCTGTGACAGATAATGGAACATATGATTTTTTGCATATGTCTGAATATCTTGAGGACTGAGGAAAATAACCCCTGGAGGAAAATATTTCTTGATTGCCGCTGTAGGATACAAGAAATCCTTCGGGGTTGTTGATGCCATGAAAATCAAAGGTATTGCTGTCAAGGAAGAAATGAGTTTAACTTGTTGTGGTCTTGATAACATATCAGGAATCACATTATGATCGCCTTTTATATGCTTTACAGAAAACTCATACTTAGAGAACCATTCCTTGAGGCTAAGTAATTGCTTAGCTGGCAACATCTTATTCTTGAAATCAAGAATCTTGGGGAAAGAGGAGTTTTCCAATCTCACAAGGAAATGGTGACCTATGAGATGGAATTCAAAACGTTTTATCCCGTATTTTACGGCTAAAGCCTCTATGTAGACTGTGTGGTAATGCTTTTCAGCTTCTTTGAATTGTCCACTAGCATGTCCACAGTAGAACTCCTTATCTTCAATTTTTTCGATGAGTATGGCTCCCCAATATTCATCACTTGCGTCTGTCTGCAAGACACGTTGTCCATTTGTGGGAATCTTTAAAGCAGGAGGATCTTGACAGATATGCTTTAGCTGGCGGACAGCTTCTGTTTGTGTAGGTCCCCACTCAGGTGCATTCTTTCTTATCATCTTGGACAACTGGCAGGTATGAATGGTGACATGTGGCAAGAACTCCTTAAGATAATTAACGATCCCAAGAAATTGTTGAAGCAGTTTTCTTGAGAGGTTGTCATCTGGAAAATGTAGAAGTTCCTGTGCAATATGTTTCCCTGGACAGTAGTGACCATCCTTGAACACCATTCCCAAAAAGTCTATGAAATCTTTTCCAATGTGGCTTTTCCTCTCTGAAAGCATGATTCCATATTTCTGGACAAGATCTCTGAATTGACATAACAACTGGTAGTGTGATTCAACATCTTTTGAGAAAAGAAGTAAGTCATCAATGTAGACCAGCGTGTGATGCATTATTGGCTGAAAGATCTTTTTCATTGCCTTCTGAAACAGTGATGGCGCAACCTTGAGGCCAAAAGGCAAAACTTTCCACTGGTAATGAGCATTGGGTATGCAAAAGGCTGTTTTGGGCCTTTCCTCTGGGCTTATACCCAATTGCCAAAAACCTGCCTTGAGATCAAACTTTGAGAAGATGTGGGCTTCTCGGATATGGACAAACAATGAGTTGATCTTGGGCAAAGGAAACTTATCATCTTTCAAGAAAGCGTTGAGAGGCTTGTAGTCTATCACCAGACGTTTCTTTCCACGTGCCTTCTCTGAGCGCTTCTCCATATAAAAGGCTTGCAAGCCCAATCAGAAGTTGTGGGCTCAATCAATCCTTACTGTAGCAACTGGTTGCATTCATTCTAGGCCAAAGCAAGGTCCGAAGGAGTCATCCCCGGATGTGTAGCCTTTGTAGGGTTGATATCCTCATTAAGCTTGAAAGGAATCCTAATAAAGAACTCATCATTTCTCCATAATGGGTTTGGATGATTAAAGTCGCTGTGGGACTCAGACCAAAACGGAGAGAACTGTTGTTTCAATTCTTCAAAATCCACTATATTCACCCCCACTGCAGAAGATTGAAACAATTTTGGAACAGTAGTATAAGGCTTAATGAATCTTTTAAACTGTATACCATCAGGTTGGATCTGAATTTTCTTGGCTTGATGATAAACATCAAAACCAATCAGAATATCCTTATCCGGTGGATTGGAACCAATGACTCTGGTCCAAATTATGCAATCATGAAAGAACCGGATACCAATAGGTTTCTTGGTGATGAGATCCGTATGGAAGACTTCACCATCAGCAGCTTTGAAATACTCTGTATGCTTCACCCATGCTTCTGGTGGCAAAACTGATGGATTCATCATGCTCTTGTGAGCTCCTGTGTCCATAAACCCAATGACTTTAATGGGCCTGTCATATTTTGACGGGAGAATTTGCAAATGGACTAAAGGAACAGGAACAGCAGGCTTAAGAGCCTGGCATGGCTGTATAGTGAACACCAGGATATAACAGACTGAGCTACTGCTATCATCTGAACTGGATTCATCTGAACTGGAGAGCTCAGGATTGTTAAGTGCGAACACGGTTTCACTGTCCAGTTGATCTTGTTCTGAAAACCACGATTCAGCATTTGCATCGTCAAGATCAATTCTGGAAGACTGATGGATTTGTTGAACCATCTTAGCAGCTTGCTTAGGATTCTTAGGACAATCCTTTGAGAAATGCTCTTTCTTTTTGCAAATAAAGCATCTGCTATCTTTCGGCTTTCCACGTCGATCTTTCTGTTTGAAAAATCGAACTGGACGCCATTCTCTGCGCTGTTTCTCCTTCTTGCTCTTCTCTTTCTTAAAGAGCTTATGATGGGATTTCTTCTTTGAAGGACATGCGCAATTCTTCTTATCTTTGCACTTGATCTGCAAATGAGGCTTTTTGCACGCAGCTTTAAAAGGCTGATTGTCTTTGAACATCTCCCTGACAAGTGTACGCTGATCACAAAGCTTATTGAGAGCTTTGATAGCGATCTGGTGAATTTCTCCAAGGGACATGTCTGTAACTTTTTGCTGCATAGCCTGTATCAAGCGATGCATTTCATCGTGAAGCTCATCTGGTAATGAGGCTGCATATGTATGCTTCAGATTTGGATCATTATATCCATTGAGCTTATAGAAATGCTTTGACATTCTCTGGAAATGAGTGTTAAGATCTTTAATCTTTAACGAACAACACCGCATTTGAAAGTATTCCCTGCGAGCATGTTCTAACAATGGGGCTCATTCTCCAAGGAATTCTTATGTATGATTCCCATAGCTACAGCCGCTGACTCGACCCGGTAGAATTGTTGTTGTCTGAAACCTCCGAGACTAAGGAACCATTCTCTCAAGGCTCCAATAGTACGAGAAACAAATTCTACAAGGACATTATGTACAGTATTGCCTGGCTTAAGTAGCATCAGATCAGTCCATGCAATGAATTCTTGCATCCTGTTAGGCCATTTGGACGGTGGGATATCATCAAACGTGAACCAATGACCTGTAACTGGCTTGGAAGATGCCGGTTGTGACTGTGTATCAGTACCCGTAGGTACATATTCAGTATCTTCAGGTTCTTCGGCCATTGGCTCATTTGATCCAGTGGATGTAGCCATCAACAGTCTTGTGATGTCTGCCATATCATCTGAGTCACTGGATACGATCTGGGTGGAATCGCTCTCAGGTTCTGAGGATTCCTGAGATTGTTCAGAACTTTCAGGTTCAGACTCTTGGGTTGAGAGCTGTTGGGTAGAAAGTTATTGGGTAGTAACAGTCGGTTGAGGCTGGGGCGTTTGTAACGGTATGGTAGGAAACTGTGTTTCTGGAACATAGGTTTGTGTCTGGAAAGGACGTGTGTAGGGCTGTGAAGGTCCTGGTTGAGATATCGGTTGGGGTAATGGTTGTGAATATATTGGTGGAACTGGGTTTTCTGGATATTGGCGTTTTGGTGGTGCTGGTTTCCAAGTACCATGGACACTACCATAAATTTTTGACCAGTCTGTTTGGGATGAGGTAAATGATGAAGGTGGGTAAGGTTGATAGGCTAGGTATGAAAAGCTTGGTGAAAATGGGCTAGGTGTGAAAGCCTGTGGAACAAATGGTGTACGTCTGTCGGCTTCCATTTTTGCAAGTTCTACTTTCAGTTTCTTCATCTCAGCTTCTTTATGGTCAAATTCTGGACCAAAATGGTTATGAGAGACCATGGTTCTCATGTCTCTATCTAGCTGAGCAATCTGAACCACCGTATCTTCATACATCCGTTGTAGCGTATTAGCTAACGAATCCATCTTTGTTTCTGTCCTCTGAACATGCTGAACAACATGGTCCACCTTTGTTTCAATACTGCGAAGTACAGTATTTTGAACTCTAGCGTTCTGTGTGTGCCAGTTTAGCACAACTTCATGTTGTTTAGGTTCTTCGAATTGACCACTGGGTGTGACAGTAGTTGGCTGGACATAAGGCTTAGCAATAACCTTAGTTTGTGGGTCAACGATCTTCTCGAGCGGTGGGAATTGCTCCTGATAAGAAGATGTTGAAGGCTGGAACATCATGCAAGGTTGTATCTGTGGAAGAGGCTTAGCAGTCTATTTTTTCTTTGGACGGCAGCTGATGAGTGGGATACGCTTTATGATCTGACCAGATACATCTTTAAGCAGTATCTCATCCTTTCTAATCTCTTCTGTGAACCTCTTAGGTTGAGGCCCTTTTTGTTCTGTAACGCCAACTGTAGGACTGTGGTCTGCGTCATCACGCCATGGTTTGTCCGGTTTGCACATGGACTTTGGCTTTTTTGACTTTTCTTCTCCTCCTCCTGAGGAGAGCTTCGTCATCGTCACTATCATCTAAAAGATGACAGTCACAGTATGGGTCGCACATGCCTGACCCTGGGGCATCCCATAAGAAATGACCATCGATCTTTGAAGTATAGACCGGAAAGCCATCTGAATCAAAAGCTTCAATGGGGATGTCTTTTTCTCTCAGACCATTGGTCGGATCTGGAGAAATCATACAGGAGAATGGTATCGCACTTTCAACTGGCTCTGGCTGAGAAAAAGATGTGCGAACAGTACCATCAGTTTGTCTAGAGAAGACAGCTTGAGTGCTTTGGACATGCCGAGTGCTCCGTAGGAACCTTTCATAGTTGGTCAGCCATTCCAAAGGCATGAGCTTTAACAGCTCTTCCTTCTCTATCTGTCGAGGGATCTGCACTAATGTTGGCACCTTGTCAGCAGAAGTCTGATCTGCCAAAATCATAAGAGCATATTTAGATTCAGTGGCAGAACGAAGATCAACATAATGATCTTGTAGACGGTACACCAGTTGATGGTGTAAGGTTGCCATCATCGAGGACTCGATCTGTGCTGCGCCTTGGATCTGAACTTGGATCTTGAAGGCAGTTGGCAGATTTGGATCCTGCAAAGACAGATTATAATTTGGGTAGAAGGTCAGCAATACACTCCCGGCATGGAGAGTGGTAAGAACAGTGCCAATTACTGCGTGTTGATACTCCTTGAATCTGGAATCCAACAAAGCAAGTCTGGCAGTCACTGGTAATCCTTTCCTTCCATGGAGAGTTAGTATAACTCTCACAACACCCATATGGAAATGAGTGTACCCTTCTGTTTTCCAGCTGGAGATGAAATCTTTCGGTATCTCCAGGTCTACATACTGCTCATCCTGTGTGGCTCGGAGAGCGCACTGATCCAGCTTAGAGGACTGGACATATTCTTTAGCAGTCGGACGATGTGTAGAGATAATAGTATGAATACTCCTAGTGACAGTATTGGGTCTTTTGTACAGGTTATAAGGGTTTAGAAGAAGAGAAGGTGTCTTAGAAACTTGAACATCCTCTGGAACATGTGAATATTCCACAAGATTTTCAATTTTGGAGGCTATTCTTTTAGAACAAGAATGGGGTAAAGAAAAAGTAGAATATATTCTTACTAACTCATTAGCAGAAGTAGAAGATGAAGAAGAAGATTCTATAGTAGACATAGTTATAAGATTGATTGACTCTCAAAGTATTTAGACAATATATGTGAAGACGGTTCCCCCTACTCACACAGAGAAGAAAACTCCACCACAACCACTATTACAAAACCACTATTTTACCACCTTCGTGAACAGTAAATGCTCTAGCGCTGATACCAAAACCTCGGGTTGCTCTCTTCAATGGGGCTTTTCATATATAAGCTTTAATTTGATGTATATTTGATGCATGTAAAATTTGGGATTAATTGGATTTGATTTGGATGTGTTTTGAACAAATTGGCCAAATTGTAATTAATTAAAATTCGGGCTGTTTTGTAAATTCCAGAAAAATCTGGGCAGTGGCGCAAATCTGGAAAATATTTCTGGTTTTGTTGCAAACTTGTAAAAATTATTTTGGGATTAATTTGGAATTAATTAAATATGTAATTGACATATTTAAAACTAAAATAATTAATTTGCAAAAGTTTGGGGTAATTTTGTAATTAAAAGAAATATGATTTCTTAGGTTATATTTCATAATTTAAGTATTGGTTAATTAAATAAATAAGTTTATTTAATTGTTCCAAGAAAAAATTTTGAAATCGGAGAAATCTTTTTTCCGCATTCCGCTGCGCTAACCTTGTAATTCCCAATAAAAACCCAACAAAATGGTATCAGAGCAAGTCTGATTCTGGAACCCCGATATATGACTATGCCTTGAAAATTCAATATTGACTTTAATACATGCTTGTATTTATTTAATTTGATTAAATAAATTAAAACATCTTTAACGGAAAATCCCTATTTAATAATAAGGTTTATAATTTAATATGTATTTGATGTATATTAATCGGACCGTCTTGTCAATACCGCTTATCGGTAAATTTTCTACGACTATATCCGAGAACGTGCCAAAGCTGTGAGGATATGGCCGGTAGAAATTTATCTGTACCGGATATATTTGATATTAGGTGAATTCAAGCGAAAGCGCAATCCTGAACGTGCCAAAGCTGTCAGGGTTACGTAAGTATCTTGAATTCATCATTGACAAGTTTGACCTTGGTACGCCTCCTTGTGAACGTGCCAAAGCTGTCACAACGAGAAACGACCAGGACCGAAAACCCAGGAGTCACTATTGAGTGATCGACAATGTGTTGTCTACCTAAATGAATATACGTAGGCGAGAACGTGTCAAAGCTGTGAGCTGAAATATATTCATGGGGTCCACCTTTCACTATTATGTTATGATTTGATTATCGCATGTTTTGTATTCTGTTTGGGGATTACAGTATTGCATGAAATAGTGGGAGGGGCATTTTTAGATTAAAAATCCATGATCTAGTTAATGTTTTATGATATATTATGAAACTGTTATAATCTTTTATCTGCTTATTTACTAACCGTTGTTTCGCTGTCTATTTGATAGATTTACGATGGCGGCACCTCCACCCAATCCTTTTGCACGTATGCTTGAAACGAACAAACTGAAAGGCGCAGAAAACTTTGCAGATTGGGATATGGACTTGAGGATTGTCCTCAATTCCGAGAAACTGGGGTATATTTTGGAATGTCAATTACCGCTTGCTATATCACCCGAAGCATTACCTAAAGAACATGAGACTTTCCAGCGATGGAATGATGATGATTTAAGGGTTAAATCATTCATCTTGAGTTCTCTTTCTTCTGAGCTTAAGAAGACTTATTGGGAGATGCACGATGCATATAGCATGATGACACAGCTTCGTGAATCGTTCATGAACCAGGAACGGGTCATTGTTCATAAAGTTTCGATGGAATTGTTCCATTCTAAACTTGATGAGGGGCAGGCTATAAGCCCGCATGTGCTTCACTTGATCGATTTGATCGAGCAGTTGAGGCGACATGATTTCCCTCTGAATGAGACTCTTGGCCGTAGTGTCATTCTCGGTTCACTCCCAGCTTCATATCGCCAGTTCGTCATGTACTTCAACATGAATGGGATTCACTGTACTTACCATGAGTTGCATAGGATGCTTCTCACAGCAGAGGAAGATTTAAGGAATGGAGTTCCGACTCGCCTTCCGAAACCCACTTCACTTTTCGCTTCTTCCCAATCCAAGTCGAAGGGGAAGAAGTCTAAAGGAAAGAAAAAGAAGGGTTTCAATATTCCTCCGTAAGGTAAGACGGCGAAGCCCAAGAGAGCTTCTGAAGACAAGTGCCACCACTGCTAGAAAGTCGGGCACTGGAAACGTAACTGCCCGGACTATCTTGCGCAACTCAGGAAGGAAAGAGCATCCACATCAGGTACTTTTATTTTTCCTATTATTGATATCTTTTTGGCTTGTGAAGCTATTACATCAAATTGGATTTTGGATTCTGCTTGTCCTATTCACATTTGCAATACGTTGCAGGTGCTGACGGGAAGTAGACGGCTGAAATCTGGGGAGATGCAGTTGCGGTTCGGGAGTGGCGACTCTCTGGATGCAGTTGCAGTGGGCTTATGTGAGATTCCCTTACCCAGTGGGAGACTTTTGTTACATGACTGCTATTTTATGCCAGAATGTGTGGCGAATATTATGTCCCTTTTTATATTAGATATTGAAGGTTATAATGTAAATATTAAGAATCGTTCTTTGTAGTTATATGATAGTTGTAATATTCAGATCCTTTGTTGTCCAAATGAGCATGGTCATTACATATTGCGTACCTCACAAGATATCTTTAATACTGGAATAAATAAACGTAAACAATCTGATATAAATAATACTGAACTCCGGCACATGAGGTTAGGTCATATAGGCGTGAAACGCCTAACCCAATTGGTTAAGAATGGTTTGATACATGATCTCACCATTGAACCTTATCCAACTTGCGAATCTTGCATTCGGGGTAAAATGACCAAAGCCCCATTTTCAGGTGTTGGACACCGAGCCAGTGACTTGTTGGAACTCGTACATTCTGATGTATGTGGTCCCTTAAGTCAAACTGCTCACAGTGGTTTTTCTTACTTCGTCACCTTTACCGATGATTTGTCACGGTACGGTTATGTCTATTTGATGAGACATAAATCGAAAACCTTTGAAAAGTTCAAAGAATTCCGAAATGAAGTTGAAAAACAAACTGGTCAATATATTAAATGTCTTCGATCTGATCGAGGCGGTGAATATATGAGTGGAGAGTTCACTGATTATTTAAAGGAGAATGAGATTCTCGCTCAATATACTCCTCCCGGTACTCCGCAACATAATGGAGTATCTGAAAGGAGAAATCAGACTTTATTAGATATGGTCTGATCGATGTTGAGTTATACATATTTACCCTATTATTTATGGGGTTATGCTCTTTTAACTACCGAACTAATGGAGGATTTTGTAGTTCAAGAAGATGGAGAACCTTCAACACACACACTCCGTAGGTCACAAAGGGTATCTAGACCTCCTGAACGCTTGTATTTGATACAAGAAAAGAGTCTCGATGTTCTCTTATTAGAATAGACTAACCCTTTTACCTATAGAGATTCGATGTTGGACATCGACTCCGTGAAGTGGCAAGACGCCATGAAATCTGAGATGGACTCAATGTATGAGAATCAAGTTTGGAACTGTATTCTTCTGTTAATGCTACTGTCTCGTAATCTCCCAATCTCCGTTTTTGTGAAAGAATATCTTTCATGAATTTGGCATAGGTGGGCATTTGTTCCAACGCTTCTGCAAATGGAATGTTAATATGCAGCTTTTTGAAGATCTCCAGGAACCGGGAAAATTGCTTGTCCAATTTGTTCTTCTGAAGACGTTGAGGAAAAGGTGGAGGTGGAGTGATATGTTCTTTTTCCTTTGCTTCTTTTTCCTCCATCTGTTGCTTTGTTTCTTTTGGAACTTCCTCAGCAGTTGAATTGACTCCAACATCTTTGTTGATTTCAGTACCGCTTTTTAACATGATGGCATGACATTGCTCCTTCCCCATGTTTCTTGGATTTGGCTCTGTGTTGCTAGGAAGGGTACCTGGCGGTCTGTAACTCTGAGCATTTGCCAGTTGTCCAATTTGATTCTCCATGGCTTAATAGAAGCAGGTTGACTTTGAATTAATGCTGCTTGGGATTGAAACATAGCATCATATCTTGCTGCGTGAGAGTCGTGTTTTGCTTCTAACTTTTTCAAGTGGGTCAACACTTCTGTTATTCCTGGTTCATTTGCTTGCTCCTGGCTTTTGTTCTGTTGCTGGAATTCAGGTGGTGGATAGTTCTGCTGTTGGCCTGAATTGTTGCTCCATGAAAAATTAGGATGATTCCTCCACCCTGGGTTGTAGGTGTTGGAATATGGATTGTTCCCTTGTCTGTTAAAATTGTTGACATAATTCACCGTCTCTTCATGTTGGTCTGGTTCTGGTGCTCCTCCATATGGTGAACTTGTGGTTCCAGCGATGTTCACAACTTGCGTGCTAAGTGTTTCTAGACATTTGCATATCTGATCCAGCCTGGTATTCACTGCTGTGTTTGCTCCAACTTCATAAATTCTTGCAATTCTTTGGATCATGCTCCTTTCAGTTGGCCACAAGGAATTGTTGTTGGCCATTTCTTCGATTAGTTCCCATGCTTGATCTTCTCCTTTTGCCATCAAGGCTCCTCCAGCAGCAGCATCGATTGTGGTTCTCATTATTCCAGCAACCCATTATAGAATGTTTGGACTTGAAGCCATTTTGGAATCTCATGGTGATGACATTTCTGGAGTAAATCTTTGTACCTTTCCCAAGCTTCGCAGAGAGATTCTGAATCTTGTTGTACAAAGGATGTGATGTCATTCCTCAGCTTTCCGGTTCTGGCTGGTGGAAAGTACTTTGCAAGAAATTGGTGGCTAAAGTGTTCCAAGTTGTGATAGAACCTGCTGGTAGTGAATGTAGCCAAGCTTTAGCTCTGTCCTTCAGGGAATATGGAAAAACTCGCAGTCTCATTGCTTCTTCAGCTTCTCGGTTGTAATTGAAAGTGCCGCAAACTTACAGGAAGTTGCTGATGTGGGAATTATGATCTTCAGTTGCATTCCCCCCGAACTGAAATGACTGCTGAATCATCTGAATGCATGTTTTGATGTCACACGCATTTGCTGGTAATGGAGGAAGTACAATACAGGAAATGAGTCTGTCAACCATCGGAATGGTTCTGTCTCGAATGGGAATTGGTGGTGCAACGATCAAAGGTTCAGGTTCCATGTTGACTAAAGCTTCTTGGCCTTCTCGCCTTTCCCTTCTCAACTGTCTAATGGTTCTTTCAATTTCTGGGTCAAGCGGTCGAAGTTCAAAGCTTCTAGTTCGTCTCATGTAGTTTCTGAGAACCTGAAACACAAGAAAACAAAAACAATAAGTAAAAAGAAATTAGATACAAGTAACGTATCTAACCTCTAAACTAATAGTAAAAGATAAATAAGTCCCCAGCAACGACGCCAAAAACTTGACCGGCGTAAACACACACGTATAACGCAAGCGCACGTATCGTTCAAGTAGTATAAAAATATCGATCCCAAGAGGACTTAATATCTAATCTATTAATTTTATGAGGTCAAATGATTACGAGTATCTAACAGGTTGTTTGATTGATTTGAAATGGTGACGATTCTAAATTTAAAAAAACAAGTAAATAAAATGGTTCGAAAGTAGGTTTTAAGAAAATTCAATATTAAAAACTATCTAGGGTTGTGATTTCTTCCAATATCATTTTAAAGATGAAGTGGTTATCTTAAAGTTGGGTAATATATTGATTTATTAACCTGGAACACTAAATTATGTGTAAGCCTCTGTCGATGGTCAGACACAAATACCCAGTTTAACCCAATTGAACCATATGTCTATGTCAACCAAATTATCTGGATTCATTAAGTTTAAGTTCCAATTATGGCTACCCCCGCCCGACAGGTATATTCCTATCCTGTAAGGAAATCTATTAAAGGGTTATCTATCCTCAAGGAAGATCGTGGACTATTGAGTCTAAGGCTTAAACCTAAAATCCCTATGTCTAGTTCATTTTAGATTTACCAGATCAATTTTATTAATGGCCAGTTAATGAAAAAGCATTAAGTTTAAGACTCAATAAATAAATCTTTATATTACCCAAGCTATAATCTAACCCTTATAAAACGGTGATATTGGATTTCATCACAACCCCAGATAACTAATTTAGTTACAACACATAATTAGGGCTAGTAAAAACTTGAAAATAAAAGACATAAAGTAAAAATGCGGTAAAGTAAATACTGAAAAGTAAATTACAATAAAATAAAATGCTAAGGTAAAAGGAATTACTTTTACTACTACTAATTTAGATATCTCCCATAAAATAATATATAAACTTGTGATTCTTTTTCCAACCAGTCATATAGGCGGTAACCTGATTAAGTCAAATTAAGTCCAACCAGCCATAAAGGTGGAACCAAAATTAAATTACCAACCGACCAATCTGGCGGTATCCTTTATTAGTCAGGTTTAAATCAGATTAAAATGAATTACCAACCGACCAATCTGGCGGTATCCTTTTAAGTCAATATTTTAAATAGTGAATATATTATTTTTAAGGGAGATTAATCTAAATAGTAACAGTAAAAGAATTACCTTTCACCCTAGTTGGGGGAGTTACCTCCTCATGGTAAATAATAAAAACTGTAAAAAGTAAAAAGTAAAAATTAATTACTATATTAACAAAACGTAATTAAAATTAATTACAAAACTAAAAAAAACTAAAAACTAAAAATTAAAAGAAAGTAGAGAGAGAAACTCTCTCTTTAGAAAGATTATAAGAGAGAGAGTGGTGCATTCAATTCTGAAATCTCGAGCTCAATTTATAGGCGCGGATAAGCTTCCAGCGTCGCGACGCCAAGGCCTCTGGTGTCGCTACGCCAGCTTTTGTCGACGTGGCACGCTCTGGTTCGCTGGTTTGAAGATTCTGGATAAGCTGATAAGGTGACACGTGGCGCGGTGGTTGGGCTTCAATTATTGCGACACGTGGCGGCTTCTGATTGGTCGCTGAGATTCTTATCCGCCACGTGTCAGATAAGGATTAGATACTCAATTATTGATGCTGACGTGGCGATGACGTGGCGACGACGTGGCGACACATGGGAAAGAGACTGTCGGCACCGTAGAATTGCGACACGTGTCACTTCCTGATTGGCTGATGATGATGTGGCACGACACGTGGCAATTTTGACTTGTTGACTTGCTAACGCGGCTGATGACATGGAGACACGTAGGATGACACGTGGCGATGATGACTGTCGGCACCGTAGGATGCTGACACGTGGCACATCGCATGTTAGCCGATCGGCTGTGATGGTGACACGTGGCACGGCGCATTTTAGCAAAGTCAAACTTTTCTCAGATTCAGATTTGTGGACCCGGCGCACGTTAGCACTGTTCGGCGCATTTTAGACGTCGCGACGCGAAAGGCTTGGCGTCGCGACGCGGACAATTTACAAAAATGCCCTTTTTGTCCAATTTTCACTGTTTTGACCCAAATCACCTCCAGAATGTCCTGAAACTTTATTTATCTACAAAATAACACAAAACACATCAAAATATTCACAAAACTCAAGAAACTATACAAAATATTAGGTTAAATGAGTGGGAATAAGTGATATAAATACCACTCATCACTATTCACGCCCTGCTGGATCTTCGCCTTCGGTACTGCTCTGACCCTCTTACTAGAATCCACGCTTACTGATGATCGCGAGCCCTTACTAGATGGAAAACTGATTGATCACCCATAATCATTTGTGCCATATGTCCCATAAGATTCTAATTTGCCATCTCCATACGCATAGATACCGTCCCCATTTCCATCTTCATACCACTGGCGGAATCGACGATCCTCCATAGCCAAAATGAGCAGGGTAAGACAAATTGGGATTAGGATTTGGCGGGCGTAATCATGGGCCGCCTGATGCTGATCAAACGATGAGAAATAATCCTACGGCTGTCGTAGTGGTTGTTATGTGGTTTTGCGTTGATGCTTTGGTAGGACCCATGGGAATCATACGGCGGTAGTTGAGGTGAGGGGTCGAATGAAACAAGTGAATTGGGTTTGATGGGGATGGTGTTGCTGGTGTACACGTGGGAGCCGTGGGTGGGGCATGATCGGGATTTTGAGAATATGAAGGGTAATTTTTGGGAATATCTCGAGTAATCGTAGATAGGGTTGAATGATATCTCTGCCCAATATCAGACCTGGATACATGTAAAGTCGCGTGGCAGACCTTCATGTTCGCCTTGTAGTGAGGCATTTTTGTCGGGTGCCAAACCTCTATTGGCATGTTGTCGAATGAGATTTCATACCTTTGTTGGGTCTTCACGTGTGAATGACATCTTTGCTTATAGACACACCATATCATCAATGTCTCATCGAGTGATATTACAACCTGAAGTCAGATCTTCAATCGTGTAATATCGTAGGGGCCAGTTGCATTTATTTGGGTATGAAAGGCTATATTTTTGTTTGTCTGGGGTGAAGAATAATGATCATGGTTGGTATTTAATTACTTCGTGGTTCCCAGTCTGTTCTTTCGAATTTTGGCAGCTCGTTTGCAATGACCGATGTGGGTTTGGTTTTATCTTCAGCTCCTATCATGCTTCTCCTAAAATGACCGATGTGGGATTGCTAGCTTTTAATCGTGTGTGCTGATTTAATAAGGGTTGATTGCTTATTTATGCTTGTTATTGCATAGGCTTGTTGTTGTATGGGCTTTTCGGTTTTGTTTAGGAAATAAGCCCACGTGTCTTCTGTGTGTCAGTGTGCCACTCAAAAACGTGGCTTTCGTGATATTTTTCTATTTGCTCAATTTTCATTGGGCTCCAAATTTTGGCTTTCAATTACTTGTTTCAACTTTGTGAGTGAGGGGCTGCGTGCGCCAGGCTGTATAGAGGACGCGTGGCCATTTGTCATTTTCCTTTGCATGACGCATGCATTTTTTTTGGGGCCAATATTACTCGTTGCTTCCTTTACGTGGGCTCGCTTCATGCAATTAACGGGAGTGGGCTGGATGTGGCTTCGACAATGTGAGCTTGGGCCTTTCGGACTTGGGCTCAAGCTTTGCTTTTGGAATAAGTGGCACGCGCATGTAACATATATTTGCAATTGTAGCATGATACTGATGCGTTTTATAAAAAGCAATTCGTGCATATGTGGAGCATATGTGTTGGCTGTGCGCGATGGTTATTGTGTGTAAGACCATGCACGAAGCAAGATGTGGTGTCGAATGCGATAAGTGTCTAGTCTCAGACGTGTAGTGTCGATTGTGACAAGTGCCAAGCCACATATTGTATGTTGATAGGGACATCCTCAACAAGTCTCAATCATACTTATGTCGAGTGAGACATCTCTAACAAGTCTCACTCCGTACTAATGTAGTCTGAGACATTCATAAAAGGTGTCAAGTCATACCTGATAATGTCGGCTGGGATGTCTACACTGAGTCTTCATTAGAGTATAGTCCATTGGGACATCCTTCTCAAGTCAAGTCATCGTTTCGTCGTATAAGATGAATGATAGGAAAAGGGTTCCATTTAAGGGACGTGGCTTGTTCTTTTTGGAGGTCAATAAGACAATAGTCGAATGGTGTCGAGAGTTGATGGCGGTCTCTTCTCGTAATTTGGAGAATATAATTATCTTCTCGTGTCGTCTGATTAACACGATTATCCAACCATGTAGCATGGAATTTGAGGGCAACCATTCCAAGTAGTCTGGAATTTATGACAATCTAAGAGAATACTTCTTGGTTGATCGGGTATGTAGATTGGTCCAGATGATGGCAATTGTGTTGGCTCGACTCTTCCTCACTGGAGGCCTGACAGCGAGTAGGCTTGACAAATTGCCTCCTTGAACTCTTGAATTTCCTTGCACATGGTGGAGGTGGATTGTTGTGCTAGAACAGTTGGGGAGATATGTTAACTTCTTTCTCGAGTCAGTGGATAGTTTTTTGATGGAGGATTGTCGCTTGCCACATTATTGAATGTCTCCAATAGGTTGGATCAAATGGTAAGATTGTTGGGTGATGAGCGGAAAATATATCAATATTTACCGTCCCTTTAACTTAATATTTTGTTTAGTTTCTCGGGTTTGATGAACGTTTTGATGTGTTTTAGTTTATTTTGTGGATAAAATAATATCGGGTCTCAATGAAATCATTTAGGACGAAATATGGGTCAAATAAGGGCAATTATTGGACTTGATATTTTAATTTTGGAAATTGGAAACTTGAAATGGCGCTTTTGACAAAGTGCAGTTTTGGAAATTCCAATTTTGCACATCTTTCGTATTTTGGGCATAACTTTTTACTCCGATATCGGATTGAGCTGATTCAAGTTCCAGATTAATGAGGACTCAAAGATCTACAACTTTTAAAGACACAATATTTTCTAATTCTGAATATTTCATGACCGAAATTGATGAATCATCCACAAGTGTGTTGTGTGTAATTATTAAAGTCATTTTCAATCATTTTCAAAGCAAAAAAAATAAATTAATAAATAAATAATAAAATTATCAAATCATCACCAAACATGATAAGCAATTAGTGGAGCAATTAATAATAGATTTGGTGGAGAATTTGATGGATGATTTGATGGAGGCAAAATTTTGCCTATAAATACCAAGCCATTTCATTTGTAAAATTCATACTTTCTTCTTTGAAATTCCTAAAGAATAAATAAGAAGATTGTATCTTGTTTGTTTATTTACAGCTTTCAGTAATTAATTTCCGCTTTCGCACTTTCTTTTCTTTATTTTTCAGTTTTTACTTTCCGCAATTTACTTTTACGCACAATCCTTTTCTTTCTTTACTTTTGCAGTTTTTATTTTTCAAGCAATGAGGAGGTAATTACCCTTTGCTGAGGTGAAAGGTAAAGCTTTTATTATTGCTATTTAGATTAATCTCCCTTAATTATAATATATAAACTATTTAAAACTTGACTTAATGAGGATACCGCTATATTGGCCGGTTGGTAATTAATTATAAATTGGTTTTAACCTGACTAAGTATGGATACCGCCTGGTTGGTCAGTTGGTAATTAATTATTAATTTGACTTAATCAGGATACCGCCTTTATGGATGGTTGGTAATTATCACGTAAAGTTAATATATTATATTAAGGGAGATATCTAAAATAGTAGTAATAAAAGTTGATCCTCTAACCCCAGCATTTTCTTTTATTGTACTTTTACTTTATCTAATTTCAGTAATTTACTTTTCAGCAATTTACTCTTCAGCAATTTACTTTCAGTAATTTACTTTTATTTTTTTTACTTTTTACTTTTTACTTTTTACTTTTTACTTTTTTTACTTTTCAGCAATTTACTTTTCAGTATTTAATTTTCAGTATTTTACTTTATGTCTTTTATTTTATTTAAATTTTTACTACCCGTAAATATGTGTCGTAACTAAGCCAGTTATCTGGGGTTGTGATGAAATCCAATATCACCGGTTTATAAGGGGTTAGATTATAGCTTGGGTAATATAAATGTTTATTTATTGAGTCTTAATCTTAATGCTTTTTATTAACTGGCCATTAATAAAATTGATTAGGTAAACTTAAAATGAACTTGGAAAAGAGATTTTAGGTTAAAGACCTTAGACTCAATAGCTCACGATCTTCCTTGATGATAGATAACCCTTTAATAGATTTCCTTACAGGATAGGAATATACCTGTCGGGCGGGGGTAGCCATAATTGGAACTTAAACTTAATGAATCCAGGTAATTTGGTTGACATAGACATATGGTTCAATTGGGTTATACTGGGTATTTGTAATCGACCATCGGAAGAGGCTTTTACATAATTTAGTGTTCCAGGTTAATAAATTAATATATTACCCAACTGTAAGATAACCACTTCAACTTTAATAGATATTGGAAGGATTCACAACCCTGGATAGTTTTATAAATTTGAATTTTCTTCAATCTACTTTCAAGAAATTTTATTTACTTGTTTTAAGTTTAAAGTCACCACCCAATCAAACAATCAATCTATTAGTACTTGTAAACATTTGACCTCATAAAAAATTAATAGCAAAGGTTTTAAGTCCTCGTGGGATCGATACTTCTTATTCTACTTGAACGATACGTGCGCTTGCGTTATACGCGTGTGATTACGCACTGGTCAAGTTTTTGGCGCCGTTGCCGGGGACTTATTTATCTTTCACTATTAGTTTTGGGGTTAGATACGTTACTTGTATCTAATTTCTTTTTACTTATTGTTTTTGTTTTCTTGTGTTTCAGGTTCTCAGAAACTACATGAGACGAACCAGAAGCTTTGAACTCCGACTGCTTGACCCAGAAATTGAAAGAACCATCAGACAATTGAGAAGGGAAAGGCGAGAAGGCCAAGAAGCTTTAGTCAACATGGAACCTGAACCTTTGGAAGTTGCTCCACCGATACCCATTCGAGACAGAACCATTCCGGTGGTCGACGGCTTCATTTCCTGTATTGTACTTCCTCATTTACCAGCAAATACGTGTGACATCAAAACATGCATCCAGATGATTCAGCAGTCAGTACAGTTTGAGGGAAATGCAATTGAAGATCCTAATTCCCACATCAGCAACTTCCTGGAAGTTTGCGGTACTTTCAATTACAACCGAGCAGCTGAAGAAGTAATGAGACTGTGGGTTTTTCCATATTCCCTGAAAGACAGAGCTAAAGCTTGGCTACATTCGTTACCAGCAGGTTCCATCATAACTTGGAACACTCTAGCCACCAAATTCCTTGCAAAGTACTTTCCACCAGCCAGAACTGCAAAGTTGAGGAATGATATCACATCCTTCGTGCAGCAAGATTCAGAATCCATTTGCGAAGCTTGGGAAAGATTCAAAGATTTACTCCGGAAATGTCCTCATCATGAGATCGCAAAATGGCTACAAGTCCAAACCTTCTACAATGGACTTTCTGGAATAATGAGAATCACAATTGATGCTGCTGCTGGAGGAGCTTTAATGGCAAAAGGAGAAGATCAAGCCTGAGACTTAATTGAAGAAATGGCCAACAACAACTCATTGTGGCCAACAGAAAGGAGTATGATTCAAAGAATTGCAGGAATTTATGAAGTTGGAGCCAACACAGCACTGAATTCCAAGCTGGATGTGATTTGCAAAAATCTGGAAACTCTTAACATGAAAGTTAATGGTGGATCCACAAGTTCACCATTTGGAGGAGCACCAGAGTCAGAATCTTTCAACCAACATAAAGAAACGGTGAATTATGTCAACAATTTCAACAGACAGGGGAACAATCCATATTCCAACACCTACAACCCATGGTGGAGAAATCATCCCAATCTCGCATGGAACAATAATTCAGGGCAAATGAACAACCCACCACCCGGATTCCAACAACAGAACAAAGGCCAGGAGCAGGAAAATGAATCAGGAATAACAGAAGTGTTGATCCACTTGAAAAAGATAGAAGCAAAACACGACTCTCAAGCAGCAAGATATGATGCTATGTTTCAATCCCAAACAGCATTAATTCAAAGTCAATCAGCTTCTATTAAAGCACTGGAGAATCAAATTGGACAACTGGCCAATGCTCAGAGTTACAGACCGCCAGGTAACCTTCCTAGCAACACTGAACCAAATCCGAGGAACATGGGGAAGGAGCAGTGTCATGCCATCATGTTAAAAAGCGGTATTGAAATCAACAAAGATGTTGGATCCAAAACAACTGTTGAGGAAGTTCCAAAAGAAATAAAGCAACAGATGGAGGAAAAATAAGCAAAGGAAAAAGAACAGATCACTCCACCTCCACCTTTTCCTCAGCGTCTTCAGAAGAATAAACTGGACAAGCAATTTGCTCGATTCTTGGAGGTGTTCAAAAAGCTGCATATCAACATTCCATTTGCAGAAGCGTTGGAACAAATGCCCAGCTATGCCAAATTTATGAAAGACATTCTTTCACGAAAGCGAATATTGGGAGATTATGAGACAGTAACATTATCAGAAGAATGCAGCGCCATCATTCAGAGAAAAATTCCTCCAAAGTTGAAAGATCCTAGTAGTTTCACTGTTCCTTGCACCATAGGAGAACATGACTTCGGTAAGGCTCTGTGTGATTTAGGTGCTAGTGTTAACTTGATGCTTTTTTCTATTTTCAGGAAACTGCAGATTGGAGAAACAATGCCCACTTCAGTCTCACTACAACTTGCTGATAGAACGCTCGTATTTCCGAGAGGTGTAGTTGAAGATGTGCTAGTCAAGGTTGACAAATTCATTTTCCCAGCAGATTTCATTGTCCTTGATATGGAGGAAGATGCAGACGTGCCAATCATCCTCGGGAGACCATTCTTGGTTACAGGTCGAACCATTATTGATGTACAAAAAGGAGAACTAACCATGAGGGTACAAGACCAAGAAGTAACATTCAATGTTTTCAAGGCCATGAATTTCCCAGATGATGAGTCAAGGTTGACAAATTCATTTTCCCAGCAGATTTCATTGTCCTTGATATGGAGGAAGACGCAGACGTGTCAATCATCCTCGGGAGACCATTCTTGGCTACAGGTCGAACCATTATTGATGTACAAAAAGGAGAACTAACCATGAGGGTACAAGACCAATAAGTAACATTCAATGTTTTCAAGGCCATGAATTTCCCAGATGATGAAAAGAATGAGGAATGTTTCAGACTTGATGTGATACATAGTACCATTCAGATATATGCCAATATATCCAATATATTGCCTAATATTTTTCCTCTGAATCAACTAAGCCTTGGCTTTGGCACAACAAACTTAGTGATCCTAGTTAAGCGAAACCCATTGACTATGGAAAGCTTCGTAATCAATGTCGATGGACAAGAAGTGATCTTGACTTTGGCCAACAAATCACAACTTGGACAAGACATCGATATGGAACAAAGCCTTCATGATTCAAACACATCCGCGACGGACAAAGGTCTTGACTTTGGCCAACAAACCAGTGTCAGTCTTGGATCTTGAGTAAGAATCACTCGATGGAAGGAAAAACGCTTAATATATTTTGAGGGTTTTTCGCATAATTGGCAACCAATTTATTATCTTTGTTAAGGTCTCATCATCATACACCCTTAAACATGCATTCTAAACACATAATAAGGCGCATATAAATAAATATAATAATGATATGCAGATGGATATTTAAACACATTGTTCCTAGAACAAATCTTTCATTTTCCTCTCTCCCGCTAGCACAAGTATTACTTCTACCCGATTACATAACACTTCTAAAGAAACCTCATTTACATTGAAGGGAATAGGTGAGAAGAGAAATACACAGAGTCAAGAGGAAATAGGCTGGACTCGCAGGTCCAATTAATAAATTCTAAATTTATTACAACAATTTCCAAAATTGCCCTCACCCATCTAATATCCATCTGATATACATTATTCATACATCGCATCCATGTATTCACACAAGCATGTTATCAATCAATCTAATCCAATTAATTAATCTGAATATTAATGACCATCCAATGTTCAAACAACGATTTGATTTTGCGCGAGTCCGACTCGTTTTGCGAATAAGTACTCAAAGTACGAATTCTTGAATTTTATTAAACTACAATATTAAATCCAATTTAATAAGTATTTAATACTAACTCATTTATTTAATTCCAAATTAAATATTACACTTTATTAATGTGCCTTTACGACTTAGATTATAAATCTAATCGTTACGGGTCTCAAAGCCCGATTAACATCCAATGTTAATTTAATTTAAAGTCCAATAGGCTTTTAATTAATTTCTTAAGGCATGGACTTTTGGTCAATATGGGTCAAACCCAAATACCAAAGCCCATTTAAGGAATCACCCTTATTTGCCAAGAAACCAATTTAGGCCCATTAGGCCCAATTATAATTAAAGGTCCATTAAGTCATAATTGGACTTTATGGATATGGTTTTGGGCCCAATTGGATCCAACCAATTAGCCTAAACCAAACTTGGCCCAACCAAGCCCATTAAGCCCAATTACAACTTTACAAGCCCAATTCCAAATTTAAGCCCAATTAATTTAATTTCAAAATTCAAAATTTCATAATTAAATTAACCAAAGTGTATGCCATAATTAATTAACCAAATTAATATTTCCAAAACACTAATTCACTCAATTAATTATGCTCATTATCATCAACACATGTCCAACACATTTGAATCAAAAAATCACATCATTATACATGCTATAACTCACGGCATTCTAGGGTTTTCATGTCCAATTGTAAATCCAATCCAATTGAATCTCAAATTAACATTTCCCAATTGTTTCAAGTCATCCAATGATCAAAGGAACAAAAAATACCATGATTTAGGGCATTGCATACTTTCGGCCAAGCCTCACAATTAGGGAAAATTTGATCCAATTCAATTTTCATCAAATTGACCATGCATAACACCATGTTATCATCATTCAAGCATACATCAACAATCAATTTCATCAAAACATGCTCAAATCAATTTTACCCAAATTTTACCCTAATACAGTTTCATGCTCAAAATGGCTCTTATACCATTGTTGGGTTTCTATTAAGTCCCAAGATCTATTTCAAGCAAGAAACACATGTGAATACAACAATGAAATATGGCGGAATCATACTTACATTGATCGGTTTGCGATGCGTTGAACACAAAATCCTTAGCTCCTCCTTGGAAGCTCACGGCAGTGGGCTGCTCTTTGTGTTCTCCAAAAATCGGTCATCTCCTCCATGGATTCTCCAAGCTCCAAGCTTTATTTGATGATTCCATGCTCATGAAAAAGATTCCCTATCACCTTAGGATGACCCTTCATGTGATAGCATAGGAAAAATTGCCACAATCTTTCCTTGTTCTTCTTCTATGTCTCGGCCAAGCAAGATTTTGAGAAGAAAATTGGCCCTAGGCCGAATATGGTGAGAGGAGAGGAAGAAGGCCCTTGGCCGAATGTGGTGAGAGAGAGAGAGGTAAGAGTTGTGTGTATTTGGTTTTTCAAAAACCTAATACCAAAAATCAAATCCAAAAAGTTGTAAATGCCTTTCCAAAAGTCAACAAAATTTGGCAATTAATTCTTTCCAACAACTCACATCACTCATGAATAGTGACTGGTTGTCAATCACTCAAAGTGACAAGACATCCATCACATGAATGACGAGTGATGTGACGCGTGATGTGACTTGTGGGCCCCACTTCAATTCGCAATGCGAGTACGCCTGCAAACACTCCCGGGCTCGGGTTCGCTAATTCCAAATTAACGAATTTTTCCTTGCGACGTAATTAAATAATTATGCCTAGTAAAATTACTATTCACGTCGCTAACGAATTAATTCTAAACTAACTCGTTCGCCCGAATTAAAATCTAATTTTAATTCCGCGTCGAAATCCAATTTAGTATAATATATCAAATATATTATTTTATCGATTAATTCCAAATTAATCATTCTATCTCCTTAAATAATATTTTATCCCAGATAAAATATCTCCGTAATTAATCCCAGATTAATATAGTACGAGTCAAACGTCATCGGTGAATCTTCGGGAAGTGACCCATGAGATCCCCGGATATGTTGGCAGTAAATCCGGTCGTCGGACTATCCGAACACGTACGTACCTAGTACTACGTTTTTACCGATTTACAAGACATGGTTGGCTTCTAGCAAAGCACCGTGCCTACCCAATTCTCCATAAATATTCTTACTGGAATATGTGATCTATATCAGGCGTAGTATACGTAGTATTGCGTATTGCGTATTGCGATCCAGTATCGGATGTCACGTGCAAAGCCTGGGGCTGGAATCGTGTATGCCCCGTACGAAGCACATATCGGATCTCTGGTAACTAGTCTCTATAATCAGATAAACATGACCTAGTCATAATATCCCTATAGCTGCAGCATATAAGAGAACCAGTTCCGTATCCTACGTGATCATCATCTCCACTATGACTGGAGTGATACTTCCATCTCGACATCACACCCAATACACTACGATTCTCAATATACCCAGAAGAGACGTACACAGAACCTGTTAAAGCCCTGGACGACCAAAACCAAAGTATATTGATTGTCGCAAGTATTAGCGGTGCAAGTCTCAGGTTAAGACCAAATACACCTACCCTGATTCGGACTTCCATAGACACATAGTCATACTACCAATGGAATTCTGATGGGTCTATCCAGAGCGAAGCTGTTCCCGTACCATCGGTAAACACAACCTCCTATTACACTTGCATGAGTATCTTATACCCAAATATATGAGAACTATGATGTTGTGCTCCCACAACACGCACAAGTGTAATACTAGTCTTTTACGCATTATCGATGTCCAATCTCGATAATACTCTGACTATGGATATTTAATGATTAAACCTTTATGGATTGATACTGTCTCATATCATCTAAATCCGGAACTAATCATATGGACCTTTCATCATTTATACATCTTGGTAATCTAATTACAAATGATAAAAGAGTAATTTCCTTTGTCATATAGTTAATTTGTACAACAACACCATGATCTGTAAAAATAGTGATGATATGGGTCATAACTGTCCAACAGTTCAACAGTCATCTAGAATCTCTCATCTAATGACTTAAGGAACGCCTTCATGCGAACCTTCCAATGTAAATATTCTGTGCTATTAAAAAATGGTGGAAAATTCAAGGGTTGACTACGTTCCATAGCTAAAGGTTCAAGGATCGAGATCAGGCTCTGATACCAATTGAAAATTCCCGATTAGCCTAGGTTTTAACCTTATGCGGAATTTATCACAATTAATCAAGACAAGTCATAATTAATGTGTCTATGTAGATTCAATAAGCAACCACAATATCCAACAATAATAATATCCATAATATCAAGTCAAAGCAAAATATAAATTGCGGAAAATTAAAACAAGCACACAAAATCAACACAATAATTTTGGTGACGAAGTGGAAAACTCTTGCGAGTAAAAAACCACTCCGGGTATATCGGCTACCAGCCCAATCCACTATATAGAGAAAAACTTACAGCGATGGTCAAGACCTATGGTGGCAACTCCACCGACTCAAGTACATCAATACTGCAAGAACTCAAGGCAACTCCTCAAGCCCGCGACCCACGGTTTTCTTCAGAACCTCTGAAGTCTCTGAGTAGATTGTATAACCTCTGACGCCGGAACTCCGACTACCAAACTTCCTCCTAAAGAACTCTAAAGGATTGTGAATTTTGGGTTATGTTGTGTTGAAGGTTTATCAATAAACGATTCTCACCATTAACAAAGAAGACAAGAAGATGAAGAAGTCTTCAATGGTGGAATCAAAAGGTTGAAAGCTTTGATAGATTTTGGCTCAAGGAAAATGTGTTTCAACCACTGGGGATGGTAGCTACATGTTCAATTTATAGGTAGGGTGAAAAGCTAGGGTTTTTCAAAGACAAAAGGCTGAAAAACGCGTTCAGATGCGACTGGCGTTCGAACGTTTACTCGAACGCTGCACGAACGCACGCCTACTGGAAAGACTCGTTCGAACGACCCTCGAACCCACAACGAACGGATGCTCTCTGGAATGATCCCGTTCGAACCCAACAAGAACTTGCCTCGAACGTTTGCTCTCTGGAATGATCTCGTTCGAACCCAATGGAGAACGAGACACTAACGCCACAAGTTCGAACCAAATAACGAACGCAGCACTAACACTAATCGTTCGAACACTGCACCAAACGCACCACGAACGCATGTCTGATGCACAGCAGCCAAAAACCAATCCAATTGCACAAAGATCTTCATGATAGATTACAACTCAATTGAACTCGTTTTGTCACGGACACATGCCAATAAAAAAAGACGCTGACACAATTGATTAAGAACTTTGGATATGACAAGCAATAGCTCCAAAAGTCGGGAGGGTGATAGACGAAGATATTCAATTTCAGGAGTTTCTTTCTCGATATAAATAAATTAAGGATAAAAATGCTCACATTATACTTCGAAATGCATTGATTGATTATTCGTGGAATGAATATACTTATCAGATAATTAACTTTCTATCAAAGTAATGTTTTTTTTTTTGTATTTAAGTACAATGTTTGTCTTGTCTTTATAATAAATACAATAGTATAGTTATTTTAAATTAATTTCACAATTATATTTTTAATTAATTTTTGAAAGACTAAAAAAAGAAAGGATGACCCATTACACGAATCTTCCCACACCGTAAATTCAGAGGAGATTCAATGTATACGTAATTTTACCTTATTTTTTTATCCTTAATACAGAGGGTTCATGACAACCCACAATTACCTAAGTAATACAAAAGGGTTTATTTATATAGGCTATTGTATTCCCCTAAACAATAAAAGATTTTCCCAAGCTCATGTTATTCTCTATTTTCTTGATAAACCAAGTAAGAGAATGAGTGGTGATGACAATGAAAGACATATTCCAGATGATGTGATCAGCTCCAACATCTTGTCGAGACTCCCCGCAAAAGCACTGGTGAGATTCAAAAGTGTTTGCAAGAAATGGCATTCTTTTATTAACGTACTTGATTCTGACAGTCATAAGCTTATTTTTTCCACTCTTAAAGACATTTACTCTGTCAATATTGAAGCAACCAATCTGAAATCCTTGAAGCTGAATTTTCCTTTTAAGTGGAGTACTTCACAATTTGATTGGTTCTTGCAATGGCTTGTTATGTGTTCTTGTTGAAAAATCCAGAGAAGAAAGAGAAGCATATTTGGTGTTATGG
Source organism: Zanthoxylum bungeanum (assembly GCA_019454045.1). Taxonomy (NCBI): domain Eukaryota; kingdom Viridiplantae; phylum Streptophyta; class Magnoliopsida; order Sapindales; family Rutaceae; genus Zanthoxylum; species Zanthoxylum bungeanum. The sequence continues at coordinate 289,777 of SKCR01001240.1, forward strand.
AATCCTTGGACGGAGAGATATAAAGAGATATTAATATCACAAATTTTTGGATTTGGTTATGACCACTTGACCGATGATTATAAGATAGTATGATTAATAAAATATGACAGTGAAACAAGATTTGAGATCTATTCATTAAATAATAATTCATGGGAATATGGAACACTCCCTTGGATTCTTGAAAGTATACGTCATGCTTGCAAATACTCAAGGACTTTTATCAATGGATTTATATATTGGCGGATAGATCACACAATAGACATGAACGAAAGGTGTCATTATTTGATGGTTCACAAGTAATCCTTTGTTTTAATTTAGTAAATAATAAGTTTACTGTGATTCTACCACCAGATGATGTAGTAAAAAAGACAACTCAATTTGATCTTTATGATATTGGTGGATGCCTTTCCTTGGCTCATTATAATGATATTAGAACAAGTCATGTTGATATCTGGAAAAGGAAAGAAGAAAAGTATTGGAAATTTTGACAGGATGCAAAAGTACAGAAGAAGAAGATGATGATGATTATCAGAATTGGGGTTTCTTTCCTATCTTTGATTGGTGTTGTGAAGAGATAGGAATGACAAGTTAACAATTTTATTCTGTACACTTTACATTTGACCCCAATGTCTATATTTTTATTTTAGAGGACCCTCAAGGTTATAGTTTTTTTAATTATGACTTTCGTTATTGACCCTCACAGTTTAGAAGCCATGTAAATAAAATCATGATTAAGCCATTTAAATTAACCTTATTTTTGCGTTATTGTAAAATATTCAAAGATTGAAAGGTAAATTGCAATAGTTGTAGCATCATATGGTGCACATTTTCTAGCGTTGGTAGTTGCAACAGGTTCAAGATCAAGCTGAACTTGGAAATAGGGTTGGGATATATATGTGGTTATTTTACTAAAATATATATCTGGCTCGAGATTTTTTTATTTTTTATTTGGAAACGTTGGAAACCGTCATCAAACTACCCAATCCGGATTTAAATGGAATCTGTAAAATCTCCAATTATCTCAGACTCTTACAAGAAACACATCTACGGATTCAAACTCATGACCTGAATGTCAGTTCCTGAATCCTATATCATCAAATCACGCTCAATTGGGGACTATATGGCTCAAGATACAAACATAGAAACTGCAAATTTCACCAACAAAAAGGTGTGGGGAACAGCCATATTATTAACAAAGATGGTGTGGCTGTGGCAGGCAGGCAACTTCCTCAGCAGTATTCATATCAAGCAATGCGAAGCTCACCACAACGTTAGCTTCCATCACCACCTCTCAAGACTCATTGACAGACACCAATGCTAATCAATTACACAGATCACAATCACAATCACAATAGCTGATTTTCCACAAAAAAATTAAATAAATAAAACGAAATCAAATTGAGGATCTTAATACAAAAACTTTCTTGCTTAAGAGAACAAATTCCTCCCTCTTACATTCCTCCTGTTTCTATTCCTGACAAATCACACATTTTCATCAAACTAGAATAATAGAATCTAGTAACCGTAAAACTGGGGCTCATAATCCCAGGGATTAATATTGTAATCTTTTACATAGCTGATGCAAATCAATTTTATACTAAGAACGTTCCGATTTCTTTTTCAGCGGTTTTCCTGAAATATATTCTTTGGGATTGATATTCTCAACAGATTTTTGCTTCCCAAACTTCTTTGCCTTTTGCTGCAAATCATCAGACTTGTAAAATAAATATACCAAACAATATAAAATCAATGGCAAAACATTTCTTCAGTAAATATCTATATATATGCAACCCTACTCTCTCTGTTTACATCTTAAACCAACTCTCTCTGATATCTATCTATGCAATCCAAAACATATGAAATGAATCTTTAACTCTTATGTTTGCGATTACCTTTAATGACTTGGCCATGGCAGCTACATCATTCTTCTTATCCTCTGGTTGACTGGAATCTTGCTTTGAGGGTTCCTTCAATAGCCATATGAAAATTTTATGAAGGTTTTAATTGTCAAAATAATAACAAAGTAAAAAATTACACATGTACCCAAATAACATAAGAATAGCAAATTATAAAGCCCAAGAATAAAACCTCAGGTGGAATAAATGCGGCTTCTCTTTTTCTTTTGTTTTCAGCTGTTTTTTCTGCCTGCTTCTCCTGCTTCTCTTGCCACTTCTTTGATTCTTTCTTTCTCTCACTTAGGAAGTATTCTCCAGATTCCAGTAGTTTGTCAATCTGCAAATTTAGCAGAAATTTTGCAAATATAGTGAGGAACTAATCAAATATAAGAAAAATGCCAAAATAAGGACCGGCAGGGATCCAACTGCAGGGTGTTCCAAAAAAAAAAAAGGTTTGATATATGCAGTATGCACCCAAATAGACATTATACACGAGCTCAATACAAGATCCACCAAATTTCTAGTTTAAAACTTTGTATAAGAAACAGAAAACTAAGAGTTTGCTAATAGGAATTCATTAGCAAAATGGTGGTAAAGCAGTTGTCTCACCTTGCTAGGTTGTGGAGGAGGGGGGAAGGGTGTATATGGTTTCTTCTCTTTACTTGAGACCTTCTTTTGTTTAACATTTTTCCTGAAAATTTTAAAAACAGAATTATATAACCAATAATAAGAAACATATAACAGCAAAAAGCTGCAATAATTGGAAAGTTTTGTATTTAACATGCATCGGAAAGTTTTGTATTTAACATGCACAAATCATAGGTAGATATCATACTTCTTAAACTTCGGAAGAAACCTATCCCAATTTTCATTTGCAAGAGCTGGATCTTTTTCAAGTTCTTTCCTCATCATGAGAATCTACACGAAAGGAAAGAGAACCCACAGAAGGGAAAATACAGAATCACAAAGGTAACGTTAATACATTTCCAAGTAAAAAGATGAACAAATACAATGTTATACAAAAAAAAAAGAAACAGAGGACAATAGTAATTGAGAGATTTCGAACAGCAGTGTCTGCACCTTGATATGGTATACAGGATGCATTTTATTCTGTATGCAATCTTCCACTACCCTCCTGACTTGTTTCAAACCTTTAAATGAACCCATAGCAGCAACTGTGTTACCCTATTCAATTACAAAGTCAGCTATGATTGTCTCCACTTCATATATCACAGCAAAAGAGTTAGCAATTTACATTAAATTCCAAAGAACAGTAACAATCACCTGAACTAAAATATAGCAGCCTGTCAGAATTTCAAGTGCCTACATCCAAGTAGAAGATAATCCAGTTAAAACTTGAAAGAATTCGACAAATATCTAATATCATCACATGCACAGGAATCATGGTCAAGCATCACTGCAGCTATGTTTTTTTCTCTTCCACTTTCGTTTCTCTTTCTTGGTTGTGCAGAATTGAGATTAGCATGGAATTTTTTTATAGGATGATTATGATAAATTTAAGGAACAGAACACACCTTCAAAGTGGAAGAATTTGGGCCCACAAGATGTTGTCTTCGTTTAACAAATCGTTCCTGCAAACAAGTAGACATGCATTGATTAAATCTTCAGTTCTTCACAATAGGGTGGATGAGTTACTTTTTGATTTCTATTAGCAACTTTATCTCGAATTTAACAAGAAAATGACAGGTTATCAGATGGTACTGTAGCATTGAATCTCTAATAGTCTAATATATAATGTACAGGATAAATTAATGCCTCCATTAAATAAAATGGAATGTTATCACAATTTTTGCAGCTGATTTAGTTCTCCAAAACATGGAAATCACAATGAATGATTTGTAGATTTCCCTAGTTTGACACAAGTAAGATCTCTCTTCTTGCTTGTCCCCTTTTTCTTTTGTTCTTACCCTTTTTTGAATATTTCTCAAATACTATCCAATTTTACTTCCTAAATCTAAAACAGTCTCAAAACTAAGAATCTGCAACTACCTTCAGCTTTGCCCTTCCATTGTTCTATTTCAATGAAACACTAACCAATACTCCGCAAGTTTCACATTTGGTCCACTCATATACCGGACCCAACTACATAAATGCAAGAAAAAAAAAAGGTTCATTTGACATCTCAGTTTTTCAGCAAGTACGATATTACATTAATCAATAGCAATGTTCTAAAAAACGCTAGACGGTGAGCATCCGGTGGGGGAAAGTCTAGTGCCTATGCCTTCTAGGCGTTATCTAGAAGGATAGGCTAAGCGGTTTTATATTTTATTCAAAAAATTGGGGAAAAAATAAATTTGGGGGAAATGTACAGACCAACCTAGATTCACTTGACCCACCTAGGTGGCCGCCTAATTGCCTAATACCGCCTAGCAACCGTTTCACGCATAATCGCTATAGCTAGGCTGCCGGTTTTTAGAATAGTGATCAATAGCATCAAGTGACTTTAAGCAATACAAACCTTATTGCGGACCAAGTTGCCAATCTTGATAATGTCACACTGGATTTCATCATTAAGTATTTTGATCGCCTGTGAGATCAAAATAGCGTTAAACATCAAAATATATAACCAATAGAAAATTTTCCAAAATGAGAAATCTGCCAATGAAAGAGCCCAGGATCACTGACCTACATAGCTAGAAGTTAAAAACGGCAAGCTGCATAAATTTCATTCAGCATTTATGGAACTAATGCAGTGAGTCTACTAAGACAAACTTCTCTCCCAAACATTTATTAAAAATTCTAAAACAAGCACAGAGAGATTAGACATTGTACCTGAGGTGCAGGAACACTTCTAGACAAAAGCCTAATGAGATCCCTGGCCTTGACAATAATATAAGGATCCTTAGTTTTCCTAGTTGTTGAGACGGTCATGGAACCCTCAACCTGATGAACAAAAAAATGCAAAGCGGAACAAATTATTGATTGAAAGGAATTCAAATATATATCATACTATCTAAGGAGGTATAATCAACATCAAATGTCTTTCATATATCTTACAAACTATTCAACACAAAAATCAAATGGCACGAGCTAACCTAACACAAAGCAACACTTTCAAAAGAGGCCATAATAAGTTAGCTAAGATTACTTTACTACAAACTAGAAAATGAAATTGAACGACTCTGTCTGGTGGTGAGAGAACTCAATAAGAATAGATGCATAGCTTTAAGCCCTACTATGCGAAATCCAAAGACTCCTAGCTCAAAAAAGTTGAAGAAATTGATAAGCAGAAACCCCAAAAAAAATAAAAAAAAATAATAATTTTCCTTCAAAAGACTTCAATTTAAAAAAAAAAAGGGGGAAGGCTAATTTGATTTTCTGAATGTGCTTTTTATTTTCTGTTTAACAGCTGTTATTTTCCATACCCTAAATAAAATCACAAACAGTATGGAGAAGGCCCACGCAGAAGCCACCATAATTAAGAAGTAAGAGTAGTGATTCTTAACTATGTCAATCATGAAACCAAGCATTCATCAATTCATAATACAGAACCAATTTGGTTAATATGAGCAATCAATTTATTAAACCACTCAATCCTCATTACCAGATTTAACTCGCACGAAACACCATATTCTTTCAAAGAACCTTTCACCATCGGCCAAGCTTCTTGCAGGTACTTTTCTGTGAGATGATATAGAAAACATTTCAAGGACAGAATAAAATTCTTAAGATATAGAGAATCCGTAAAGTAGTATTAAGTATTAACAAACAAACAAACACAAGCATACAAGTACAAAACTAAACCCTCAACTCAAAAAGTAATGCTTTGAACTATAAACCCTAAACACTAGACATAAGAAGGCTTTTAAATTCAAATTTAAATTTGTTGTTTTTGAAATGACGTACCTCTGTATTGTGGGAAGAGAGTAGAAAAGGAGCTGACGTCGAGCATGCCACCTTCGTTCCAAGAAGGATCAAATTTTTCAACCTTCCAATGGTCGATGTTTGGATCATCATCCCACGGCTTCGGCTTGTCGTGCTTTCCTTTGTGCTTTTTACTCAACGTCTCCTCCATCCTCCTCGTCTAGACTAAACAGAAAGTGATGAAGGTTGAAGAAGACCGACAGTCACGATTTCGGCTGTGGGTTAGGGTTCTTCAATTTTGATTTTAATTGGGTGAACTGGAGTCGGTTGTGGGTTAGGGACTTAGGGTTCTTTATTTTGATTGTAATTGGGCTTAGGCAATGGGCTTGGGAAACTGCATTTAAGCAAACTGCAAAAGATGAAAAGAAAAAGACGAAAGCAGAAGCAGTGGCCAGTAAGTCATGATTTCATATTTTCATTTAATTTTGGCAAAAATACAAAAGTAACTCTCTAATTTTTATATTTTTTTTTATTTAAGTCCGTTAACTTTCAGTTTTGTCAATCCACTCTTCTTACGGCAATAGCAAAGTAAACGTACATTGTCTGTTATTTAATTAATACCCTCAATTAGTAAATATAGGAAGTAAATGTACTCTGCTTGCATCTTCGAGCTATTTTTTGATTATGTGCAATCGCATGTATTGTAATATCTAACCATTAAGTTTTTGCTAAATAAGTTGCGTATAATTATTTTCCACACTCGTCGCTAGGGTCCACTGATCAACTGCAGTGTAAAATGTATCATCTCGTGTTTTTTTTTTTTGAAGGATTGGAAATAACACAATCAAATCATTCGATTCGAGTCTAAATATAGTAGGTAAAACATTTGATTATCTTAATCTCTTATAATAAATACATAAATATCTTCGTTATAATTTTTATAAATTTTTGACAAAAAGTCATATTGAACTTGGGATATGTGTTTTTGACAAAAAAAGATAGTTCGAAGATGCAAGCATAATACGTTTACTTTGCTTTAACTTCCTCTGTCTGCCTATATTTTCTAATTGTGGGTATTAATTAAATAACATGCAAAGTACGTTATGGACCCGAAATAGAATTGTCGATGAGATTATACCTATAGAGATTTGACGTTTATATTTATATCTCTGAAATAATCTGGATACCTGTGACGGAAGGTGTAGGCACTGTTTTTACACATAAGTCCCTATGATGAGTCTCATTTGGAGACACTACCTTTTAAGTCACGGAGGTCACGGGAAACGGACATCGGAAGGGGAAATTCAGAATAACAAGGTTCACTGTTTTCTTTGGTGCTGCGTTCGTTACTTCGTTCGAACGTCAGGCAGATTGCGGACGTTCGTACCACGTTCGAGTAAGCATTCGAACGGTGTCGGTAATTCTGGTTTTGCTGCTAACCTCACATTAAGCCCAATTCGCCCAAACCTTGGCCCACACGCCCAAGCCCACTAAAAACACATATTTAACACATGGTGAAATCAAAACAAATCTAAAAATCACATACCAAATTAAATAAAATACTTACACAAATTAAAGATATAATCATACCAAGTTAAAATCAATCAACCAATATATTATTCCAAACATAAAATATTGTATGCCTAATCACATAAACTAAATATTCAACCTCCCTAATCCAAGCCAATCAAATCCCTTGCTTTCCTTGTCCAACACCAAATCATATCCCTTTTTAAATACACAAATCCCTTTCATTGTCAAGCCTAACCCTTGCCTATAAAAAGACCCCTTCACCAACCTTCTCAACCCTAGTCCCTAGTAGCTAGCTCATTCACATAAGAAACACCCAAGCTCATAGACACAACTCTCCCTCACTCTCAATAACAAAAAGATCACAAACCAAAGAACCCCCATCGCCTTGACCAAAACACATCCCGAACAACCTCTTCACCTCACCGAAAAACACATCCCAAACAGCCCTAAACCACACACATAAAAAGGCCCCCGAACCACACCATAACACCACTGAAAATAACACCCAAAACAGTCCCTAAAATCCCTTTAAACAGTAACATAAACTGCACTTATAACCTTTGAAATAATCACACCAAACCACACTAAAAAGGAACACAGAACAGTCCACCAAGAACAACCAAAACAGCCACCAACATTAAGCAGAGGATACAGAGGGAACGACAGCAAAACCATAAGGAAACAGCAGCAAAACGGAGTCGGAACAGTAGCTCGAGTGGCCGAACAGCGAAGGAAGAGGCAAACCAGTGAACCAGAAAAGTTGCGGAGCTTTACCCCCTTTCGATCTTCGTGGAACGCGAGTCCTAGAGACAGCTTAAAAGGTAGACCTGAGGGCACTTTTTCATTAGTTTATATTCGTTTCTTTTATTATTGAATTGTATTCACATGAGAGTCGTTTATGGATGCGTGTTGTGGGTATTGGATGAATGGAAGAGTGTTGTCTCTTGTGGTATATAGGATGGAAACCCAGACGTAAATTCCGTAGCCGAATCCGAATGGACGGTAGTGCGGTCTGTACTTGAGACACAACTCCACGTACCACTTGAGTAAACGGCACCTTCTCTTGTTTTGTGTTGCTTTGGTTTATTTAATTCTTGTCATTTAAATTCTGCATGTTGTTTATTCCCGTATGATACGATCGAGTGCATGGGCTTAGTAAGTGCGATGAAAGGTTCCCTAATTGGAGGGTTAAAATTAGACCCGGCCAAGGTTCCGGTTCGGAACCGGAACCGAACCGGTTGGAACCGGAAGGTTCCGGTTCCAACCGGTTCCGGTTCCGGTTCCGGAACCGAACCGGAACCTGACCGGTTCGGTTAGGGTTCTTACCCTGACCGAACCGGTTGGAACCGCTGGAACCGAACGGTTCCAGCGGTTCCAACGGTTCCAACCGTAAGGTTCCGGTTGGAACCGGAAGTAAAAAAAAAAAAAAAAAAAATTCTTGGAACCGTAAGGCTCCACAAGTAAATCTCAATTTTTTTAATTAATAATAATGACTTAATGAGGTTTAAAATTGCAATATTAAAACATGAATGTCCACATCCTTTTTATAACCAACTCTTGGTTATTGACTTCTTTATATAAGCGATGTGGGACACAATAGCCAAGTAACAAATATCCACATCGCTTATATAAAGAAAGCACTAGCCAAGAGTTGGCTATAAAAGGATTATATGTTAAAAGAATTTTATAAAAAAAAGATTCTATACAAATGATGTGATAGTATGAAAAAACATTACGATTATAGAATTTTTTTTATTTTTTAAAATTTATTATTAAAAAAAAAAAAAAAAAAAAAAAAAAAAAACCGAAAGGGTAACCGTTAACCGAACCGGAACCGACCGGTTCGGTTCCGGTTCGGTTTACGGTTCCGGTTCCACTTAAGTGTGGAACCGGAACCGAACCGGAATTAACCGGTTCGGTTCCGGTTCCACACTTGTGGAACCGTGAACCGGCCGGTTCGGTTCGGTTCCGAACCGGAACCGAACCGGCGGCCAGGTCTAGTTAAAATCCTTCACCACGATGCTCTGCCGCACCGATTGATATGTGTTCGGTTGAATGCGAAATACGTTCAATCGGACATACTTAGTTTGACATGATTGTCTTTTTTTTCGTATGCATGATTCCACCGAGTGCATGGGCTTAGTAAGTGCAATGTGAGATCCCCTATGGGGAGGGGCTAAAGCCCTTTACCACGAGGCTTTGCCGCGCCGGTTGATGTGTGTTCGGTCGGATACAAGATACGTTCAATCGGGCACACTATGTTTAGTATTGTTGCTTTTCATTCTATGTATGCATGATTCAGTCAAGCGCATGGGCTTAGTACGTTGGTCTAAAGGTCCTCTCTTTGAGAGATCAAGAGCCCCAAAAGGCCACCTTTACGGCAGTACTTCGCCGCGCCCCTTTATTTTGTCGTTTATGTATTGCGTCCCATTTCATGCATCAGATCTGTTCCCGTTCGAACGCGTTTACGAACGCAACTCGAACGCGCATGTATTTTGCCTTGTCATGCATCAGATCTTATTTCTGTTCGAACGCGTTCACGAACGCCATACGAACGTGAGCATTCTGTTTCATTTCCGTTCGAACGCGTTCACAAACGCCACATGAACGAGAGCATTCTGTTTCATTTACGTTCGAACGCGTTATCAAACGCCATACGAACGCGAACCTTCTATTTACCGTTCGAACGCGTTTACGAACGCTACACGAACGCACACACACTTTCTTAGTTTCATAATGTATCAGGTCTGGTTCCGTTCGAACGCGTTCTCGGACACTACACGAACGCGAACCTTATGTTTACCGTTCGAACGCATTTATGAACGCTACACGAACGCGCACACACTGAACTAAGTCTGTCTTATCATATTCATGCATAATTGCCTCTTGGTTGATCTTTCTTGTGTTATATAGCCAACCGTATTATTTGTATTCCTGCATTTATCTATTCCATGTGTTATTGGGATTGTATTCAAGCATGATTAGGCTGTTAGCAGGTTATTTGGTTAATAGGTTCATGAGATAGTACTCAAGCATGATTAGGTTGTTCTTAGTTTTCCATATCATAGGATTGAAATATGTTCATGAGATTGCCATGTGATGTTGCATGTTGTGATGAACTTGTTGATGTATGTACATGAATCTAGAAGCATGATATTTTTGGAAATAAATGTTACTTAAGCTTAATTAAATTATTACATAAATCCTTTCATTACAAGTGACATGAGTAAGGGACCATTCCGAACCCAACGGTTTGAGGTCTTCCCTTGCGAGGGGCGAGTGCGGCCTTAAATCTTTGTCCCGGTTCACACCGGGTGGCGACTCCATGTTATTTCGTACTTCCCAACTAAGGCCCCCGAGCCTAGAACATGCGTCGCCCAGGTAGCTGTGTGTTCCCACAGTCTGGCGACTCCACTGGGGATAAGAGAATCGGCCCCGAAATATTATCTTTTGTAATGTTTGGATTTATGTTCTAATTGACTGTGTCTATAGTGGATGAAATGAAGGTTTAATCAAAGGCATTTTGAGGCTAGGTAATGGTTTGGTGTCTTCCTTCACTCACTACCTTTCTAGAAGGAAAAGCTGTGAAGGCACCTAGATAGCCATCTACTCGTAGCCTATTGTGATGGACTAATTTGGAGGACTCGTTGTTTATTCCTGACAACAAGCGATAAAAGCCTAAGAGGCTTGGGTATTTAAGTGAGCCTCGCTCCACCTTCCCTCTGGGGGATCTACAACGGGAAATCCATTTGACAGTCCGTCACACACCATAGCTCATTGGCACGTACCTTAGTGTATAAAAAAGGGTGCGCCCACTTGGTTGCTCGAACCCTTGAGTGGGGAGACCTAATTGTGGGCCATCCTTCGCCAGTGAGAGCTTTTGTCTATACTCTTACTAACCCACCCATAGACCGATTTGTATGGTTAAAGTAACAATTATTTCCTTGAGTATGTGCTTGTGGACCATCCTCATTTGGATGCAGTTGGACTATTGTCAGAAATGCGGGCTTGCTGTGCCATTTAAACTGGGGCAAGTTCGTACCGTATGACTATTAGGCCCAAAGCTTCTGAAATGTTGATGGGCCATTATGTAAAAATTGTTATGTTTGCATTATCTCTCTTTTATGCTTGTGTTTGGGAACATCATCGTTTGGATTCATTTGGACTATTTGTCATAAGATATGGGCTTGTTGGGCCATTTAAACTGGGACAAGAACGTATTTTATGACAATTGGGCCGAAGGCTTCTAAGTGTTGATGAGCCACCTTGTGCTTGTGTTCGGAATGTTACCATTTGGATTTAGTTGGGCTCCTTGCCATGAGACGTGAACTTGTTGGGCCATTTAAACTGGGATGAGTTCAATCCCATGACAATTAGCCCGAAAGCTTCTAAAATGATAACAGGCCGATTTGTGTGAAAATTTTAATTGATTTAGTATGTTATATATGTTACATACATCTCACGCACCTCATGCATACATACATCATGCTAACCCTTGTGTTCCAAAAGCCATCATAGACTCCCGTTGGGTTAGGGAAGAGGACAGACTTGTCAAAAGACCGAGCAGCCACCAAGAGTACTGGCAGAAGACCTAGCCCAACGGGATAGGAAACCCAATCATGCATGCATGCATACACGTAACATATTTGCATCCTTTTTGTGTTTGTTTTGTTTTGTAATAACATGTTTCAAAAGAAAAAAAAGAAAGCGTCAAAAGACAAACCAATCAGGAACATCGACAGTACTGTATCAGTCTTGGGGCGAGGCCCGTATCAGTATCAGTCTTGGGGCGAGGCCCATATCAGTAGTATCAGTCTGGGGGCGAGGCCATATCAGCAGAGTATCAGTCTTGGGACGAGGCCCGTATCAGTATCAGTCTTGGGGCGAGGCCATATCAGTAGTATCAGTCTGGGGGCGAGGCCCATATCAGCAGTATCAGTCTTGGGGCGAGGCCCATATCAGTATCAGTCTTGAGGCGAGGCCCATATCAGTAGTATCAGTCTGGGGGCGAGGCCAATATCAGCAGTATCAGTCTTGGGACGAGGCCCGTATCAGTATCAGTCTTGGGGCGAGGCCCATATCAGCAGTATCAGTCTTGGGGCGAGGCCCATATCAGTATCAGTCTTGGGGCGAGGCCCATATCAGTATCAGTCTGGGGGCGAGGCCCATATCAATATCAGATTAGGGCGAAGCCCACATCATTCTGCGGCCAAGGCCCACATCAGCAGAATTTTGGAATGGATCCAGGGAATGGATCCCAGGGCCGAGGCCCACATCAGCAGAATTTTGGAATGAATCCAGGGAATGAATCCCAGGGTCGAGGCCCACATCAGCAGAATTTTGGAATGAATCCCAGGGCCGAGGCCCGCATCAGCAGAATTTTGGAATGAATCCGAGGGTTGAGACCCACATCAGCATCAATCTGGGGGCGAGGCCCATGTCAGTAGCAGTTGGGGCCGAGGCCCACTTCAGCAATCAGTTTTGGGGATGAGTCCCGAGGGTCGAGGCCCACATCAGCATCAATCTGGGGGCGAGGCCCATGTCAGTAGCAGTTAGGGCCGAGGCCCACTTCAACATCAGTTTTGGGGATGAGTCCCAGGGTCGAGGCCCACATCAAACACAGTTTGGGAATGAGTCCCAGGGTCGGGGCCCACATTACATCAGATCAGTTCTGCCGAGAATGGCACTCCGAGAATGGAGATATAGTCCGGGAATGGACAGCTCGAGAATGAGCACGCCGAGGGTGGCACTCCGAGAATGGAGATATAGTCCGGGAATGGACAGCTCGAGAATGAGCACGCCGAGAATGGCACTCCGAGAATGGAGATATAGTCCGGGAATGGACAGCTCGAGAATGAGCACGCCGAGAATGGCACTCCGAGAATGGAGATATAGTCCGGGAATGGACAGCTCAAGAATGAACTTGCCGAGAATGGCACTCCGAGAATGGAGATATAGTCCGGGAATGGACAGTTCAAGAATGAACAAGCCGAGAATGGCAATCCAAGAATGGAGCAGAGTTCAAGAATGGACAGGCCGAGAATGGCACTCCAAGAATGGAAGCACGGTTCAGGAATGAACCACCTTACAGTAACGGTTCGGGAATGAACCACCTCACGATAACAGTTCATGAATGAACAACTTACAGTAACAGTTCGGGAATGGACCACCTTACAGTAACGGTCCAGGAAGAAAGCCTGCATTCAGCTCAGTACGGGAATAAAGCCCACACTCAGTGCAACTCGGGAATAAAGCCCACATTCAGTACAGTTCGGGGACAAAGCCCACAGTTAACACAGTCAGGGAACAAAGCCCAGGGGAATAAAAGCCTCATGTCAGTACAGTTTGAGAACAAAGCTCAAGAGGAAGAAAGCCTCATATCAGTATAGTTTGAGAACAAAGCTCAAGGGGAAGAAAGCCTCATGTCAGTTCAGTTCGGGAATAAAACTCGGGAGGAATAAAGCCTCATCTTAACAGTCCGGGAATAAAGCTCAGGAGGAATAAAGCATCATCTCAACAGTCCGGGAATAAAGCTCAGGAGGAATAAAGCCTCATCTCAACACAGTTCGGGAACAAAGCTCGGAGGAATAAAGCCTCATCTCAACAGTCCGGGAATAAAGCTCAGGAGGAATAAAGCCTCATCTCAACACAGTTCGGGAACAAAGCTCGGAGGAATAAAGCCTCATCTCAACAGTTCGGGAATAAAGCTCGGGAGGAACAAAGCCTCATCTCAACACAGTTCGGGAACAAAGCTCGGAGGAATAAAGCCTCATCTCAACAGTTCGGGAATAAAGCTCGGAGGAATAAAGCCTCATCTCAACACAGTTCGAGAATGAACAAGCCGGGAACGGCAATCCGAGAATAGAGCAGAGTTCAAGAATGAACAAGCCGGGAATGGCACTCCAGGAATGGAAGTACAGTTCAGGAATGAACAGGCCGAGAGTGGCACTCCAAGAATGGAAGCACGGTTCGGGAATGAACCAGGGGTCGCAGCACCTCACCATCCAACTCAACCCGAGGCGGCAGCCGAGCCAGGTAAGTGAAAATGCATTGCATACCTTTGTGTTTGTTTCTGTTTTGTGCTCGCAGGTTCAAAGAAAGGAGAAAGCGGCAGGAATAAGCCAAGCAACGCCAAAGCAATTTCAGTTTTCGGGATGAGTCCCAAGGGGCGAGGCCTATATCAGCTTAGGGGCGAGGCCCATATCATGTCATCTCCAGGTATGGAGACACATCATCAGTTCGAGGGCAAGGTCCCTATAGTCAGCGGTGTTGGGTCGAGGTGCCCAGGGTCGAGGTGCCCCCGTTGTCCATTGTAGTTCCGGGTCGAGGTGCCCACTACATTTTCAGTTCTAGGGCGATGTCCCTATAGTCAGCGGTGTTGGGTCGAGGTGCCCAGGGTCGAGGTGCCTAGGGTCGAGGTGCCTCCGTTGTCCATTGTAGTTCCGGGTCGAGGTACCCAGGGTCGAGGTGCCCACTACATTTTCAGTTCTAGGGCGAGGTCCCTATGGTCAGCGGTGTTGGGTCGAGGTGCCCAGGGTCGAGGTGCCCCCGTTGTCCATTGTAGTTCCGGGTCGAGGTGCCCAGGGTCGAGGTGCCCACTACATCATCAGTTCTAGGGCGAGGTCCCTATAGTCAGCGGTGTGGGTCGAGGTGCCCAGGGTCGAGGTGCCCCCGTTGTCAGTTACAATTATTGGGACGCGTCCCAGGATCGAGGTCCGCTGCAATACTCAACTCAACACATGGTAAGTCAAGTGGCAGCTGGCGAGCCAGGTAAGTGAAAATGCATTGCATAACTTTGATAGGATTGTCACTGTTGCACATTACACAAGTCCCATCAAAGTGGGGGCGACTGTAGGCACTGCATTTTTACACATAAGTCCCTATGATGAGTCTCATTTTGGAGACACTACCTTTTAAGTCACGGAGGTCACGGGAAACGGACATCGGAAGGGGAAATTCAGAATAAACAAGGTTCACTGTTTTCTTTGGTGCTGCGTTCGTTACTTCGTTCGAACGTCAGGCAGATTGCGGACGTTCGTACCACGTTCGAGTAAGCATTCGAACGGTGTCGGTAATTCTGGTTTTGCTGCTAACCTCACATTAAGCCCAATTCGCCCAAACCTTGGCCCACACGCCCAAGCCCACTTAAAACACATATTTAACACATGGTGAAATCAAAACAAATCTAAAAATCACATACCAAATTAAATAAAATACTTACACAAATTAAAGATATAATCATACCAAGTTAAAATCAATCAACCAATATATTATTCCCAAACATAAAATATTGTATGCCTAATCAACATAAACTAAATATTCAACCTCCCTAATCCAAGCCAATCAAATCCCTTGCTTTCCTTGTCCAACACCAAATCATATCCCTTTTTAAATACACAAATCCCTTTCATTGTCAAGCCTAACCCTTTGCCTATAAAAAGAACCCTTCACCAACCTTCTCAACCCTAGTCCCTAGTAGCTAGCTCATTCACATAAGAAACACCCAAGCTCATAGACACAACTCTCCCTCACTCTCAATAACAAAAAGATCACAAACCAAAGAACCCCCATCGCCTTGACCAAAACACATCCCGAACAACCCCTTCACCTCACCGAAAAACACATCCCAAACAGCCCTAAACACACACATAAAACAGCCCCCGAACCACACCATAACACCACTGAAAATAACACCCAAAACAGTCCCTAAAATCCCTTTAAACAGTAACATAAACTGCACTTATAACCTTTGAAATAATCACACCAAACCACACTAAAAAGGAACACAGAACAGTCCATCAAGAACACCAAAACAGCCCACCAACATTAAGCAGAGGATACAGAGGGAACGACAGCAAAACCATAAGGAAACAGCAGCAAAACGGAGTCGGAACAGTAGCTCGAGTGGCCGAACAGCGAAGGAAGAGGCAAACCAGTGAACCAGAAAAGTTGCAGAGCTTTACCCCCTTTCGATCTTCGTGGAACGCGAGTCCTAGAGACAGCTTAAAAGGTTAGACCTGAGGGCACTTTTTCATTAGTTTATATTCGTTTCTTTTATTATTGAATTGTATTCACATGAGAGTCGTTTATGGATGCGTGTTGTGGGTATTGGATGAATGGAAGAGTGTTGTCTCTTGTGGTATATAGGATGGAAACCCAGACGTAAATTCCGTAGCCGAATCCGAATGGACGGTAGTGCAGTCTGTACTTGAGAACACAACTCCACGTACCACTTGAGTAAACGGCACCTTCTCTTGTTTTGTGTTGCTTTGGTTTATTTAATTCTTGTCATTTAAATTCTGCATGTTGTTTATTCCCGTATGATACGATCGAGTGCATGGGCTTAGTAAGTGCGATGAAAGGTTCCCTAATTGGAGGGTTAAAATCCTTCACCACGATGCTCTGCCGCACCGATTGATGTGTGTTCGGTTGAATGCGAAATACGTTCAATCGGACATACTTAGTTTGACATGATTGTCTTTTTTTTCGTATGCATGATTCCACCGAGTGCATGGGCTTAGTAAGTGCAATGTGAGATCCCCTATGGGGAGGGGCTAAAGCCCTTTACCACGAGGCTTTGCCGCGCCGGTTGATGTGTGTTCGGTTGGATACAAGATACGTTCAATCGGGCACACTATGTTTAGTATGTTGCTTTTCATTCTATGTATGCATGATTCAGTCAAGCGCATGGGCTTAGTACGTTGGTCTAAAGGTCCTCTCTTTGAGAGATCAAGAGCCCCAAAAGGCCACCTTTACGGCAGTACTTCGCCGCGCCCCTTTATTTTGTCGTTTATGTATTGCGTCCCATTTCATGCATCAGATCTGTTCCCGTTCGAACGCGTTTACGAACGCAACTCGAACGCGCATGTATTTTGCCTTGTCATGCATCAGGTCTTATTTCTGTTCGAACGCATTCACGAACGCCATACGAACGTGAGCATTCTGTTTCATTTCCGTTCGAACGCGTTCACAAACGCCACATGAACGAGAGCATTCTGTTTCATTTACGTTCGAACGCGTTATCAAACGCCATACGAACGCGAACCTTCTGTTTACCGTTCGAACGCGTTTACGAACGCTACACGAACGCACACACACTTTCTTAGTTTCATAATGTATCAGGTCTGGTTCCGTTCGAACGCGTTCTCGGACACTACACGAACGCGAACCTTATGTTTACCGTTCGAACGCATTTATGGACGCTACACGAACGCGCACCACTGAACTAAGTCTGTCTTATCATATTCATGCATAATTGCCTCTTGGTTGATCTTTCTTGTGTTATATAGCCAACCGTATTATTTGTATTCCTGCATTTATCCATTCCATGTGTTATTGGGATTGTATTCAAGCATGATTAGGCTGTTAGCAGGTTATTTGGTTAATAGGTTCATGAGATAGTACTCAAGCATGATTAGGTTGTTCTTAGTTTTCCATATCATAGGATTGAAATATGTTCATGAGATTGTCATGTGATGTTGCATGTTGTGATGAACTTGTTGATGTATGTACATGAATCTAGAAGCATGATATTTTTGGAAATAAATGTTACTTAAGCTTAATTAAATATTACATAAATCCTTTCATTACAAGTGACATGAGTAAGGGACCATTCCGAACCCAACGGTTTGAGGTCTTCCCTTGCGAGGGGCGAGTGCGGCCTTAAATCTTTGTCCCGGTTCACACCGGGTGGCGACTCCATGTTATTCGTACTTCCCAACTAAGGCCCCCGAGCCTAGAACATGCGTCGCCCAGGTAGCTGTTGTTCCCACAGAAGGATTATACATATGCAGTGACCTCGACCTGTATGGTTCAAAGAGTTTATCCATGTTCGTCGTAATTTATGGGTGGTAGATTATGGACCCGAAATTTGGATTTCGTAACGGATGTGCTGAACCTATAGAGTCTCTCTAATGAAATATACTCGTAGGGAGGACCATACCGTACAACTCTCGGTCCGAATCCGGATTAGTCAGGCCCAATGTGGCACTGGATACCGGGTGGAGAACAAAAAAATATACTCGTAGGGCACTAGGGCAACTTTTATAAATAATACTGATTATTTATAAGTTGTTTAACGGTTAAACGATAATACATGCGTTTGAGATCTTTCGGCCATTTATTAAATGTCAAATTATGATATTTGATATTTATAATTAATATATGTATTTTGATTATTAATGTAAATATAATACACATATTTAAGATATTTGTATTTAATTATTTGATTATTCAAATGTTGAATAATTAAATTAATTAAATAGTAAATATATTTCTTACTTTATTAAAGTAAGATAAATGGCTTAATTTTATTGGATAAAATGACCAATTTTGGTTGGTTTAAATGTAATGATTTAATTGGTTTAGTTGTGATAAACATTAAAGTGTTTGATGTTTTATTACCACAAATTTTTATTAAATCATTTTCCATTAATTAAAAAAAATAAAAAATACATAACTATTATTTTTTTCTACATTTTCGGTCATTTGATAGAAATTATATAAGCCATTTTTTTCCTTTTTGTTTCATTATCTGAGAACCCTAAAAACTTGTACAAAAAAGAGTTTGAGAGAAAAAGAAGAAAGAAAGCAAAAAGGCTTGGAAACTTGGGGATTTTGTAAGGTTTTTTTTTTTTTTTTTTACTTTCTTCTTCATGAAAATTATTTCTAAGACTCTAGGCTTCAATATGTGTAGCTTAGATTTTTATCTACTCTTTTGCGGATGTATTTTGATGATTGGGAACTTGGATGAAAGATGGAAGCATGTATAAGTGTTAAAATTGCATGAAATTAGTTCTTAAGCATTCTTTTTTGTCATTTGATGGTGAGTTGTCATTCTAGAGTTACTTAGCCACTCATAAATGACCTAGAATTGTTCTTGAGTTGTTTCATGATGATGAGACTTGTTTGGTGTGTAAGAATTGAATTAAAGTGTTGAATTTAATTAATTTGGTGTTAATTTGTCAATTTGTGGAAATCGTAAAATTATGGTTCATAACCTACTCCAAATTTGGGGATTTTCATATATGTGATGTAATGTATATGATGTATATTAAATTTGGGAATTTTTGGATTTGAGCTTGACACGTTTTGAACTAAAATGACCAAATTGTAAATTCTTGAAAGTTTAGGGACCTCTCGACAATTTCTAGAAAATCTATTTTCTTGAGTTGTAAATTGTATTTTCATGTATAAGACATGTATAAATCATTTTTGGATTGATTTGGAATCAATTAAAAATTATATTTGACAATTTAGGACTAAAATGATTAAAATACAAAGTTTAGGGGCTAAACAATAATTAATAAAAAATCTGATTTTTGGCTAAAAAATTTCAGTTTTTAAGTATTGAATAATTAAAATAAATTAGTTTATTTTAATTACCTAATAAAAATTATTGAAATTGGAAAATTTTGATTTTCCGCGTTTCGCTGCGTTTATTTGGAATTGCCGCCTAAAACCCAACAAAAATGATATTAGAGCAGGTCTGAAACTGAACACATGATATGAATATGCCTTTAAATTCAATGTTTGATTATGTTCTTACTTTATACATGTTTGTATTTATTTAATTTGATTAAATTAAATATGTAACATATTTGCGGATATATCCCCAATTAATAAGGTTTTAAAGTAATATGTATTGGATGCATATTTTTTGGTCCATCTTGTCAATACGGTTTATGAGTATTTATTTTATGGCTGCATCTGAGATAATGTCAAAGCAGTGAGGGTGTAGTTAATAGAAATTTATCTATAACGGATGTATATGTGATACTAGATAAATTCAAGCGAAAGCGGAAATCCTGAACGTGCCAAAGTTGTCAGGACTACGCAAGTATCTTGAATTTATCATTGACAAGTTTAACCTTGGTACGCCTCCTTGTGAACGTGTCAAAGCTGTCACAACGAGAAACAACCAGGACCGGAATCCATGAGTCACTAATGAGTGATTGACAATGAGTTGTCTACCTAATAAATATACGTAGGCGAGATCGTGTCAAAGCTGTGAGCTGAAATATATTCATGGGATCCACCTTTCACTATTATATTTAATTTGATTAATTGTTTGTTTGCATTTTGTTTGGGGATTACAGTATTACATGTAATAGTGGGAGTGACATTTTTAGATTAAAAATCCATGATCTATTTATGCTTTGGATTATTTTATATTATATGAAATTGTATTGTCTGCTAACCGTTTTTCGCTATCTATATGATAGATTTGCGATGACGGCACTTGCTTCTAATCCTTTTGCTCGTATACTTGATACGAACAAGCTTAAAGATGTCGAAAACTTTGCAGATTGGGACTTGGATCTAAGAATTGTTCTTGGGTCTGAGCCAATAGAATATGTGTTAGAAGGTCCGTTGCCACTTGCCATAGCAGTTGATGCAACACAAGAGGAACATGAGACTCTCCAAAAGTGGAGAGATGATGATAAGAGGGTCAAATCATATATTCTCAGTTACTATGATGATGCGGCTGCGAGAATCCTTTATGAACCAAGAACAAGTCTCGGTTTATAAAATTACAATGTAATTTTTCCATGCAAAACTTGAAGATTGACAGGTTGTGAGCCCTAATGTACTTTATCTGATTAATCTGATCGAACAGTTAAAGCGCTATAATTTCCCTCTGAATGACACTTTAGGACGAAGCGTCATACTAGGATCTCTGCCAACATCATACCGCTAATTTTTAATGTATTTCAATATGAACGGGATTAGCTGTTCTTATCAGAAGCTACATAAGATGATGCAAATTACAGAGGAAGATTTAAGGAATGGAGTACTGACTTGCCCTCCTAAACCCACTGTTCACTTCATTAACACATCAAATTCAAATCAAGTTGTTTCCCTAAAATGCCGAAATACTCCTCCATGACAAGCCACCATTTCTTGCATTTTTATGCATGAATTCATCATCATCAACATCTACAACATAAACAACAACTTATTTACATCTCAATCACACCAACATAATCCAACGCTTCAATCACTTCCCTAAGGTTTGCTAAATCATGCTCAACACAATATTTTTCATCTTTATTAATTGTTTATTATCTCAAAGAACTCCATAAACATAAAAAATAATATAATTTTGGCCGTTATTCTAGTTAAACTATTATTTAAATTTTCGGCCGTTACATGGGCCTAGGCAAAAAAACACAAGTCAGCCCAGAGTTCAATTTTATTAATAAAATTATTTTTTTAATAATATAATTTTTAAAATACAAAAAAAAATATTGAAATTCTTAATTCATTTTCATTTTCATTTTAAAGTATAAAAGAATGAAAAAAAATTATTTTTTTCAAAAAAAAAAATTCTAAAAAATCCGGCCCAGTTACCACTACTTATAATGCTGTCTTTCTTCATGTTCATACCTAGTCTGTATTACGTACAAATGAGACTCAATGCTTTTAACAGCAGCCAATATTTGCTTAATTAATGTAAAAATGAGTTATCTAATGTGTAAAAATATATTACATTTAAGATACTCATAAATTTCATTAGTCTACGATTCTGTTGAATAAAACAATGTACAAAAAAAAAACATTATTGATGATGGTTTTTTACCACACCCATCCTGAGAAAGATTATAGCATGATGTTGTGCTACCTGACCGAGGTGGTGTGGGAAGCTCGAGGACCAAAGAGCAATAGGAAAAAAAAAAGAGCATGAGTCTAACCATATGTGTAAGTGAGGTGCTCTACCCGAGGGGCCGACTATAAGTGCAAGTTGTTGGTCTCTAAGATCATCCCAAGAATATTTCAAGCATGATAAAAGTGTGAATACTAAAAGAAAGTATAGTGGAATTATACTTACAAAGATCGGTTGTAGGATGTGTTGTAAACAAAACTTTTGCTTCCTTTGAAGTTGTTCCAAGCTCCTCCAAAGTTGTGTATCCAGCTCCAAGCTTTGATCTTTGATTCCAAGCTCAATGAGAATGGTTTCCCTAACACCTTTGTATGATTCCTTTGTGTGCTAGCACTTGAAAATTTTGCAACAAAATTTTTTCTTGTCCTTTGAAGCTCACGGCTTTTGGAAAGAAAAGAGAGGAAGAGAGTTTTGATTTTTTTGGTGTTAAGTCGTTGTAATGATTTTCAAAAAATCAAATTACCTTTTACCAAAACCAAGTTTGATAAATGTCATTCCAAATGACAAAAGGTGTCTTACAAGTTACCTAAAAAATCTTCACTAACTTCCATCACCAAAAAGTGATGAGAATGACAAGTGATGTGACTTATGGGCCTCACTTTAATTCAAAATTTGAGTGGGCCCGCAAACACATCCCGGACTCGGGTTCGTTAATTCCGAATTAACGAATTATGCCTAGCAAAATTATTATTAAAGTCGCTCGCGAATTAATTCTAAATTAATTTGTTTGCCCGAATTAAAATTCAATTTTAATTACGTTATGAAATCTAATTTCATATAATATATCAAATATATTATTTAATCGATTAATTCCGAATTAATCGTTCTCTCTATTTTATTTGAATTTTATCCCAGATAAATTCTTGCCGTAATTAATCCTAGATTAATTTTCTCTCCCTTATAATTAATCCTAGATTAATTATGTTCGAATCATACGTCATCGGTGAATCTTCGGGAAGCGACCCATGAGATCCCTGGGCTAAAATTATTGTATTTGGGCATAATGGGCTTGGTTGTGCCAAGTTGGTTTAAGACAATTGGATTGGATCCAAATTGGGCCTAAACCATTCCATTAAGTCCAAATATAATATATGGGCCTTTAAATAATTAATTGGGCCTAATGGGCCAAAATTAATTTTGTGGCAAAGGGTGATTCCTTATTGGGCTTTGGTTGCCAAAGTCCATGCCTTAAGAAATTAATTGAAAGTCCATTGGACTTTAATTAAATTGGCATTGAATGTTAATTGGGCTTTGAGACCCATTAAGATTAGATTTAGAATCTAAGTCGTAAAGGCACATTATTAAAGTGTAATTATTTAATTTGGAATTAAATAAGGAATTAGTATTGAATACAAATTAAATCGGATTTAAAATTGTAGTTCGATATAATTCAAGAATACGCACTTGGAGTACTTATTCTTAAACGAGTTGGACTCGTGCAAATCAAATCGTTGTTTGAACATTGGATGATCACTTAATTCAAAGATTAATTAATTGGATTAGATTGATTGAATAACATGCTTTGTGTGAATACATGGATGTGTTGTATGAATAATGTATATCGGATGGATATTAGATGAGTGAGGGCAATTTTGGAAATTGTTGTAATAAATTTAGAATTTATTAAATTGGACCTGCGTGTCCAGCCTTTATCTCTCGATTCTTTGTAATTCTCTTCTCACCAATTCCCCTCAATGTAATGAGGTTTCTTTATTGTATTATGTAATTGGGTAGAAGTTAGAATAGTGATAGTCGGGGAGAGGAAATTGAGTGATTTGTTCTAGAAATAATTTGTGAGATATTCATATGCATATCATTATTAATTTATTTATCGCGCCTTATTATGCTTTTATAATGCTTGCTTAAGGGTGTATGATGAGACCTAATCAAATATAATTAATTGGTTGCCAATTACGCGAAAAACCCTCAACAAATATTAAGTGTTTTCCTTCCATTGAGTGATTCATTCTCAAGATCCAAGATTGGCACTGGTTTGTTGGTCAAAGTCAAGACCTTTGTCCATCGCGGATGTGTTTGAATCATGAAGGCGTTGTTCCATATCGTATGTCTTGCCCAAGTTGTGATTTGTTGGCCAAAGTCAAGATCACTTCTTGTTCATCGACATCGATTACGAAGCTTTCCAAGGTCAATGGGTCCCGCTTAACTGGAATCATTAAGCTTGTTGAGCCAAAGCCAAGGCTTAGTTGATTCAGAGGAAAAATGTTAGGAAAATATATTGGATATATTGACATATATATTGTATATATGTTTTGGACTTGGAGGTCCACGTACCGGATCTATGAATTGGATGAGATCCAATTGATCTTAGAGATCTACCTAGTTAAATATCATACAGCTTGTTGGCCAAAGTCAAGGTTGTGTGTTATTTAACGGGATCCTAGCCCAATAGGAAACTAGGTTTCCAGAGTACTCAACAGAAGGTTAGAGGCTCGCCGAAAAATAATGGGAGGCCAGTAATGAATTTGCAATTTTGTTCAAATACTTGGCATTACGCGCTTTCAAATTATTTCGTCAATTATATATTTATTAGTTGGACTAATATTCTATTATTTTTCTTGTAACAGTTGGACTGTACCCAAAAATCATTAATTGAATAGTTAGACTATTGCAATTAAGATGACTGGAAAGATCGGAGTTAGAGACATTATCATGGGCGAAAATGTCTTTAATGGGGCGAACTTTCCTGATTGGGATATGAACCTCAAGATTGTCCTGGGGGCTGAGAGGATGCTCTATACGATATAGAGACCCCTCGGGCCTAAGCCCGGAAATGAGCAGCCGTTTGAGCTTGAGCTTTGGAAGACTCATAGCGATGACAACTCAACTGCTCAGTCCGTCATGCTCGCTGCGATGACCCCTAAATTTCGTCGCCAAAACAAGGGATTGGATCCCTATACTATGATGGCAAAATTGAAGGACCTTCATCGATCTAACCTTAGATCGCAAAGGTATGAATAGCAGAAGAAGCTCTTTCGCTCACGAATGTCAGAGGGTACGTCTGTTGAGCACCATGTGTCACAGATGATTGCTGACATTGAATAGCTAGGTCAGCTAGGCATAACCTTTGAGGCTGAGACTTCTATAGATTTGATCTTGCAGTCTCTTCCTGATAGCTGGAGCGGGTTCATCATGAACTACAATATGATGAACCAAGACCATACTCTTGGAGACCTGATGACAATTCTGCGTGAAGCAGAAAAAGAGCTGTTGAATGGCAAAAAGCGCGAGGCGCACTTCGCTTCAACATCTCAGTCTCCGAGGGCTTGGCCCAAGGCGACTGGAGGTGTAAAGAAGAAGAAGAAGAAGGGCAATGCCAAATCGTCAAAGCCTTCTAGGAAGGGTAAGGACAAATCCCAAGATGTATGCCTGCAGTGTGCCAAACGGGGTCACTGGAAGAGTGACTGCCGTGAGTACAAGGCGCACATGAAGGAAATCAAAGCGGGCAAGGCACCGGCTTCAGGTATGTTTGTTATAGAAATAAACATGTCTACTTCTAGTTTTAAAAATTGGATTTTTGATTCTGGTTGTGTGTAGGCACTGCATTTTTGCATATAAGTCCCGATGATGAGTCTCGTATGGAGACGCTACCTCTTTGATTGAGAAAGCCGCGGGAAACAGACGTTGGAAGGGTAAAGTTGGAAATTAGCATTTGGTCGGATTTAACTCGCTTGTTTCGTTTCGGGTTCGCTTGTTGGACCTCTATTTTAAAACACACCAAACCCATTAAATAATTAAAACATTTAAAACACATCTCACAAATTAAATAATTAAAACATTTAAAATATATGTCACAAATTAAACTTAAATTAAATTAAATTAAAACACATTCACAAATTAAAGCTAATTAAATTAAATCAAAACCAATTAAATAACTAAATTGAAATTTAATTAAAACTAAATCTAATAATTAAACCAAATTTAATTAAAACAAATTAAAGTGAAATTAAATTAAAATCAAATTAAAGTAATCACTTCCCAATTTAATTAAATCACTCCCCTAATTTAAGAAATTCCCACCCAAATTATAATTATTCCTTGCCTTTAATAAAATAAATCCTCATTTAATTGATTTTGTTCCCTTTTAAAAACCCATGTACAACCCTAATAACCCAAACCCTAGCTCTTTCTCTCGTCTCTTTGCTCCAGACCACTCACCATCTCACTCCCACAGACCACAAATGATCATCACTCAGCTCTCCTACCCCTCGGCAACCCCTCACTCTCGGCAATGACCCTTAAACCAAAACCCTTAAACCATCTTGACTCTCGGCCTCCTCTCTGCCTCTCTCATTAAAGACTACAAACAAACCACCATAACAAAAGCTCTCTCTCCTCTTAACCCCAAGATCCTCACGGCAATAGAACACAGTTCACTGACCTCACCGACTAACCAACGAACTCATTCTCACATCCACTCACTTAACTCTCGACCAAAAATCAAAATCAACGTGACAATGAACCTAACCCAAAGCAGCCCTCAAGTACCAAAACCCTTTAGCCACGCATGCCCTCTCTCCTTTCTTCTCCAACAACTCTCTCCTCACGCTAATGAATAACAGAAAACCCTAATTCACGCCCTTATCCTTCTCGCCTCTATCATCATTCTCTTCACGACTCCAAAAACCTTACGCACTGAACACCAAAACCAAAAACCCTAATTCACGCCCTTATCCTTCTCGCCTCTATCATCCTCTCTTCCTCTCCCAACTAGCTAGAGATTCACGGCACACACAAAAAATTACAAACAAATAAACTCTCTCTCACGCCCTATCCCTCTCTCTCTTTCACCTATCTCACAACAAAACCCTAAAGGTCTCTCGCTCCTCACCAGGCCTCCACTAGCCATGTGATCACGGCATCAAACCACAGAGACAAACCCTAATCTAGCCTCCACCAAAACACTAAACGCTGAAACAGCCCTTCACTCTCCACCAACCGAATAAACAAAACACTAAATCCTCAAGCAGCCACCTGGACGTGAAGACCACAAATGCAGCCTTGAGACGTGACCAAATCGAAAGTCAAAACCTAGAGATACACGGCCACTCTCACAGATTCAACAACACACACGTCTCCTTCACATACTGATCACCGAACTGCACTACCTTGACCCCTTCATAACGTTTACGCCTAGCCCCACGTCCCTTATTTTTCACCAAAAACGTGCCCCCACTCAGCTCACATCAACAGCCTATTTCATGCCAAAAACTAGCCCCACGGCTAACTCCACTCACAAACAACAACAACTACTCATTAACCCTCTATTGCCGTAACAAACTGCCACACAATTGATATTCACGCCCCTTAAACAGTGACCAAAAACAGCCACATAATACCCTTACATACTGCCTAAAACTGTCCCGAAACTGTCCCTAAAATAACCTAAATACAGTCCCCGAAAATACCCTCAAACAGTGGCCTAAATCACCTAAAACAGTGAACAAAAACTGCACTTTAAAACCTTTGAACAACCGAACAAACAGCAGCCCGATACCCATTAAAACCGCACAAAACAGTCCCTAAATGCACCTGAAACAGTGACCAAAAAATCGCGAGGAAATAGCAGCAAAACGGAGTGAAAACAGCGAGAAAAACAGCGAAACAGTGAGGTAAAATGCAAACCAGTGAACCAGAAAAGTTGCGGAGTGATAGCCCTTCTGACGGCCGTGAAATGCGAGTCCGAAAGTCGAAATAAAAGGTTAGACCTGAGGGTATTTTCCACATTCGTTTTCTGTTTTATTTTCATTATTTATTGAGTATTGTTAGCATGATTGTTATGTTAAAATGCATGTTGTGGCCTTGAGTAGATAAATATGCATGGATTACGAAATATTGTATGTTGTGGCCTTGGAATAAAATAAAAGATGTGTCAACTCTCGCGGTATATCGGATGGAAACCCGGACATAAATTTCATAGCCGATTCCGAATGGACGGTCGTATGATCTGTACTCGGGATACAACTCCACGTACCGCTTGAGTAAACGACACTTTCTTTTGTTTTATGTTGCTTTGATTTATTTATTATTCGTCATTTAAATTTCGCATGTTACTTGTTTATGCATGATGCGATCGAGCGCATGGGCTTAGTAAGTCGGATTAAAGGTCCCCTATTTGGAGGGGTTAAAACCCTTTTATCACGATGCTTTGCCGCGCCGGTTGATGTGTGTTCGGTTGAATGTAAGATATTTTCAATCGGGCATACTAAGTTTGATGTTATTGTCTTTATTCCTTGTATGCATGATACAATCGAGTGCATGAGCTTAGTAAGTCGGATTAAAGGTCCCATATTTGGAGGGGTTAAAACCCTTTACCACAATGCTTTGCCGCGCCGGTTGATGTATGTTCGGTTGAATGTAAGATATGTTCAATCGGGCATACTAAGTTTGATGTTATTGTCTTTATTCTTTATATGCATGATGCAATCGAGCGCATGGGCTTAGTAAGTCGGATTAAAGGTCCTCTATTTGGAGGGGTTAAAATCATTTACCACGATGCTTTGCCGCGCCGGTTGATGTATATTCGGTTGAATATAAGATGTGTTCAATCGGGTATACGAAGTTTCATATAGTCATCATTTTCTTTGTACGCATCGTAATGAAAAGCATGTTTATTCCATTGGTTGCATCATTTACCTTAGTCTTGGATTAACGTATTACAATTCATATGTCCATGTTATGATAGCATTTGAGTATTATTTCTTGTGGTATATCGGATGGAAACCCAGACATAAATTCCGTAGCCGATTCCGAATGGACGGTAATGCGGTCTGTACTTGGGATACAATTCCACGTACCACTTGGAAAGGTGCTCACATGTGTGTTTGTGTCTATATTAGTTATCTTCTTTTGCACCATGTCATAGCATGCTTACTTTAATGCCTAATTGCATCCTTAAGTGTCTTTTTGCATTATGTACTTAGTTGACTCTTTTATTTTTGCATGGACATGTAATGGCTATTTGTTTATGATATGTCTATAAAATCACATGTTCGCCATCATTTGATTCACCTTTATGTGTGCTTGTGTGGTTAGTGTGTGCTTGTGTTTCCATGAATACAATATGCCAATGAAGTTGTATGTTCGTTGCTACTTTGATGTACTTTCAAGCATGTAATCTTAGATGTGAAATATATGCAAATTTAGGTGTAAGTTTTATTTTTTTGCGCATATGGATTTAGAAGCATGATACTCTTGGAAATAAGTGTTACTTAAGCTTGATTAAATTATTACACAAATCCTTTCATTACAAGTGACATAAGTAAGGGACCATTCCGAACCCAACGGTTTGAGGTCTTCCCTTGCGAGGGGTGAGTGCGGCCTTAAATCTCATTTTCCCGGTTCACACCGGGTGGCGACTCCATTATTCTCCGGTTTAGTCCCCCGTGGCTACTCCGTACTCCCGACTAGGCCGCGAGCCTAGGACAACATGCGTTGTCCAGTTCCTGTGTCCCACATTGTGGTACTCATATATGTACTGATGTGCAGGATCTACGGATTAGCAGGAGACTAGCCTTAGGAGAGATTGACCTCCGCGTTGGAAATGGGACTAGAGTCGCCGTTTTGGCCGTTGGGACTTATATTTTGGAACTGCCCTCGGGGCATGTACTTAATCTTTCAGACTGTTATTATATACCTAGTTTGACTAGGAATATTATATATGTATCTTTATTGGCCCAATGTGGCTATACTTTTGTTTTTAGAAACACTGGGTGTTTTATGTATAAAAATGATATGGAGATATGCAGCGCTGATGTGAATAATGGTCTTTATATTTTGAATATAAATCAATCTCAAACATATAATGTAACAAACAAAAAGTTTAAATTAAGTAACAAAGACGAAAATTATATGTGGCATTGTCGTCTGGGACACATTAACAAGACTCGCATATCCACACTTTCGAAGAGTGGGTATTTGGACGGATTTGATCCAAATTCATATGACGTCTGCAAATCTTGTTTATTAGGCAAAATGCCTAAAACACCTTTTAGCGGTAAATGTGCACGTGCCACCGAACTGTTAGCCCTCGTTCATAGTGACGTATGTGGGCCCATGTCTAGCCAGGCTAGAGGTGGATATGAATACTTTGTAACCTTTACGGATGATGCACAGCGTTATGGTTATGTGTATCTTATGAGACACAAGTCGGAAACCTTTGAGAAATTCAAAAAGTTTCGACACGAAGTAGAAAAACAGACCGGCAAAAGTATTAAAACATTACGGTCGGACCGTGGTGGCGAATACTTAAGCAATGAGTTTCTTGATTACTTGAAAGAATATTGTATTCTTTCACAGTGGACTCCTCCCGGAACACCACAATTAAACGGTGTGTCCGAACAGAGAAACCAAACTTTGTTGGATATGGTAAGGTCGATGATGAGTCGCACAGAGCTACCTATTTCCTTATGTGGATATGCATTGAACAGTGCAATACTTATTTTGAATAAGGTTTCGTCGAAGTCTGTTCAACAGACCCGTATGAGATATGGACAGGAAAGAAACCAGGTTTCTCATTCTTGAAGATTTGGGGTTGCTGGGCATACGTCAAACGTTTGGAAGGTACCAAACTAGAACCCAAATCAGATAAATGCCTATTTGTAGGATATCGTAGGGAAACCAAATGATATTACTTCTATCACCCACAAGAGAACAAAATATTTGTTGCTCTACATGCGGTTTTCCTTGAGAAGGAATTCCTAAATGCAGTGGTAAGTGGGAGGAAAGTAGAATTCGATGAAAATCGGAGTGATACTGTTCCTGGCATAGAATCCTTAATGGAACATGAATAGTTCATCAGGGATGAGACTGTACCACAATCTTCGAATACACAAGAACCACATAGGTTGGAGAGAGTCAGAAAACAACCTGAGAGGTATGAGTTTCTGATCTCACCTCATGTGGATATTAATCTTATTGAGGAAGACGAGCCGGCTACGTATGAGGAAGCGATACAAGGTATCGACTCCGAGTTATGGCAAGATGTCATGATGTCCGAAATGGATTCCATTTACACCAACCAAGTTTGGACACTGGTTGATGCACCCGAAGGCGTAAAGCCTATTGGTTGCAAATGGGTCTTCAAGAGGAAGACCGACGTGGATGGAAACATACAAACGTACAAAGCTAGGCTTGTAGCGAAAGGGTATCGTCAACGACATGGTGTCGATTACGACGAAACTTTTTCACTTGTTGCCATGATTAAATCCATTCGGATTGTGCTTGCTATTGCTGCATATTTCGATTACGAGATATGGCAGATGGACGTCAAAACCGCTTTCCTTAACAGAAACCTTTTGGAGGATGTTTATATGCAACAGCCTGACAATTTTGTCGTACCTAAACATGCAGACAAGGTTTGCAAATTAAATCGATCCATTTATGGATTGAAGCAAACATCGCGTTCTTGGAACTAACGTTTTGATGAGATCATAAAAGAATATGATTTCCTTCAAAACGAGGATGATCCTTGTGTATATAAGAAGGTTAGTGTGAGCGCACTGACATTCATTGTCCTTTATGTCCATGATGTATTGCTTATTGGCAATGACATTCCCATGCTACAATCGATGAAAGCTTGGCTTTCATTAAAATTCTCCATGAAGGATTTGAGAGAAACATCCTTTATTCTAGGAATAAAGATCTACCGGGATAGATATAGAAAGCTGCTTGGACTCTCTCAGAGCACATATATTGACAAAGTGTTGAAGAGATTCAACATGGAACAGTCTAAGAGGGGATTGTTGCCAGTGTCACATGGTGTCACTCTATCTAAGGACATGTGTCCTAAAACTCAAGATGAGAGAGACAACATAAGTCGGATCTCGTTCGCCTCGGCAGTCGGATCGATCATGTATGCCATGATATGTACACGACCTGATGTCTCGTATGCTTTGAGCATGTGTAGTCGCTATCAGGTCGATCTAGGTGATGGTCACTGGATGACGGTTAAGAATATCCTTAAGTATCTTAGACGAACTAAGGATGCTTTCTTAATCTATGGAGATGGAGAACTTGAGGTAACTGGGTGTACCGATGCAAGTTTCCAAACCGATAAAGACGACTGTAAGTCGCAATCTGGGTACATATTTTGTTTGAACAACAGAGCAGTAAGCTGGAAATCTTCCAAGCAGGAGACTGTTGCCGATTCAACAACAGAAGCAGAGTATATTGCTGCAGCTGAAGCAACAAAAGAGGCAGTTTGGATCCGTAAATTCCTATAGTTCTGTTAGCAGCTGAGCCCGTTCCATTATATTGTGACAATAACGGGGCTATAGCGCAGGCTAAGGAACTGCGGTCTCATCAAGATCCAAGCATGTTCTTCGACGTTTCCATTTGATTCGTGAGATCATACATCGTGGCGATGTGAAGATCGAGAAGGTCGCATCAGATGACAACATTGCAGATCCGCTGACGAAAGCTATTCCCCAGCAAAAGTTTGAGCGACATGTACATAGTTCATGTGTTAGATGCTTGAGTGACTGGCTATAGGCCAAGTGGGAGATTGTTGGACAATTATGACCCATAGCGTCACTATTTGTAAAAGACATTGTGGTTTTTGTACAAATTAACTATGTGACAATGGAAATTGCATTTTATCATTTTGTAATTAGATTACTTATATATATAAATGATAAAAGTCCTTATGATTAGTTCCGGATTATAAGATATGAGACAATATCAATCCACAAAGTTTAATCATTAAATATCCTTAGTCGTAGTATTATCGGGACTGGACATCGATAATGCAGAATAGACTAGTATTGCACTTGTGCGTGTTATGGAAGCGTAACAACATAGTTCTCATATATTTAAGTATTGGATACTTATGCAAGTGTGATAGGAGGTTGTGTTTACCGATGGTAAGGAAACAGCTTCGCTCTGGATAGACCCCACGGAATCCCATTGGTAGTATGACTATGTGTCTATGGGAATCCGCTTCAGGGTAGGTGTATTTGGTCTTAACCTGAGACTTGCATCGCTAGTACTTGCGACAATCAATACGCTTTGGTTTTGGTCGTCCGGGATTTTAACAGGTTCTGTGTACGCCCCTTCTGGGTTTATTGAGAATCGTAGTGTATTGGGTGTGATGTCAAGACGGAAGTATCACTTCAGTCATATGGAGATGATGATCACGCAGGGATACAAAACCAGTTCTCTATTATGTTGCAACTATCAAGATAATATGACAAGGTCATGATTATCCGATTATAGAGACTAGTTGCTTGTGATTCGATATATGCTTCGTACGGGGCAGACACTATTCCAACCTCAGGCCTTACATGTGACATCAGATACTGGATCGTAATACGCAATATTACGTATACTACGCCTGTTATAGATTATATATTCATTAAAGAATATTTCTGGAGAATTGGGTAGGCATGGCGCTTTGCTAGAAGCCAACCATGTCTCGTAAATTGGTAAAAACGTGGTACGAGGTACGCACGTGTTCGGATAGTCCGACGACCGGATTTACTGTCAACATATCCATGGATCTCATGGGTCACTTCCCGAAGATTCACCGATGACGTATAATTCGAACATAATTAATCTAGGATTAATTATAGAGAGAGAAAATTAATGTAGGATTAATTACGGCGAGAATTTATCTGGGATAAAATTCAAATAAAAGAGAGAGAACGATTAATTCGGAATTAATTGATTAAATAATATATTCGATATATTATATGAAATTAGATTTCATAACGGAATTAAAATTGGATTTTAATTAGGGCAAACAAATTAATTTAGAATTAATTCGCGAGCGACTTTAATAATAATTTTGCTAGGCATAATTATTTAATTAAATTTGATTTAATTACGTCGCAACGGAAAATTCGTTAATTCAGAATTAACGAACCCGAGCCCGAGATGTGTTTGCGGGCCCACTCAGATTTTGAATTAAAGTGGGGCCCACAAGTCAC
The DNA here is from genome assembly GCA_019454045.1 of Zanthoxylum bungeanum. Taxonomy (NCBI): domain Eukaryota; kingdom Viridiplantae; phylum Streptophyta; class Magnoliopsida; order Sapindales; family Rutaceae; genus Zanthoxylum; species Zanthoxylum bungeanum. Next base: position 323,637 of record SKCR01001240.1, read on the forward strand.
ATCACTTGTCATTCTCATCACTTTTTGGTGATGGAAGTTAGTGAAGATTTTTTAGGTAAATTGTAAGACTCCTTTTGTCATTTGGAATGACATTTACCAAACTTGGTTTTGGTAAAAGGTAATTTGATTTTTTGAAAATCATTACAACAACTTAACACCAAAAAAATCAAAACTCTCTTCCTCTCTTTTCTTTCCAAAAGCCGTGAGCTTCAAAGGACAAGAAAAAAATTTTGTTGCAAAATTTTCAAGTACTAGCACACAAAGGAATCATACAAAGGTGTTAGGGAAACCATTCCCATTGAGCTTGGAATCAAAGATCAAAGCTTGGAGCTTGATACACAACTTTGGAGGAGCTTGGAACAACTTCAAAGGAAGCAAAAGTTTTGTTTACAACACATCCTACAACCGATATTTGTAAGTATAATTCCGCTATACTTTCTTTTAGTATTCACACTTTTATCATGCTTGAAATGTTCTTGGGATGATCTTAGAGACCAACACAACTGAGGTGCTCTACCCGAGGAGTTGACCATATATGCATGGGGACAAGACTGGAGGAAGAGTTTGACCCGATGAGGTTCATGAAGTACGACCCGGGGAAGTTCATGAAGAGTATGACCCGATGAGGTTCATGAAGAGTATGTCCCGATGAGGTTGGGTGAGGTGATATATGGGCAGCTCAAGTAGCATGATATATGCCCTACCTGGAAAAAAAGGTGCATCCAGAAGGCTAATAATGAAGCTAATAAAGCAATGGTCCATATGACGCCATGAGACCTAGCGACCGTCGTAGGTCGGTGTAGTGACAAGATAGTTAGCAGGCAGCCGCCATAGGCCAGTGCAAGTGGAATGATAGCTGGCATGTGGGATTGGCTGAGAAAACAATGACTTAAGGGTAGCAATGATGATTAAGAGACGTAGGATGACGTCAATGTCGGTTACAATAGTGGTTCTGAGGGCCTATATAAAGGGGATAAAACCATTTGAGAAAGATGAAGATTCTTTGAAATTGTATATACAACTCTTGTAATTTGAGAACAAACTAGTGATAGAGAAAAAATGAGTTGTGTACCTGACCCTACTGAGGGAAGTAGGTAAGGCTAATCATGACCCGGCCATGTTTTATGGTTCTTGTCATGACTCAACCATATTTTATGTTGTTTATCCTCCATTATTATCTTGGGTCGGTCATCATCCGAGGATAATAAATTATATTCCATTTTTCAGTGGACGTAGGTTGAAGCCACTCTCAGCCGAACCACATAAATCCATACTTTTGTGATAATTTATCTTTTACTTAATTTGTGTGATCCCACTAACCAAACAAATTCAAAATTATGTAAAATTTATTCAAGAAATAAGTTTCCAATATTATCTTTGGAACGAAAAACAGACGTCTAAGTGGTAGATGTCCAATGAACCTGGCTGATCATTAGGCCAAAAAGCACGTCACATGTCCATATTAGCACGACACAAAACATTTCGTTAGAGCAAACGAGTACGACACAACAAGTCAACATGCATGTGGGATGGGCTGGGCCTAGATTTTAAACATGTGATCCATGAATTGAAACTGGGGAATTATATTATTTTTTATTTTCTTATTATTATTAATGTTATGTTATCCATTCAATTTTAAATTCTATCATAATTTTTTAGTATACTTGAATTTAATCAATTAATGTTCTTCTAAAAATAATTCACGAATTATTGAAAATATTATATTTTGTCTATTTTTTTATTCTATTATAATTTATATGTCAATGTGATTTTTTTTTTAGTTTCAATAAATTATTTATATTTACCAATATATTTTATAAACAAAAAAAATCCATTTAACTTAGTTATGTGGGCTTGATTCCAACATGTTGGACTGACCCATTGAGCATCTCTATTAGTTGTGACATATTTTATATTTAACCTCGTAAATTTTAAAGAAAAATTATAAATGGACTAAATTAGGATTAAACAGATACAAAAATTATTATCAAAAATCAAAATGACATTATTTTAATAATGATATTGGGTCCGTTTAATATAGCTTTTCAAATAGAGTTTATTGAAGTAGAACTTTTAGAAGTAAAATTTTTGATAATAAAAAAATTAAGTGTTTAGTTGTAAATGAAAATTTTTATTAAAAATTATAAAATTAATTTATTGGATAATTTTTTTAAGTTATGTTAAAAAAGAAATGAAATAATATTGTTAAATTTAATAAAATTATTATAAATGATTTAACCTTTTAAATTTTTTTTGCAGCCCCAACTTCTGGCCAATACCTAAATTCCAGCGCGTGTTATCACGACGGCAATTGGATAACAAAAGAGAGAGAGAGAGTTGTGGATGTTAGTTACTGAACTGCGATGAACAAACAAAGAAAATATCAGTAACAAAATAATATCCAAATACCCCCAGCTCGTCTTCTGCCTGCAAATTCACCATTCAAATCCCCTGTATGTCCCATTGTTCTCTTAATTTCTCTCTTTTTGTTGTAAATTTTAGTTATTGATTCAAGCAAATGTGTTTATGTCAAATTATGTTTGTTCTTTAGAGAGATATATATTATTAGAGTTCAAAAATTATAATTTATGGCAACCCTATTGAGTTCTGTGTCTACTATAACAAACTCATCTCCAGAATCTTCTAGAAAAGCTTATGGCTTCTATTCCCAGATACCAAATCTTCATTATTTTTCACTCAATAAGGGTTTTGTTAGAGTATTGGCATCCACCCAGATCACCATTTCTCCTAAAGATTCTGTTTCCACAATACCCAATTGGAAATCTGGAAAGAATAATGACCCTAGAAATTGGGACCATAAGCTCAATGATGCATTTTTGCATTTGCAAAGAATGGTCACCAAGGGACACAAACCTGATGTAGTTCAAGCAACTAAGATGTTGTATGATTTATGCAAGGCCAATAAAATGAAAAAAGCTATTAAAGTGATGGAAATGATGGTTAGTTCGGGTATTATACCCGATGCATCTTCTTATACTTACTTGGTTAATAGCTTGTGTAAGAGGGGGAATGTTGGTTATGCAATGCAGTTGGTGGAGAAAATGGAGGATTATGGTTACCCGACGAATACAGTTACCTATAATTCACTTGTTAGAGGACTTTGCATGCTTGGTAACTTGAATCAGAGCTTGCAATTCTTGGATAGGTTGATACAGAAGGGGTTAGTTCCAAATGCTTTCACTTATTCTTTCTTGCTTGAAGCCGCTTACAAGGAAAGAGGAGTGGATGAGGCCATGAAATTGTTGGACAACATAATTGCCAAGGGTGGGAAGCCTAATTTGGTTAGTTATAATGTATTGTTGACTGGGTTGTGTAAGGAAGGTAGGACTGAAGAAGCGATTCAATTCTTCAGGAATTTGCCTTCTAAAGGGTTTGAGCCGAATGTTGTGAGTTATAACATTTTGCTTAGGAGTTTGTGCCAGGAAGGACGGTGGGAGGAAGCAAATGAGCTTTTAGCGGAGATGGATGGTGGGGATCGTTCCCCTTCTATAGTTACTTACAACATACTAATCGGTTCCCTTGCCTATCACGGTAAAACTGATCAAGCTCTCAAGGTTTTGGATGAAATGGTTAAGAGTCGCTTTAGGCCTTCTGCTGCAAGCTACAATCCAATAATCGCTCATCTTTGCAGTGAGGGAAAGGTGGATCTTGTTGTCAAGTGTCTTGACCAAATGTTTTATCGGCGCTGTAAACCTAATGAGGGAACATATAATGCTCTGTCAATGCTTTGTGGGGTGGGGAAGGTGCAAGAGGCATTTTCCATAATACAAAGCTTGGGGAATAAGCAAAATTCTCCTTCTCACGAGTTCTACAAATATGTGATTACAAGATTGTGTCGGAAAGGAAAGACATACCATGCATTTCAACTTCTATATGAAATGACAAAGTATGGTTTTACTCCTGACTCATATACCTATTCATCATTAATCAGAGGATTATGTCTGGAGGGAATGATAGAGGAAGCCTTGGAGATTTTTGTGGTAATGGAAGAATATGACTATAAGCCTAATATAGATAATTTCAATGCACTTCTACTTGGATTATGCAAATCTGAAAGAACAGATTTAGCCTTGGAAGTTTTTCAGATGATGATTGAGAAAGGACACAGGCCTAACGAAACAACATATACCATTTTAGTGGAAGGGATTGCTCATGAAGATGAGTTGGAGCTCTCAGCTGAAGTTTTGAAAGAGCTGCAACTGAGGCAAGTTGTAAGTCAAAGCACGGTCGAAAGACTAGTTATGCAATATGACCTTGAGGATATACAAATATAAAAATTTTGAGGGAGAAAGAGTTAGCAGAAATCAGAAAGGAAAATTCGTTGGTATTCTAATGCCAATGCTCGGGAAACAGATTTTTGAGAGCGGCGGTGGATGGTGGTGGTTAGATCCTGTAGGAAAGTGCAGCAGTGTCAGAGACTATTTTGAATGGTTGCATTCAAACCTTTTAGGGTGAGAGAAAACTAGTTCAAGCAAAAGGATTTTATGCCATGTGGTATTATTTCTCTTGCTCCAAGCTATTTATATTGTTTGGTAGTCACATTTTTATTGCATAGAGTAATATCTTTCAGTTTACATTATTCAAGTTGACTCTCCTGGATATACAAATCTTTGTGCCTTACTCAACAATATATTATTATTTGATAGGCTTGGACCATTACTAATTTTTTATTTTTCTATGATGATAGACTTGTAATCGCGATTATTCTGTTAGAAATCTAGATATATCAATTTACTCGGTGGACATGTGATCGTGATTAATCTGTTAGAAATCTAGATATATCAATGTAGTTGATTTTATTCCTTGGCCTGAATTCTGGGGTGTGCTTTCAGTCTTTAACATTACGTGACACATAGGACGTTATGTGATAACTGCTGGATTTGGAGATTATAAAGCCCCCAAACTATTTTCCCTTCCCTTTTCTTCTAAAGAGAATTGTGTTAGTCTTGTTCTTGTTATTTAAGCAACGTCACAGTAATATTGAAAGACTAATTGGTCGCTGAGCTCTCGATTTTTCCCCCCAAAATTTCTTTTGATACCACCCACATGTACGTATATATTACAAACAGCTCCATTACCATGATGTTTGCATGTATATAATTTAGCACCAGTAGAAAATTGGACATTAAGCTATGCTTTTACATCTGGTCTGGTTGTTTCTGTAATATTCACCATCGTTTGGGAAAGATATTGGTGAAGTGTTTATAAGAGTTGAGCCACTTTAGCTAATTAGAGATTTTTTGGGTGGGATTGGACTCATTTCAAGAATAAAATCGTGAGCCACAAGGGGCCAGTCCGCCAAAGCGGACAAATGGGGAAGTTAAAATTTGACTGCTCAGAAAAATATGAGAATACCCTCTCCTGTTGGGGGAACCAAAGTAGGGGCCCAAATATTTGACTAGTGCCAACAAAGACTACTCACATTATTTGGGAATATTGGAAAATCTTGAATCTCGATTTGGATCCCGTCTTGTTCGGTTCGAGATTGAGAATGATTTTTCAGTCTGAATAAAAATTTAAATCAGGATTAAAGATGATATGTCTTCCTGAATAAAAAATTGGATTGAGATTCAAATGACTTTTTCTTCACAAATCTAAAGCTTCAGCCTAAAATATTACAAATCACGATTGAGATTTGGAATCCCCACCATTCGGTCTAGAACAATTCAAAATACCAATCAGAATTCGAGTGATTCGAAATTCGAATTGATTTTTTCATCATGAATAATATTGCTATCCCAATTTGAGAGGGATGTTAGTAAAGTACTTATAAGAGTCGAGCCCCCTCAATTAGTTGATGAACTCTTTTCTAGATGATAAAAGTATCAAAATACTTCATCCAAACTGTCTTTTCTTTTTCGTTTTCTAAAAATCATCTTCTTTAAATTTGTTTAAATGGTAATTTAAATCGTGTGGAATGCTTATCAAATCCGAAAGAAGAAACGGGAACAGGATTCAGGAACTTGGTTTCTTTGTATTATATTCAAAGAAACCAACTTGTATTCATGAATGTTGTTACTTGGAAGATCTAGCAAGCAACTCCCAATAATGACTAATAGGCTGCTGTTGTTGATGCCTGTGTCTTCTATGAGGACTAAATTGACAGTCTAATAAGATACGAGGTCGTGTTTCCATAACAGCGAATCAGTTTTTCATTATGCTTTCTTTCCAAATAGGGCAAGATAGATAAGTAAACAATCACAATGCCATGTCCAAATGTACAAGGCACATTTTACCAAGGCCATTTTCCCAGCAAGATGAACAATTTCCTTCTTTGTTTACAAGGAAAAGTACAAAAAAAATAATAGCTCATGCTAAAAAATTATAATGTGAATTTGTCCGTTGACAATACTATTTTTCATATTATGTCACGTCAGTATACATCATATCACTTCATGTCAATATTCATGCCCATGCTAGATCAACATTCACTAATTGTGTTATTAGTTTTGCAGACTTTTGCTAATAGACGAAATCACAATTAAACCTTTTGTCACAAAAAATCACAATCCTGGTTCCGAAAATGAGCGAATCACATGTTTCTTTTTTATACTTGTTTATATTTATCACAAACTGTCAAACTCCGGCCAATCTTTGTCCATACATAAAGGCAACATAAACTTGACATTAACAGTAAGATATAACTTCCTACCAAGATAACCTCAACTAATGGCCAACTCAAGGGGCTCTAAGTGGTGACAGTGACACCAGTTAAACACAAACAACTGCTTTAGCTTTCCAAAAGCTGCTTCCAGTTATTGATTTATACAAATTAGATTCCCACTAAACTCTTAAAAGTAATTCAAAACCTTAATAGGTCAACAATTTCCTATGAATTTCCATTTTCCCCTTGAGCTGCTTCTCACCTCACAGAATGTGGGATTTCTTGCTCCTTCAGCAGCCAAACTTTCAAAACCGTCGGTCATATGTGATTCTAATCTATTAACTTGGTCAGGGAGTTCATAACCACAATTCTAACAGCAGAAACATCCTAACAGGACTTTTAAACAGACATATAACCTTTTTGGTTATACAACATGAACATATAAATATAATCCCCAAAATGATGCTCAAATGTCAACTAGTCTGGTTCGGGTTAACCAAGTTTGTCCTTGTAGATCATAAGACAAATATAAAACGAAGAAACCAACGAGACTCAATTATCTACAAATTTCTCTATGGGCAGCGTTAAAACGCACTTTAAATGGGCATCATCCAAGTATAAACAATTATCAATATCAAGGCAACATAACATAAACACAGGTTCAAATGAGACATTCATTAATTATATGTTCAATATTGTTAAAAGAGAGCATATTCAAGTAAAACAAGTGTAGACAGCACTTAAATGCGTATAACATAACAAAATAAGCAATACCGGTGGCTATTACATCTAAAACTTGACGATGAAACAAAGTTTGTCCTTGTAGATCATAAGACAAATATAAAACGAAGAAACCAACGAGACTCAATTATCTACAAATTTCTCTATGGGCAGCGTTAAAACGCACTTTAAATGGGCATCATCCAAGTATAAACAATTATCAATATCAAGGCAACATAACATAAACACAGGTTCAAATGAGACATTCATTAATTATATGTTCAATATTGTTAAAAGAGAGCATATTCAAGTAAAACAAGTGTAGACAGCACTTAAATGCGTATAACATAACAAAATAAGCAATACCGGTGGCTATTACATCTAAAACTTGACGATGAAACATGAGATGCTTCCCTAAAAAAAGAATGAATCCCTCTAATCTTTGACAACTTCATTCATGTATCACATGCTGATAAGTCGAAAGATGTTGAAGGCATCTCAAGAGATAGCATATGCATGTTCCTGCACCTACTTGGATCTCTGTCTCATCTTTCGACGCTTCCTCTTCAGCCTTCTCATGCGCTTCTTCTTCCACTGGAAAAAATAAACAAAACAAAAGGAACACAATTTAATTCCCAGCTAAGAAACAGATGGAAGATCATTCATTCACCCGTTTCGTAAAGATATTTAGCAGAAATATTTCAACAAATAACAGATCAATACACAGCATCTTAGAAACTGTTAATTCATCCAAAATAATCACTACTTATTTTAACCCATAACCTACTTCAAAAAAAACTTCCCTCGACACCGCAAATTCAACTAGAAACATTTCCTAACAATCAATTAAGTCAATAAATTTTTAATAATACATAAGTCCCGCGCTGTACATCAACTAATGATACAAAAGCTCACATTTTTTAAAAATCATTTAAGATCGAGTTTAAAAATTCCCTTTTCATAATTCAATTAAGCCCATTACTAACTGGAACCATTTACCACTCGAACATGTACACAACTATAAGCAATCATAAACAGAGAAGGAATCATAATACCAAAACGAAAATGATAATTAAATCTTAAAGAAAAAGACAATTAAATCTTAAAGAAAAAGACTGAAAATTGCTCTAAATTAAGAAGGATTTCAATGGAGATTCACCTTAGCTCTCATCTTCGAACACGGTGCCTTTTTTTTACGCTTCTCGGTTTCTCTTTAACGCAGCAGATCCTTCGATTTTATGAATATTTATAGGCCTTAGGGTTTGTTTCATACCGTGCGACGTCGTTTTATACATATTTTTTTTTAAAAATATATAATTTACCCTTCCATAAAAAATACCCCATGTGAGATGTGGTTAAATGGTTTTCAATTGTCTTACATTAGTCCCGGGGATTAATCGAGGTGCGCGTAAGTTGGCTCGGACACTCCGGTTATTCAAAAAAAGTGTCTCCCATTAGTTCGTCATATGTGTTCGATTTTTGAGGAAATAAAGAAATAAAATTTAAACTTTGTCCATTCTTATAATTATTTTTTTTAAAAAAAATTGCAAGAGCAGGGTTCATATCCTAAATTTCTTATTTGAAAAAAAAAAAAATTTACTAACTCAATTAACTGGAACTCACATGTATTTTTATTTGAGCGTTGATATTTGAACAAAAGAGATAAAATAATTACTAAAATTAATTATATAATACATATACTGTAATAACAAAAAGTAATTTTAACACATAATCCACGTATCATATGATTAATTTTAATAACTATTTTTATCAACATCTTATACGTTTATTATTTTTCTTTTTATTTACTAACAAGATTATGATTTTGAGAATAGAATCTAACCTCATAAATGATGCATCTGACATAGTGTAACTCTATTTTAGCTTATTAATTGATCATTAGTTATTTAAAAATATTTAATTTCAGTGGAAATTTGAATGTGTTCACGTCTTCAAATATTATTAGACAACGAGTGAGTTTGAATGTCTTGATAAGGAAAAACCTCACCACTAATAAACATCAATTTTACTCATATAATTATTATACTATAGTGATTGCATTTGTGACATCTCGCCCCACCAATAAGATATTGTCCACTTTGATAATATAGGGTAGTCCAATTGTAATTTCACAATCCCTCACATTTTTATTCTTGACATAAACTCAAGTCCAAATCTAGTCAAACGACTTCTAACTAGTAGTGAGCTCAACACTCACTGGCTACTGCCACCATTCTCAAGTGATATGAGATATTACAATCCATCCCATTAGGGTCCAACGTATTCGTTGGCATACTTTTGATTTAGAGATGCTATGACATCATTTGTGACACCCAACACAATTAGTTAGATATTATCTTTTTTGGTATATAAGGACGATCTTCAAATTCATGGTTACGTGCATTCGTAGTCCGATCTAGGTATGACAATGAAAGCACACGTTATATGTTGTTACAAAGTTTTTTTTTTCTCGGAGTTAAGTTTTAGGAGTATTTTAAAGATGAAAATTCATTCATGTGTAAAAATATCACAAGGATGTAATTATACGGTCATAAAAGCTCGAATATAAACTTAGGAAATTATAAGACTCAAGTTTAGTAAGGATAAAACCTAACAACATAAAATAATATATGCACTATGTATTTTCCGTAACCAATAATGATACATATTCACACATAAAACTACTTAGGAACATGAGAAATTACGAGGCCGACCTGGTCTTCATACCTCAGCTTTAATGTAAAGTCGATGACTATAAATCCCTACATAGAAGTGAAACAACATAACACACACATTATACATAAGACTTTTATAACAATATATAATTTATTTAATACATGATAATTTATAGATTTATGAGATTGTAAATATCCTTATAAGCATCACAAAGCTTCAATATTCATCACAAAATCTACTCATTTTTTTTTCACACCAAATTTTTGTATACTGATGAAAAAATAATTATTCTTGCATAAAATAGAAATAAAAAAAAAACAATAAAATTTTAGACAGTTATCACTACAATAGTGGATCCACAGATTTGGGAGTCAAACACCCACCAAAAAAATAACCACAAAAATCAGGGGCAACCATAGACCCGGCCACGGTTCCGATTCCGAATCGGAACGGAACTGGAACCGAAATATTTTGGTTTGGTTAGGGTTCGTCCATGACCGAACCGAAATTGATCCGATGGAACCGTAACTCCCAACGGCTAGTAATAATACTAAATTAGCTTTAATAATATTAATATAACGGCTAGTTTTAGGGACATTTTAGGTATCACAAAAATATCTAAAACTCTATAAATAGAGGGCATTTTTCATTTATTCAACACACCAATTCTCAATTCTCTCAATTCTACAATTCTCTCATTCTCAATTTTCTCAACTACAATTTCTCATTCTCAATTCTCTCATTCTTTAAAATATGACAAGCTCATTTGAGAACACAATGTCAAATGTGTCAACCCAAGAGAGCAGCCCTAATATCGGTTCACGGAGAATAGAAGTTAAGTCTCGTTCCTCCGATATATTCAAAATTCATTTTCATTTAATCGAGACTGAAATGAAGGTCCAAGAGCAGTACGCAACCATTGTGGGGTTTCTTACAAATTTACTGATGGATGTGGAAATATGAACAAACACTTGGAAAGACATAATGTCGTTGAAATTTGACTTGATACAACGCAAACTCAAATGGCCAAGTACACATCATCTACTAGAAGTACAAGTTCTTTAGATTTATTTAAATTTTCTTATGCTAAAAACAGAGAAGAATTTGCTAAATTAACTTGTATGACACATCTTTTTTTAAGTTTTGGTGAAAAAGTTACTTTTACTAATTACGTTCAGAATGCTTTAAATTCTGTTGCTTGTTTAGGAGAGAATGAGCCAAGTTTTGTAAATTAAATGGTATTAATGCGATAAAATTTTCATGAGATGTTCCAACACTTTGGAATTCAACTTATTTTCTTTTTATGTCAAGTTCTCTAATACAAAGATGCATTGTGTAGTTTTTTCTCAACATGTTCAACATATCACAATTTTTCCTAGTCAATGGGATATTTGTGAAAAAATTTAGAAATTTTAAAAGTTTTTAATGATGTTACAATTTTTTTAGCGGAGTTTATTATCCAACATCACATTTATTTCTTGTTCAAAGTTTTAATATTGTTGGTACTCTATTTGAGAATGTTGATAGTTATGATCCTAATGATATTATTTTGCTTGAAGCTATTATTGTTATGAAATAAAAATGGTTGCATTATTTTAGAGACATTCCACTATTTTATCTTATTGCCATGGTTTTTTTTTTTTTATCATAGATGTAAAATATAAGGTTTGAATAGTGCCTTATAAACTTACTATGAATATTTAGAAATAGCTGATGAAATTGATATTACAAGAATACTAGCTAAAATAAAAATTAATTTAAATAGTTTATTTAATGATTATGTTAGTAGATATAACTTGCAATTCGTAGGACAATCTAATAGTAGCGAACCTGTAATATAATCAAGACTTAGCGTAGATAATCGTTGGTTACTACAACGAAATAAAAATATAGGGATAACACGACTAACAATCCGGAATTAGATAATTATTTATCTACCAATTTCGAGTTTCCTACTGAAAGTTTAGTGAATAAATTTTTTCAAATCCTTGAATGGTGGAACCGACATCAAAATGTATATATTGTATTATTTACTAAAGAGTTACTGGCCGCACCTGTTTCCACCATTGCGGTTGAGCAAGCCTCCAGCATGTGAGGCAGTATATTGGAAGCGAGACGATCTTCATTATATCCAAACACTTTAGAAGCAATAGCATGTGTGGATGATTGGACTCGAGCTGATATGAGGCAGCAAGAAGCTGCCCCCAATATTTTTGAAGACTTGTTCGATAATGCATCTACAAGTGCAAGGGGAACGATAGATGAATGATCAACATACACTGATAATGATGATTGATGATGATTTTAATTCTGTAAATTTCAATGAGGAACTATCTTAAAATTATAATGGAACTACGTGAACTTTGATTCCTCCCACCCCTGGAGGATACGTAGACAACTTAATTTTTTAAAAATTTAAGTTCAACCTCTTTAATTTAATAATTTTATTTTAAATTTTATTTAGATAAGAATTTTATTTATAATTTAATGTAATTCAAATTCGTAATTTTAAATAAATTTTTTAATTTCATATTTTTAAAAACATGTATTATTAAAATTTGAAAAAAAAATTAAACCGAATGGAACAAGAACCGGAATTGAACGGTTCGATTCCGATTCCAGTTCCATATTTGAGTGGAACTGGGAACTGTCTGGTTTGGTTTCGATTCGGAATCGAACCGGACCGATAGCCGGGTCTAAGCAGCCAAAGAGGTGGAAAAGGAAAAAACAAGAAAGATAACGAGGCACCCATGCCGTGACTAGAGATGGCAGTAGGTAGGATTTGGTACAGGTTTGCCATTACCAAATCCACACCCGCATATGTAAATAAATTACCAAACTCACACCATACCCGCTGCTAGGAGTGGGCGCGGTTCGGTTTGGTTCTGTTTTTGCTAAAAACCGAACCAAATCATATTTTACGGTTCGATTTTTTTAACTCTCAAACCAAACCATTAAATAACGGTTTGGTTCAGATTGAAAATTTTTTAAACCAGCGGTTTACAGATTTGTTCGGTTCGGTTTACAGATTATTCTACTTAAAAAAAATTCATCCACTTAAGTGAAGACAAAAAAAACTAGTCTAGCGACCAAATAGTATGAAGTGCTACGGTGTAAGATGTGACTCCAGAGAACACATGCACTCAATAGAGGATTAAAAAATGAGGCACAATTAATTCTTGTATTTTTTAAAAATTACCCGATTAATTATGCTACCATCATTCTAATTAAGTGACAAATCCTACAACTTACTTTCAAGAATAAACCATAAAACATAAAATTTAAGAATAAAATTATTAACAAATAAATTTAAGAATAAAAGTATTAACAAAAAAATATATTAACAAAAAAATTAAGAATAAAAGTATTAACATACTAATAAAAAGTAAACATAAAGTAAAATTAAAAGAAAAATGCAAATCTTTTTATAAAAATATATAATTTTTAATTATAACGGTTTGGTTTGGTTTAATAGGTGCGGTTCAATTTAACATCTGAACCGAACCGTAAACCATTTGGGGTGGGCCAATCCGAACCGCAAACCGAAAAAGTTAGAAAAAAAACCGTAAATTCGGTCCGGTTTGGTTCGGTTCGATCGGTTTTTTTGCCCACCCCTACCCGTTGCGGGTTTTTAATTTTTATTACCAAACCCGCACCCATATATAAAAATAAATTACCAAACTCGCATTGGTACCCAACGGATTTTTTGCGGGTTTTTAAAATATTGAATTCCCTTATGCTCTTAATCATACAATCTTTTAATTAAATATTGATACTTTTTCATAACATACAAAAAAATGTATTTGACAGTTTATAAATTAGGACACATAAATAAAAATTTAAAATATTTATAACATAATGTCAAATTCATATTATCACAATTACATCCATGAATCACGAGCTGAATATCATTCATTATGTTAAATTCATATCATCAAAATTATTGAACCATGACCAAAAGTAATTCAAAAATATTAAGAGAGAGCACTTCAAAAATTGCCAGTTAGCGAGTCTTTTTACATGAGGGATTTTCTTGCCCTAAAGATTTAAAAAAAATAATAAGTTTGCGGGTAGCGGATACCTGCAGTGGGTATCCCCTGGTTTTGCTTAATTATCAAACCCGAACCAAACCAGTAGCAGGTTTTGTTTTAAATTACCAAATCCGCACCAAATTCGCTTAAATATTTACCAAATCCTACCTTTTACGGGTGAGTTTTTACGGATTTGTGAGTTTGTGGGTGAAATTACCATCCCTAGCCGTGACTAGACCTGGCCACGGTTCCGGTTCGAAACCGGAACCTAACCGGAACCGTAAGGTTCCAACAGGAACCCTACCCCAACGGCTACTAGTCGTTGGGGACAAGTTTTGCTGGATTTTAATTATTTTCGATTTTTTTTATATAATTAAAAAAAAATTTCGCCCCCAAATATGTGAATATATCAACAACCACAAGCAATTCTTCAAAAAAAAAACCCCAAATTTCAAAAAAAAATACTAGAAATAAAAGAAGATATAACCTGAGATTACATGAAGTTTGGTCCCTAAATAAGAGCTATCTCACGCGCAATAGAGGTTTGGCGAGTTGAGGGAAGAAGATCTGAAAGTTTTAAAGAGGGGGAATGAGGAAACGATAGAGAATGAGAAAAATGGAGATGAGATGTGATGAAAATAGGCTTCAGGAAGTGATTTAGCGAGGCTAGGGATGAAGATTTGAATGTTTGGTGAGTGAGAAATAGAGAGAAAATACGAAGGAAATGAGAGAAATGAAGGATTTTATGGGTTGTTGTTTTTAGGCCTGGAATCGTGTACTCGTCGCTACGTAGAGGAATGCGCGTCGCGATGCACATCCCTTAAAATTGAGGATCTTCTCGTGTTAGGTTTACACGTTGCGACGCATAGAGTTTACGTGTCGCGACTTGAAAGGCTTAGCAGAGTGCCACATTCTTTCTCATTTGCGTCGGGACGTGGGCATATTGTGTCGCGACGCCGATTTTTTTTTTCGTAAAATGAGAATCCTTCGGTGAACATATCCAGTAAGACCCGTTCAAGAGTTGACTCCTTACTCTGCCATCTTTGATGAATTGAATTTTTATCTTCGCGATTTTGTCAAATATTATTCCGTGATAACCCCGTTTTCACTGACTTGCTCTGCCTTAAGTGTTTCATCTGTGCTTTTTCCTACAAAAATAACACACAAAATTAAAATTCTAAAATATGTGTACACACAATAAATAAAAATAAAAATTTGCATGGGTTGCCTCTCTGCTAGCACTAAATTTATCGTCTTCAGCCAGACGTGTATGAAGATTGTCGTTCAAGGAGACTTCAGTGTGGTTTTGGACGTCCTGGAAACGACAATGCCATGTGCGTTGCTTTTCCAGCATCTTTTCCAATAATGTGGTGGCCAAAAGAATTTTATCTCATTCAGTGCTCGTGTCACCTTCTTGAACTTTATTGCACCAGTGGTTCCTGAAAGAAAAGAAAGAACATTAGGAGGTCTCGTATGATACTTCACTTTGAATGGTTATGATATTCTGTGAAGATTCTGGGTGGTGTCTTCGATATGTACTCCCCACTACTGTGATGTCTCAATTGGTGTCATGAGATTCTCATTATACTCCCATATTTACCATATATCTTGTTCCATCATTTTTTCACAAATGTATTTTAACATTTCTGCATTCAGCTTTTTATCCGAAATCTGCGTAATGCATGTTCCATAAGTTTCAACCTGAGGATGTAAAGATATGTATGTTTGTAGGCCTTCATCCTCCATGGTTAGTATGAACGGTTCATGTAGCTCTTCTGCTTGTTTCTCCTTACAAATGAAATCAGCGACTAGACAATTATCTAGATCAAATTGAGATTTTGTTTGTTCGGCCTCCCAAACTGATACCTCTGACTCTTGATACTGCTAAGCCTCTTCCCATGTTAAGGTATCATCGTGAAATCTTTGGTACTCAAAGGCTTCATCAGTGTCATCTGAAATTGCTCCTTGAGATATGTAATTCAGGTTGTCAGTTAATTGTTCTATTTGATTTGTCAGCTTCTGTATGAATTCTACTTGATTCTGAAAATGTGCATCAAATTTAGCTTCCCGCTTTTTGAGCATCTCCATCAACTGTTCTACCTCTGATGGTTCTGGTTCTTGATGAAGATTATAAGTTGATGGTAGATAAGATGGATAATAAGATTCTGTGAAATATGTGGGTTTTGTGTATAAAGTGTTCGGTTTTATGCTATAGAGCTTCATGTATTGTAAAATGAAATTGATTATTGTAATAATAATAAATGCATTATTCATTTATCAAAGTTTTTTGATTAAAATCGCTTATTGTCCAATTGTCTTGTTTACCTTGATTACTTTTGTACCGTAAGAGTTAGTGTATGTTTGATGTACAAGAGGATTTAAATTTGGAGTTAGTAATCTAAATAGTCCATAGAGAGCAAACAAATATGGTACTTTGTTTGTGGTTTATCTATAGCTACGATCCATTCTATATTTCTATGACGATCTTGATCTGGGTTCGTTCATGTGGTGTATGGGAATGGAGGCACCTTGTATGATGTGATCATATAGGACTAGACTCAGATAAAAAAGTATATCTTTTAATATCCGTTAATCAAAGAAATTCATTTTATCTACTAGATGGTCATATATGGATTAATCTTAATCCTGAGTGTACTACGAACTCCTGCATGTCAGACTATGTCCTTTGATTTACTATGATGAGGTTGGTGTAGCAGTCCCGACCAATAACTACGTATTTTGGGGATATAGTTTGGTGTGTAGCTGGGAACGTTTTACATAGATATGGAATTTACTCCTTCTTTTGAGAAGCGGAAGAATATCTCTTTTAAGAGTTGATTCGGGACTTGACCAATTTGAGCGCTCAACTTTCCTATTATGAATAGAAAGTATTATAATCATAATTATTATAAATTAATTGTACATTATAGAATCAATGGTGATTAAGAGACAAAATATTTAGAGGGGTATAATGGACTTATGCCACAGCTTTATTTATATGATATTCGTGAATGGCGATATCCATATGTAGTGACTATATCGATGGAAACCGAATTGTTCGACTTGTATTTTCCATCTACAGTGACATGAGTTCTACTTCGAATTTTTAGTGGAATAACGCGAAGTTAATAATTTGAAATATTTAATTAAAGAGTTTAATTAATATTTCGGGATTATTGGAGCTCAGAACCGTAGGTCCATTTGGTCCCCGTGCTAGCTCGATTAATTATCGAAAACCTACAATAATTAGATTATAATATGCTCATATTATATTTAAATATTAATAATATGATTAATAATATTTTTATCATAAATGAAAATAATATTAAACTAGTTTAATATTATGTTTTCCAATATTTTTGATGATGATATAATCAAATAATAATTATAAGATAATTATTACATCATTAATATTATGAGATAATTATTACATCATAATTGTTGGTGTGTACGGTTTCTATCTCACTAGTTTCTAATGTATTAAGATTATGCTCGGCTAAAAACATATTCTTTATTAATACCAGTGGATTATTAGTGATCTAACCAATTTTAACTCTTAAAATTTTATTCACTAATCATGATTAGTCTCCACTAACCAATTAACTTAATTAAACTAATTTAATCAAATTTCCTTAAGTGATCTAATCCATATTAACTTTTAAAATATTAGTCCACTTATATGTTTTAAAATTTAGAATTCAACGAACGGACCAAATGCCATTAAATCATTTAATTGATAAAAGCACATTATTTATTCCCAATGTATGTGGTATTGTATCTCGAATGCATACCAAATTACAGTCCATTTGGAATCGGCTATGGAATTTACATCCGGGTTTCCATCCGATATACCAAGGAAAATAATGTACTCATAAGGTCTATTTGTATTTAAACTTGAATTCACAATTTTTAAACCTTTAAAACAATTAATCTTATTAATCAGTTTACATGCATCTTATATTCTTATTTAACTTTTAAATTTATATAAAATCATATTTTATGACTTGAATATCATGCATGTCTACATGTTATGGCATGTGAAAATGCAAGAGTAGACACCCTAGGCGATATGATATGTTAATAAACATTTTAAAACATATATGTATCCCAGGCTGGGCGTCGCGACTCCCACTGGTGGGCGTCGCGACTCGCAGAATTACAGAAACTGGAAAGTTACAGAGACCTGCGTCGCGATGCGCGCGAGGCAGAAGCAAACAGTTGCCTCTGGAATGTGCAGCGTCGCGACGCACGAAGGTGTGCATCGCGACGTGCCCTGGTTTCCAGGGGCTGTAATTTCTCAAATCATACACATTTCAAATTGCGTTAACCGGGCTCATATTTTTCTATACTAATCTAATTAGTACAATAAATCCAAGGCATCCATTGGTCTTCAAATCATGCTCCATGATGTAATAATTATCTTATAATTATTATTTGATTATCTCATAATCAAAAATATTAGAAACATAATATTAAACTAATTTAATATTTTTTTCATTTGTGACAAAATATATTATTAATAATATTAATAATATAAAGTGAGTATATTATTAGACATATCTAATTATATTAGGTTTGCTACAGTTAATCGAGCTAGCACGTGGACCAAATGGACCTACTGTCCCGAGCTCCAATAATTCCGAAATATTAATTAAACTCCTTAATCAAATATTACAAATTATTAACTCTGCATTACTCCACTAATAAGTTGAATTTGAACTCCCGTTACCGTAGATGGAAAATATAAGTTGAACAACTTCGGTGTCCATCGATATAGTCACTACATAAGGATATATCCATTCACGAATATCTCATAAATAGAGTCGGGTCATAAATCCGTTATACCCCTCTAAATATTTTATCTCTGAAGTACATGGATTCTATAATGAACAATTAATCCATAAAAATTATGAATATTTAAAAATTCTATTCGTAATAGAAAAATTGAGCGCTCAAATTGTTCAAGTCCCGAATCAATTCTTAAAAGAGATATTCTTCTGCTTCTCGAAAGAAGGAGTGAATTCCATATCTATGTAAAATTTTCCTAGCTACACATCAAACCATATCCCCAAAATACGTAGTTATTAGCTGGGAATGCTACACCAACCTCACCATGGTAAATCAAAGGACATAACCTGACATGCAGGAGTTAGTAATACACTTAAGATTAAGATCGAATCCATATATAACCATCTAGCAGATAAAATAAATTTCTTCGGTTAATGGATATGAAAAGAAACTCGTATTTATTTGAGTCCAGTCCTATATGATCTCATCATACAAGGTGCCTCCATTCCCATGTCACTACATGAACGATCCCGGATTGAAGTTGTCATACAAGTATAGAATGGACCGCAACTATAAATATACCACAAACAAAGTACCCTCTTTGTTTACTCTCTATGGACTATTTAGATTACTATCTTCCGACTTAATTCCTCTTGTACATCAAACATACACTAAGTCTGAAAGTACAAGAACAAGGTAAACAAGACAATTAGACAATATGCGATTTAAATCAAACAACTTTTATCAATGAATAATGCATTTATTGTTATTACAATAATCAATTCTGTTTTACAATATATGAAGCTCTGTGGCATATATCCCAATAATCTCCCACTTGTTAGTAGGGATGTCTGGTGTTCTTACTGTAAAGCATGAGCCAATAGCTACAACATCCATGATGATGTAGTCATTGCAGGACATGTTTGGGTATCATTCAGAGCGGTAACGTCATGATGCCTTAGTCTTAGTGGTGACCACGAAGATGGAGGATGGGACATCCATCGAAAAGAACGTCTTAAGGATGATGACCTACTTCAATGCGGCTGCCCATAGTCAGGTGACCATAATAATGAGATTTCTTTCGAAGCGTTTTTTGCAGTTTAAGAGCAACTTTATTATGAACATGTTGATTTTCCCCCTTATATAACTATTATATATGCTCACCTCTTTGGAGTCCATACCGATGAATCCTTGTAAGCCTAGTGGAGAGGCGAGTATTGCCGAGTCTTTCAAAACTGCAAAGAAAAAAACACTAGTAAGGCTAAGGTTATAACTACTTAATATATGGAAAGATCTTGCTGAAGGTAACTTTACCATGAGAGTCAGGACATGGAATGCTGTTTCAGTAAAAGCAGTGAGAGTTATCAGTTTTCAATATTCAAATTAAAGTTATTTGAATTTAAACAAATTATTGTTTATTCCTATTTTTGTCATAGAGATTTGATTTTTATTTCAAAGATATTGCATGATGGTTTCCATTTTATTTAATAATAATAGTTATTATTTCAAAAATGGATTACCTATATGCAAAGGAAACTAGGAGATAACTTGTATGTGTTAAGATTGTTAACACATAACTCACTGCTCAATACTGAGATGTTTAAGGTTGAAAAACCTAAAACTAAACACCAAATGATTTCTCACAATAACACATATATGTGGCACCTTAGACTTGGTCACATTAGTCTTGACCGGATAGATAGACTAATTAAGAATGAAGTTTTAAATTAGTTAAAACTTGGTACTTTACCTGTCTGCGAATCCTGTCTAGAAGGCAAAATGACTAAAAGACCTTTTACTGGAAAATGGATAAGAGACAAAGAAACACTTGAGCTAATACATTCAGATGTTTTTGTATCGATTCTTTTATGATTTATATATAGGAAGCATTAGGACATGGATCTTGGGGGAAAATTGATGTGTTTTGGGACCATACGGACACATCAGAAGCACATAAGAAAACAGAAAACACAGAAATTGGCAAGCTAGGAAAATCAATTGGCATCGCGGCACCCACTTTCAGTTGTCGCGGTGCCTCCTCAGCATTCCCTCATATATTATGGTCGAAATATTGGCACCGTGGAGCCCACTTTACGGTGCCGCGGCACTACGCAGACCCCAAGAAACACAAATTCTTAGGGTTTTACATGCATAAGGACTCGAATACTTTATTATAAATACACAAGTTCATCCAAAACCCTAGAAAAAAGGGAGGCTAATACACAACATAAAGACACAAAACACATATTCTTAGAGAGATCCATGAAAGAGGATTGAAGAGCGACAATAGGAGACGAAGATGCTGACGTCTGAAGAGGAAGAGATTTGATTCGGGTTTAATCATATAGTTTCTTTCTTCAACTCTAATGATTTCCATTATGTTCATGGCCATGTTTTCATTGTTTTTATCTTTAGTCATGAATTAACTCAATATTTCTAGAGGATGATGTAACTAATGCTTGAACCTATGTATTGATTGTCAATTTAATTATTATGAAGTTATTATATAGTTTATTTGTATTCTCTTGCGTTTAATGCTTCTTATTTGTTGGCCACAAATTGAGATGATGCATGTTTAGAATCTATCGCTCGGGAGAGAGGGATTTTGAATAGGATCTAGAGAATATAACTTAGGAGTTTTATAGAGTTTGGGAGAATCTATAGTTTCTTTGAAGTCATGAATACAGAATCACATAACGTAATGAGTTATTGATTACTAGATTTTTATGGGGATATTGAAGTCTGTATTTGATAATATTTTCACTATTGCTCGGGGAGAGAGAGTGGAATACTTTAGGATTATTGACTTATAAACAATGCAACGGAATAAGGATTGATTGGCATAACAAATACATATGGGATAGTTAGGTGAATTCAGACTCTAGAATCTCTCTCGTATTGGTTTCTCATACTTAGATATTTTCATATCTTATTTATTTAGTTTAATCTTAATTAATTATTTTCTAAATAAAGTTAGGTTTACTAATTATAGTACTTAATGTGAGTTGAACACAATCCCTGTGGGTTCGACACTCTTCACTCATGTTTACTAAAATGTGACATCGTACATTTGTGGTACGATATAAAATATCGCAACACATTTATTGACGATTATTCCAGATATGGGTATGTTTACCTAATTGAGCACAATTCAGATACATTTGAAAAGTTCAAAGAATATCATACTGAGGTTGAGAACCAATTAGGTAAAAACATCAAAATTCTATGATCAGATCGTGGAGGAGAACACATTGATAGACATTTCGAGGAATTCTTTGTTGAGCATGAAATTATTTCACATATCACAACACCTGGAACACAGGATATATCATGAATGAGATCAATGTTTAGTTATAGCACTCTACCTAGTTCATTCTGGGGGTATGTATTGGAAACTGCAATGTATATCATGAATGTAGTTCCTTCTAAGTCTATTCTTAGGACTCCCTTAGAGTTGTGGAATGGTCATAAAACTAGTTTGTGACATTTCTGCATATGGGTGTGTCCAGCACATGTGCTGAAGAACAAGACTACTAAGTTGGAACCACGTTCACATGTGTGCCTATTTGTAGGCTATCATAAGGAAACTGAGGGTGGATTCTTTTATAATCCAGAAGATGATAAAGTATTTGTATCGACAAAATGCTACATTTCTTGAGGAGGATTATATGAGAGAATTCAAGCCTCGAAGTAAAGTGTTACTTGAGGAGTTACTTGCTGGTACGACCAACTATTGTCAAATATTGAAAAAGACATAACATCTTCGGCATCTGAAAGTCAGATGTAAGTTTATCAGAATACCATACCACCTAGACGCAGTGGGAGGGTTGTGAGATAACCTGAACGCTATCTAGGAAATGGTGAGGTGCAAATTATTGCATCTTGTGATGGTATAGATGATCCATTGACCTATCATAGTGCAATGTAAGATACTGATAAAGATGAATAGCTCAAAGCCATGAACCTTGAGATGAAGTCTATGTACTCTAACTCAGTCTTAGAGCTTGTAGACCAACCTCATGGAGTAAAACCCATAAGTTACACAAGAGAAAAAAAGGAATAGATGAGAAAGTACAGACTTTCAAGGCTAGCTAATAGCAAAGGGTTATACCCAAAATGTGGGAGTTGATTATGAAGAAACTTTCTAGCTAGTAGCTATGATTAAATCCATCAGGATTCTTATTTCCATTGCCGCATATTATGACTATGATATTTGGTAAATGGACGTCAAGACTGCATTCTTGAATGGCAATCTTGATGAAAGTATCTATATGGTACAACCAGAGGGGTTCATAACCCAGGGTCAAGAGTAAAAAGTTTGCAAGTTGAAAAGGTCCATTTATAGGCTTAAGTAAACATCTAGATCTTGGAACATAAGGTTTGATACTACGATCAAGTCTTATAACTTTGAGTAGAATATTGATGAGCCTTGTGTCTAAAAGCGCACCATTGATGGGAATGTGATTTTCCTTGTGTTATACGTCGATGATATTTTACTCATTGGGAATGATGTAAAGATATTAGCGGACGTGAAAATCTGGCTAGCTAACCAATTCCAAATGAAAGATTTGGGAGAGGTAAGTTATGTACTTGGGATCCAGATCATTCGGGATCGCAAGAAATGACTGTTAGCAATGTCACAAGCATCCTATATCGATAAGATTCTTGTACGATTTGGTATGCAGAATTCCAAGAAAGGTAATTTATCTTTCAGACATGAAATTCATTTGTCTAAGGAACAGTCTCTTAAGACACCTCAAAGAGTTAAGGAGATGAGACATATACCATATGCTTCAGCAGTTGGAAGTATTATGTATACTATGTTATGCACGAGACCAAACTTCTATTTTGCAGTGGGAGTAGTCAGTAGGTTTCAATCCAACCCAAGATTAGATCATTGGGTAGCGGTGAAACATATTCTCAAGTATCTTAGGAGAACGAGAAATTATATGCTTGTATATATAAGTCAGAATATGATTATGAGAGGATAAACTTACTCTGATTTTCAGACGGATGTTGATTCTAGGAAATCAACATCTGGATCAGTGTTCACCCTACGTGGTGGGGTTATAGTATGGAGGAGCATAAAGTAATCTTGTATTACTGAATCCAACATGGAGGCTGAATATGTAGCAGCTTGTGAATTAGCTAATGAAGCAGTCTGGCTTTGTAAGTTCTTGGTAGATTTGGAAATTGTTCCATATATGGATAAACCATTCACACTTTATTGTGATAATAGTGGTGCAATGGCGAATTTCAAAGAACCAAGAAGCCACAAGAGGGGTAAGCATATTGAGAGAAAATATCACTTCATCAGGGAGATAGTGCAGAGATAAGATGTCGCTGTCAAAAAGATTCCATCAACATAAAACCCGGCTGATCCATTTTTTCAAATACCTTATCGGCTACAGTTTTTTAAGGTCACCTAAAAAGTTTAGGACTACATGACATGTTCCATTTTCTATAATTCAAGTGGGAGATTGTTGGGTTTTATGCCCTAAAGCTTCATGTATTGTAAAACAGAATTGATTATTGTAATAATAATAAATACATTATTAATTTATTAAAGTTGTTTGATTTAAATCGCATATTGTCCAGTTGTCTTGTTTACCTTAATTACTTTTATACCTTCAGACTTAGTATATATTTGATGCACAAGAGAATTTAAGTCTGAAGTTAGTAATCTAAATAGTCCATAAAGAGCAAACAAAGAGGGTACTTTATTTGTGGTTTATCGATAACTGCGGTCCATTCTATATTTGTATGATGATCTTGATCCGGGTTCATTCATGTGATGACATGAAAATGGAGGCACCTTGTATGATGTGATTGTTGGTGTTGGTGCTCAGAGCGCCAATCCGGACCGTCTTTATGTCTGATTCTTGAATACGAACATCCCCTTATTCCATAATATTACTTATTTATGGTTGCACCTCTTGTTCTTATATACGTATTCGATCTGATTACGATTATATTGAAACTAAATGTGGTTTAGTGATATGAATATATTAGACAAAGGCCCGATAATATATAATGCAGTACACAGTTACAAAGTTAGTTTGTAATTGACATTGGGAAGTGTCACTGCTATATGATTATTATCAAACATAGTTCCTGGTCAAGATTTGCTAACACGGGTCGGTTAGTCAAATCCGTTGAGACCAGTACATGTCGTATATCGAGACTTGGTCCGATGGTTTATCCCAATGAACCATGAGTCTATGGAGACTTGTATAGACGTGTAGGTGTTTATAGTGGATAAACACTGAACGGCTCACCGAAGATTCTTAATGGATGGTACACCAACGTCAATAAGAATCTTCTCGGGTTGAGTAGCATAGTGGTCATTCGACTTGAGACACCACTGTGGATGTATGAGACATCCTCCACACTTAGATGGCAGTCACGTCACCGATCTATTTAGATCAGACCTCCGTCTGTTCGTTGGGTGTGGATCGATCCTCAGGATATCCTGTGTGTGTCGAGATAGGATCCGTCAGTTCTGTGTACAGAGCATAGGTAGTCCATATATATTTAGCAGTCTGTTAAATCTGTGGCCACAGTATACATCGGAAGTAAGTTCCGAGTGTTATTTAAAGATTGCTAATAGATACGTCGACGGGATAATACCTATAGAGATTTGACGTTTACATCTATATCTCTGGGATTATCTGGATACCTGTGACGGAGGGATTATACGTATGCAATGACCTCGACCTGTATGATTCAGCTAGTTTATCCGTGATCGTCATAATCTACGGGTGGATAGATTATGCACATGAAATTGGATTTCGTGACGGATATACCTGAATCTAGAGAGTCTCAATAATGAAACATACTCGTAGAGCACTAGAGCAACATTTATGAATAATGATGATTATTTATAAATCGTTTAATCGTTAAACGAAAAATACATGCAAACGGGACGAACCGTCATTTCCTAAATTAATGTGTGTTTGTATTTAATATATGATATTATTAAATACACATTAATAAATAGTCAAATAAAGGTATTTGACATATATCATTAATATATGTATTTGAGATATTTATGGTAAATATAATACATATATTTGATATATTTATATTTAATTAATTAATTAATTATTTAATTGTTAAATGATTAATATAATTAAAATATAAATATATCACCAAATGATAAAGTTAGGAAATGATTATAAGTTGCAATTGTTGACTTATACATTAAAGGAAAAGGTTGTCAAATTGATTTTGACTTCTTAAGATATTTGTTCAAAATTGTTTGAAAATGAAAATATTTTTTTCCTTTATTTTTCATTAAATTCGGCCATAACACTTAAATATAAGAGTTATATTTTTCTTAGTTGCATTTGTTGACTTAATTAAATATCTAATAAAGTGTTATTTGGATATTTATGCAAGTTGACCAAATGTAAAGTGAAATGAAATTGAAATTACAAAACTTGTATTTCCTTTAGTGAATTTCGGCCAAGGCCATTTTGATACAAGTATATATTGTTTTTTCATTTCATTCTTCATAACCTAATACACTTTAAAGAAAAACTCCATTAATGGAAGCAAAGGAAGCTTGTGAGAAAGAAAGAAGAAATCAAAGAAAGCTTGGATTTTAGTGAGTTTTTCCAACTTGCTATTAGAAAGGAAAATGTTCCTTAGGATCTAGGCTTTAACATATGATGTTCTTAGGTTATTTATTTCTTTATTCCTTGTGTTTTTGTTGATGGAAGTTTGGATGGAAGTGTTGAGCATGTATGATGAAGGAAGGTTGTGACTATTGTAGTTATAACCTTTCTTTTAAGGTTTTGGAAACCATGTTGCTAATCTAGAGTTGTTGACCCACTCTTAGATGACCTAGATTTGATCTTGAGTTGTTTCATTGTGTTGAGACTTTGATTGGATGGAAGAAAGATGATTAAAGTAATTGATTTAACCAATTTGGTCTAATTTGTCCAATTTGAAGAAATTGAAAAATTAGGGTTCATGACCAATTCCAAATTTGGGGCTTTTCATATATGTTGTGTATTTGTGTGTGTATATGATGCATATAAAGTTTCATGGTCATTGGATTACATCTTGATGTGTTTTGATGCATGAAATGACAAAATGCACAAATGTGCACCTTGGAGGGGCATTCGGCCAAAGAGTCAAACTTTGGGGATTATGGTGTTTTGATGTTTTGAACATGCTAAGTTCATCTTAGAAATGATTTAGAATCATTCAAAATTGATTAGATCAATTTCGGACTAAAATGGACAAAATACCAATGTAATGGCATTTCGGTAAATTCACTTGAATATGATTCATTTGAATTTTATTTCATAATTTGATTATTGGAATGTTAAATAAATATGTTTATTTAATTAATCCGAGAAAAAGTTTTGAAATCGTAAAAATACGATTTTTCCACCGCTTCCGCTGCATTACCGGATTCTGCCCCAAAAACCCCTACAAAATGGTATCAGAGCGAGTCTGATTCTAGGCCTCCATAAATTAATTAGCTTGTTTTATTCAATGTTTAATCATGTTTTCTTAACTTTATACATGCATGTTATAATCTAATTTGATTATATTTAGGGTGTATGACACTTAATGGAATATCCCCAAGGGGTGTGGCTTGGTGGTGTAGGGTCCAGGATCTCATCTTGAGGTTCTGGGTTCGAATCCAGGGGGTGCACTTCTTGTAAGAGCCTGGGATAGCCGGTGGTTTTACCTGCGTCGCGGCCCAGAATGGGTGGTTTGGTGGCGGGGTTTCCATCGTTTCCAAAAAAAAAATAAAAAAATAAGGTTTTAAAGTAACTAGTATTTGGAATACTTGTTTCTTGGTCCATCTTGTCAATACGGTTTATAAATATCTTTTCGTTGACTACATCCGAGACCGTGCCTCTGCTGTGAGGATGTAGCTGATAGAAATTTATTTATGCCGAATGTATATTAGATACTAGATAAATTCAAGCGAAAGTGGAATCCTGAACGTGCCCTAGCTGTCAGGGTTACGCAAGTAACTTGAGTATATCATTGACAAGTTTAACCTTGGTACGTCTCCTTGTGGGCCTGCCTTCGCAGCGACAACGAGAAATGGCCAGGACCGGAACCTCGGAGTCACTAGTGAGTGATTGACAATTAGTTGTCTACCTGTGAATATACGTAGGCAAGACCGTGCCTCTGCTGTGAGTCGAAATATATTCATGGGGTCCTCTTCCCATTGTGGAATTCGATTTAATTATTGAATTCTCGTCTTTCCGTTGGGGATTACGGCATTACGTAAAAATAGTGGGAGGCACTACTAAGTTTAAAATATTCCATAACTTAGGCAGTGTATGCTATTATGGAAATTGCTGCTTGTTTGTTTCCTTATTCTATTGTTTATATAGAATTAAACTTTTATTTACTCCACACATATTTTGATATGTTATCTGACTTGACTCTTGGTTGCAGTTATTCTAGAATAGGTTCTAGATACTACTAGACTAGGATATTATTAGATTAGTCTAAACCATCGGGAACTATTGTTCCGATTTTCTTCAAAAATAAAGATGGTTAATGACTTAGTTTCTAAGTCACCACATATAATCTAGATAGATATCCCTTTTAGGATATAATACTTTAGAGACAATAGTTTCTTATGCAGTAAGAATTGACTTGAATTAGTTCATGTCTCGAGATTCTTGACTGGCATTAAGAAAGCCCTATTAGGTATTTGTTTATTTAGTAATGATGTTTCTAAGCTTTAATTACCTTTAGAGGTAATGTGTCTGACACAATTTGCTAATCAGTTATTTACAATTGTTGTGAATAGTTGAATGCAAATAGTAAAGCTAAAGAAAGGAGATGCGTATATTTGTGTATAGAAAATATTGATTTTCACAATACTACAACTATAGGTATTGGATACCAGATCTCCCGTCTAGTTATTTGAAATATTGGTTAACGATTGTTTTGATTTTTGATATCGGAACTTGCGACTATTGGATAGTCACTTGTTCTTTATAAACAATTGTTACATATTTTATAATAACTAGTAGTGTCATTGACGTAGAGATAAACATAAAGAGAAATTATTCGGTAAAGTAAATAATTTAGAACGGTGCTTTATGAATTTAATCACTTAAGTATTGGATGCTCAATCCGTATGGTAAAGGATGGTTTGATACTAGATCACACCACACATCCTTGTCCATTTAATGAATATTGTATTCAGGAAAGTGATTAAGATCTCGTTTAACCAATGATTGTCATTGGACCACCAAATTTATTTAACTGATACATAGGATGTATGTAGTTTAATAAATAATAATTGCTTAAGGTAGTTTTCTTTATTTCGTAACCTAGTTGATGAATTGTCATAACTTAGTTACGTGTTTCTGAAGGAACACATATTGAAAGTCTTGAAAGTATCAAGTACTTTCAATCCGTTCTGATGAAACATAGATTGAACATTTTTGACTTGTTCAAATATATTCAATCTAAAGGTTTTAGAGAATTGATCCTCAAAATTCATAACATGTCTTTGAACTGTTCAAAGATCTTTGATACGATCAAACGTATGAATTTAAAGCAATTAGTTCTAAGGTTATTTAGTGAATATGATTCATATTCAATATTATTCTTCCATGATTACATCTTGATGGAATTGAGTAGTGGGAGCAATCGAATCTTATATGATTTGATTCGTCTGATATTGAATGTTACCGAATTAGTTTCAATACTCTTGGGGTTATGCTCCAGTAACACTAATTCATCTCCTTAATTAATGTTCCATTAATTTCTACAGTTACATATATGATATGTATAGGTAGAAAATCCGAATCTTGAAAAGTTTAAGATTTGAATGTTTCTTTTATATAATAGTTATATAATGGAAATTACTTACACCTAAGAGGTATAAGTAAAAGTTTATCGTTTATTCTGTTTAATAGAATATTGTATTCTATTTAATAGAATATCTTTCCTACGATTCTAAGTAATAGAATTGTTTTATTACTTGGTGTGTAACATCAGATGTTAACTATTGTAGAAAAAGACTTGACTTATTGAAGTCAAATGTGAGAATGATAAATTATAAACGGAACTACGTAATTAATAAGATGAAACAACCCTTATACATCTTCCGTACAAGTCCAATAGGATAACAGAATCATTCACGAGTATTTGATACTTAATGGTTCCGTTGTTTTCTTACTGAAGAAAAATTATCCTATAACTTATAATGGAAGCGATATTTGATATCGATTCTGGAAGTTCACCATTGAACCATAGATCTAAGATTGTTCATAGCTTACTACGATCAAGTTTTGAACTTGATTAAGCTTTCATTATGAATTAGTTCATGATACGTGCTAATTGTTTGCGCAGCGAAAGCATTATGAGCTTATTAAAGGTTTGACCTTTACAGTATGACAGTGAGAAAAGTTATACTCAGTAATCTATTGTAGATTCTGAGAAAACTTATCTCTAGTCACACTAAATGAACAATTAAAGATATATTGGTTAATGTTGATAATAAATTGTATATTTTAGCTAAAGAATGCAAAGTGGCGTTTTTGGATGACTTATTCAGATAAGAGATCAGTTGTGATTTCCTATTTGAAGAGTTCATTCTGAAATGGCCCTAGAGTTTGTGTTCTGCTGAGATCGCAGTTTAGTGTGCTAGCTTACAGAGCCTATTGTAGACTCGGATAAGTCTTCCAGAAATATGTGTTCTCTATTTTGATCTCATCAGATTGTCTGATCTTGTCAAAGTATAGAGAATACATATGTGATTAGAAGGGTTAGTGGGAGCGTACATATTACTTTCTAGTGTTATATATCTTAACGACATTATCATTATTATAGTAATAATGAGATGTTTGTAAGGTAAAAGATTTACCTAAGTCTTCTTTACTCCGTGAAAGCAGTGGGAGTTGTCTCTGTTATATTTGATATAAAGTTTTATATATGATATGAAACTTGGAGACTTGTGAGATACTCCTATTAGTCGTACATTAGATATGATCTAATGAAGGACATAACAAGGCTATCTGTATGACAGTTAGTATAACTGTTCGACAGTTATTGTATGTCTTATACAAAGTATTCATCTTTCGTAAATGATGATTCCTTTTTTCGAAAGAGATATTGATTAGAATGTCTAAACAATATTATGTATCATTTGATGATGACATAGTGAATACTTTATTATGTGCGATTATCGATGTCGATTTAATCATAATTGTTACGAGTTATTTTGACATCCTATAGACCATAGGATGGATCTTGAAACACGTTCTTTGTGATCTTTGAGATATTAAGAACGAGTTTCTAATTCATGGAGAATATAGTCTGCAACCATTAGGGTCATATTAGTTTTGAGACTAATTATGACGTTAGACAGTCTACGTCATAAAGAGTCACAAAAGATGCAGTGGGGGTGTCACGAAGGATTCTACTATTTAGTGGAATCAAATGCAACTTTTGAAGTATTGACTTATGAAGTTGCATAGTGACCTTTTAAATTAGAAGCCTTTGAATTGTTATTGTGCATGCGGTTATCTTCATAGTATTTTGGATTTGATCCTTAAATACTTGGACAACTCAGTAGCAGTAGCACAATACTAATGTAGCATCAGAGTCATATTAATGTATAATCTAGATTCTACAAAATATGAATGATGCTGACTATGGGAAACGATGGAGTTTGTTTGACAAACTCAATATTTTATAGCGGACTTGTCTCTTGCCTCTTAAGTACTGGTGAGCTTTTGAGGGCCATGTGCATGTGATACACATTGAGACGTGTATATGATACCGTGGATTGGCACTAGAGCAAGTGGGAGAAATTGTTGGGGTTGGTGCTCAGAGCGCCAATCCGGACCGTATTTATGTCTGATTCATGAATACGAACATCCCCTTATTCCATAATATTACTTATTTATGGTTGTACCTCTTGTTCTTATATACGTATTCGATCTGATTACGATTAGATTGAAACTAAATGTGGTTTAGTGATATGTATATATTAGACAAAGGCCCGATAATATATAATGCAGTACACAGTTACAAAGTTAGTTTGTAATTGACATTGGGAAGTGTCACTGCTATATGATATTATCAAACATAGTTCCTGGTCAAGATTTGCTAACACGGGTCGGTTAGTCAAATCCGTTGAGACCAGTACATGTCGTATATTGAGACTTGGTCCGATGGTTTATCCCAATGAACCATGAGTCTATGGAGACTCGTATAGACGTGTAGGTGTTTATAGTGGATAAACACTGAACGGCTCACCGAAGATTCTTAATGGATGGTACACCAACGTCAATAAGAATCTTCTCGGGTTGAGTAGCATAGTGGTCATTCGACTTGAGACACCACTGTGGATGTATGAGACATCCTCCACACTTAGATGGCAGTCACGTCACCGATCTATTTAGATCAGACCTCGTCTGTTCGTTGGGTGTGGATCGATCCTCAGGATATCCTGTGTGTGTCAAGATAAGATCCGTCAGTTCTGTGTACAGAGCATAGGTAGTCCATATATATTTAGCAGTCTGTTAAATCTGTGGCCACAGTATACATCGGAAGTAAGTTCCGAGTGTTATTTAAAGATTGCTAATAGATACGTCGACGGGATAATACCTATAGAGATTTGACGTTTACATCTATATCTCTGGGATTATCTGGATACCTGTGACGGAGGGATTATACGTATGCAATGACCTCGACCTGTATGATTCAGATTTTATCCGTGATCGTCATAATCTACGGGTGGATAGATTATGCACATGAAATTGGATTTCGTGACGGATATACCTGAATCTAGAGAGTCTCAATAATGAAACATACTCGTAGAGCACTAGAGCAACATTTATGAATAATGATGATTATTTATAAATCGTTTAATCGTTAAACGAAAAATACATGCAAACGGGCCGAACCGTCATTTCCTAATTAATGTGTATTTGTATTTAATATATGATATTATTAAATACACATTAATAAATAGTCAAATAAAGGTATTTGACATATATCA
This sequence comes from Zanthoxylum bungeanum, assembly GCA_019454045.1. Classification (NCBI taxonomy): domain Eukaryota; kingdom Viridiplantae; phylum Streptophyta; class Magnoliopsida; order Sapindales; family Rutaceae; genus Zanthoxylum; species Zanthoxylum bungeanum. The sequence continues at coordinate 356,482 of SKCR01001240.1, forward strand.
TCAATATATGTATTTGAGATATTTAAAGTAAATATAATACATATATTTGATATATTTATATTTAATTAATTAATTAATTATTTAATTGTTAAATGATTAATATAATTAAATATAAATATATCACCAAATGATAAAGTTAGGAAATGATTATAAGTTGCAATTGTTGACTTATACATTAAAGGAAAATGTTGTCAAATTGATTTTGACTTCTTAAGATATTTGTTCAAAATTGTTTGAAAATGAAAATATCTTTTTCCTTTATTTTCATTAAATTCGGCCATAACACTTAAATATAAGAGTTAATTTTTCTTAGTTGCATTTGTTGACTTAATTAAATATCTAATAAAGTGTTATTTGGATATTATGCAAGTTGACCAAATGTAAAGTGAAATGAAATTGAAATTACAAAACTTGTATTTCCTTTAGTGAATTCGGCCAAGGCCATTTTGATACAAGTTATATATTTTTTCATTTCATTCTTCATAACCTAATACACTTTAAAGAAAAACTCCATTAATGGAAGCAAAGGAAGCTTGTGAGAAAGAAAGAAGAAATCAAAGAAAGCTTGGATTTTAGTGAGTTTTTCCAACTTGCTATTAGAAAGGAAAATGTTCCTTAGGATCTAGGCTTTAACATATGATGTTCTTAGGTTATTTATTCTTTATTCCTTGTGTTTTTGTTGATGGAAGTTTGGATGGAAGTGTTGAGCATGTATGATGAAGGAAGTTGTGACTATTGTAGTTATAACTTTCTTTTAAGGTTTTGGAAACCATGTTGCTAATCTAGAGTTGTTGACCCACTCTTAGATGACCTAGATTTGATCTTGAGTTGTTTCATTGTGTTGAGACTTTGATTGGATGGAAGAAAGATGATTAAAGTAATTGATTTAACCAATTTGGTCTAATTTGTCCAATTTGAAGAAATTGAAAAATTAGGGTTCATGACCAATCCAAATTTGGGGCTTTTCATATATGTTGTGTATTTGTGTGTGTATATGATGCATATAAAGTTTCATGGTTCATTGGATTACATCTTGATGTGTTTTGATGCATGAAATGACAAAATGCACAAATGTGCACCTTGGAGGGGCATTCGGCCAAAGAGTCAAACTTTGGGGATTATGGTGCTTTTGGTGTTTTGATGTTTTGAATATGCTAAGTTCATCTTTGAAATGATTTAGAATCATTCAAAATTGATTAGATCAATTTCGGACTAAAATGGACAAAATACCAATGTAAGGGCATTTCGGTAAATTCACTTGAATATGATTCCTTTGAATTTTATTTCATAATTTGATTATTGGAATGTTAAATAAATATGTTTATTTAATTAATCCGAGAAAAAGTTTTGAAATCGGAAAAATACGATTTTTCCACCGCTTCCGCTGCGTTACCGGATTCTGCCCCTAAAACCCCTACAGTGATCATATATGACTATACTCAGATAAAAATGAGTATCTTTTAATATTTATTAATCAAAGAAATTCATTTTATCTACTAGATGGTCATATATAGATTAATCTTAATCCCGAGTGTACTACGAACTCCTGCATGTCAGGCTATGTCCTTTGATTTACTATGGTGAGGTTGGTGTAACAGTCTCTACCAATAACTATGTATTTTGGGGATATGGTTTGGCGTGTAGTTGGGAACGTTTTACATAGATATGAAATTTACTCATTCTTTTGAGAAGCGGAAGAATATCTCTTTTAAGAGTTGATTCGAGACTTGAATAATTTGAGCGCTCAACTTTCCTATTATGAATAGAAAGTATTATATTCATAATTGTTATGAATTAATTGTACATTATATAATCAATGGTGATTAAGAGACAAAATATTTAGAGGGGTATAATAGACTTATGACCCGGCTTTATTTATGAGATATTCGTGAACGGTGATATCCATATATAGTGAATATATCCATGGACACCAAATTTTTCTGCTTGTATTTTCCATCTACAGTGACAGGAGTTCAACTTCGAATTTTTAGTGGAATAACGCGAAGTTAATAATTTGAAATATTTAATTAAAGAGTTTAATTAATATTTCGAGATTATTGGAGCTCGGAATCGTATGTCCATTTAGTCCCCGTGCTAGCTCGATTAACTATAGCAAACCTAATATAATTAGATTGTCTAATAATATGTTCACATTATATTTAAATATTATTAATATCATTAATAATATTTTTTTCACAAATTAAAATAATATTAAATTAGTTTAATATTCTGTTTTCCAATATTTTTGATTATGAGATAATCAAATAATAATTATAAGATAATTATTACATCATTAATAATTATGAGATAATTATTACATCTTAATTGATAATGCATAATTATGATATAATTATGACATCATTATTTGATAATGGTAAATGCATTATCAAGACAAGCCTTAATGGTTTGCCAAATCATCCACCAAGTTTTTGTTAATTAATCTTGACCTATTTACCTAACTTGTTCCATTATCAAATGGATTTGGTTGACACTCCACTCAAGTGTGTTGGCCATTTACAATTGATGGGATGAGTGGATGTTGGTGGTTGAAGTTGGAAAGAATAAATTCTCTATACTCTCCACTCAAATGTTGAGTAATCAAGAGTGTTAAGCAAAAACAAAAATTACACAAAAGAGAGTTAGAAAAAAAATTCAAACAAACTCAAAAGTTGTGAGAGAGTTTGAATATCAAGAATTTTTTTCTTAATAGTTAAGAGAGAAAAATTCTACTTGAGTTAGATATTGATCTATTTCATCTCATCTTTCCAAAGAGATTGTGACACATCATTTCTCTAAATAGTTTAGAGTTTGATATTTCTCTAAAACGTTTAGAGATTGATCTTTGAGAGTGAAGCCCACACTTCGGTTTGTTGGTTTGGAGATATATCTCGGAAGATCGGGTGGTTGATTCTATGGTAGAATCTCAAAGGAAATTCATCAAGTGTTTGGTGGAGTTCGACTTCAACAAAGGAGAAGGCAAAAAAAATTTTAAAGGTCCATACTGAAGGGGTTATTTAGGGGGTGAATTCGGGTAACGGCGGAAGCGGTGAAAATCCGATTTTCAGATTTCAAAACTTTTTCTCGGATTAATTAAATAAACATATTTATTTAATATTCCAATAATCAAATTATGAAATAAAATTTCAAATGAATCATATTCAAGTGAAATTACCAAATTACCTTATATGGTATTTTGTCCATTTTAGTCCGAAATTGATCCAATCAATTTTGAATGATTCTAAATCATTTCTAAGATGAACTTAGCATGTTCAAAACATCAAAACACCAAAAGCAACAAAAAACCCAAATATTAATTTCTTGGCCGAGAGCTTCAATTGGAGGGGCATTTGTGCCTTTTGTCATTTCATGCTTCAAACACATCCAAATGTATTCCAATCAACATGAAACTTTATGTGCATCATATACACACCCAAATGCACAACATATCTCAAAAGCCCCAAATTTAGAATAGGTTATTAACCATAATTTTTTCAATTTCCACAAATTGGGCAAATTAGGCCATTTACATTAAATCAAATGTTTCAATCATCAATCTTTCATCTAATTCAAGTCTCAACACAATGAAACAACTCAAGATAAAATCTAGGTCATTTAAGAGTGGGTCAACAACTCTAGAATAGCAACATGGTTTCCAAAAACCTTGAAAGAATGTTTACAACTACACTAGTTACATACTTCCATCATCATACATGCTTTACAATTTCACCAAAGCTTCCATCAACAAAAAACACAAAGAACAAAGAAAGAAATAACCTAAAGATATCATATATTGAAGCCTAGATCCTAAGGAACAATTTCCTTACTAATAGTAAGTTGGAAAAAACTTACTAAAATCAAGCTTCCTTGGATTTTCTTTCTTTCTCAAGCTTTCTTTAAGTTCCTTCAATGGTGTTTTGCTTTTGTGAAATGTGTATTAGTTAAACTAAATGAAAAGCAAATGAAAACAATATATACTTGTGAAAGAATGCCTTGGCCGAAATTATACACAAGCATATACACCAAATTTTCATTTCAATTTCATTTCAAATGCATTTAGTCAACTATAAATATCTAAAAACTTTATGGATATTTATTTTGGTCAACAAATGCAACTAACATCATTAACTTTAAATATCCTAACATAAGATATTTATATTTTAATTAATTTAATCATTTAACAATTAAATAATCAATTAATTAATCAAATATAAATATATTAAATATATGTATAATATTTACATTAAATATTAAAAACATATATTCAATTAGGATAAAAGTCAAATAACTCATTTTGACTATTAATTAATGTGTATTTAAATTAATCAAGTATTAAATGTAAATACACAATAATTAGGCAAATGACTATCTAGTCTCTTTAGCATGTATCTTGCGTTTAACCATTAAACGACTTTATAAATAATCAATATTATTTATTTATGTTGCTCTAGTGCTCAACGAGTTGTTTCATTATTGAGACTCTCTAGGTTCAGGTATATCCGTCACGAAATCTAATTTCGTGTCCATAATCTATCCACCCGTAGATTATGATGATCACGGATAATCTCGCTGAACCATACAGGTCGAGGTCATGGCAAATGTATAATTCCTCCGTCACAGGTATCCGGATAAATCCCAGAGATATAGATGTAAACGTCAAATCTCTATCGGGATTATCCAGTCGACTATTCTATTAGCAATCTCAAAAAAGAATGTTTAGAACTAGCTTCTAAACTTACCACGGGCCCATGGTTTTATCTGATTGCTAATCATATGGACTACCTATGCTCTGGTACACAGAACTGACGGATCCTATCTTGATACACATAGGACACCCTGAGGATCTATCTACACCCAACGAACATGCGGAGGTCTGATCTAAATAGATCGGTGACGTGACTGCCATCTAAGTGTAGAAGATGTCTCATGTGCCCACAATGGCATCTCAAGTCTAAGAATCACAAGTGCTACTCAACCCAAGAAATTCTTATTGACGCTGGTGTACCATCCATTAAGAATCTTCGGTGAGTCGTTCAGTGTTTATCCACTATAAACACCTACACGTCTATACTAGTCTCCAAGACTTATGGTCATTGAGAAACCATTGGAATCATATATTCCAGTATACGACATATACCGGTCTCAACGGGTTTACTATACTGACCAAGTAGTGTAAACCTTGACCAGGAACTATCTGAGAATGACAACGTCATGATACGACTCAATGTCCGTTGCGACGCTTTTGCAACTGTACCATGACTAATCATTCTAAGGTCATTACGTCTTTACCATATTAAAGATTAGATTATATTATAGAAACTGCATATATATTACTGATAATAACATTTTACAGAAGTATTTAACAAAAATACAACCGGGAATTGGCGCTCTGAGCACCAACCCTACACATACCAGAGCCGGTGCCCAAATATCCGCAACTTCAGCTGTTGCAAAGGAAAAGTCGTTTCCTACATAAAGGTCTTTGATAATTTTTCCACCCTGAATTATAGTTGAACGTGCAATGATTACTAGGGTGGTTACCATCACATACCTCACATCTTATTCTTCAGTCTTGAAATGGTTGAGCAAACGTTGTATTGTTTCCTCTCTGCTGATATCCACTGATAGTTGTTGGGCTGGACAACATGCCTCAGAAAACCAGACTGTGTCTTCCTGATATGAGGTGTATCTTCTCTCTTAAAATTCTTAATGCTTCCATCGCCCAATATGGATCTATTTTCAACCACTTGAAATAAAAGAAAAAAATGAAAAATGAAAAGATAAAAATAAAATAAAGAAAATTAGATACAAGTAAAGTAAATAGTTTCAAAACTAATAACGCAAGAAAAATAAAAAACCTGACAATGGTCCAAAAATTGATCGGTGAACTCCCAACACGTTACACAAGCGCACGTATCGCTCAAGTAGTATAAAAATATCAATCCCACGATTACTTAATTTCTACGAATATTAATTATTGACACTATTTATTTAACATGTATCTAATTGGAGTTGGAATGGATTGTTCGCTAGTGAAGTTGGATTTGATTAAAATAAATAGATAAAAACATCTTCTTAGAAAGATGAATCCCATGTCTGAACGGTATGTTTGTTGTCTTACAGTTACCAAAACTGTCTTTCCAAGATCTTATCTATGTACGTTGATGCTTGGGATAACCCAATCAGCCTCCTTTGTCTATCTCGATAGAGTTTTATCCTAAAACATAGGAAGCTTCTCCCAGGTCCTTCATGGAGAAATTCTTACAGAGATACGCTTTGACACTTTTGAACATTCCTAAATCATTCCCAATGATTAGGATGTCATCAACATACAGGACTAAAAATACGACCATGCTCCCACTGGCCTTCTGATACACACAGGATCTTCCGAATTCTTGAGAAAACCAGACGATCTGATATCTCGTCAAAACGAAGATTCCAACTTCGTGAAGCTTGTTTAAGTCCATAAATGGACTTCTTAAGCTTACATACCATACCCGAGGTTTCGTGGATGTGAAACCTTCCGGCTGTTCCATATAGATTTCTTCATCAAGAAATCCATTCAGAAAAGCCGTTTTGACATCCATTTGCCAAATCTCGTAGTCATGATACGCAGCTATAGAAAGCAAAATCCGGATAGACTTAAGCATTGCTACCGGCGAAAAAAAAAAAGTTTATCGTAGTCGACGCCAGGTCGCGTCGTGTAACCTTTTGCTACCAGTCGGGCCTTGTAAGTTTCAACCTTACCGTCAGGCCCCCGCTTCCTTTTGTAAACCCATTTACAACCGATAGGAACAATTCCTTCGGGAAGCGGAATCAAGTCCCAAACTTGATTTTCATGCATTGAGTCTATCTCGGATTTCATGGCACTTTGCCATTTCACGGAGTCGATGTCCAACATCGATTCTCTATAGGTGAAAGGATAGTCTCTTTAACTAAGAGAACATCCAGACTCTTTTCTTGTATCAAATACAAGCGTTCAGGAGGTCTAGATACCCTTTCCGACCTACGGAGTGTGTGTGTTGAAGGTCCTTCATCTACTTGAACTTCAGGTTCCTCCGTTGGTTCGTTGTTTTCAGGTTGGACTTCATCAAGCTCAACCTGTCTATGATCACCACCTTCTGACAAAAATTCTACTTCTAGAAATTTTGCGAAGCGAGCTACGAACACATTTCGATGCTCGGTATCATAGAACAGATATCCCCTCGTGTTCGAGGGATATTCCAACAAACCTAAACTTTTGCCCTCGAGGCGAAAGCTTACTTTGCTGAGTTACCCTGACATAGGCAGGACAACCCCAAACCTTAATATAATTAAGATTCGGTCTCCTACCGAACCATATCTGATACGGTGTCGTAGGAACAGCCTTTGAAGGAATCTTATTCAAAGATGTGCGGCTGTTAAGAGACAGTAGCCCCATAAGTAATAGGGCAAATCTGTGAAACTCAACATCGATCGGACCATATCCAATAAAGTCCGATTTCTCCTCTCAGATACACCATTGTGCTGTGGTGTACCTGGAGGAGTATATTGAGCGAGAATCCCATTCTCCTTCATATAATCCATGAACTCACTACTCATATATTCGCCGCATCGATCTGATCAAAGACATTTAATATATTTGCCAGTTTGTTTTTCTACTTCATTTCGGAACTCTTTGAACTTTTCAAAGGTTTCCGATTTATGTCGCATCAAATACACATAACCGTACCGTGACAAATCATCGGTAAAGGTAACGAAGTACGAATAACCACTGTGAGCAGTTTGACTTAGTGGACCACATACATCAGAATGTACGAGTTCCAGTAAGTTTGTGGCGCGGTGTCCAACACCAGAAAATGGGGCTTTGGTCATCTTACCCTGAATACAGAATTCACAAGTTGGATATGACTCAATGGTAAGATCTGATATCAAACCATTCCTAACCAATTGGGTAGGGCGTTTAACGCCAATGTGACCAAGTCTCATATGCCAAAGTTCAGTATTATTAATTTCAGGTAATCTACGTTTATTAACTCCAGTATTTAATATATCTTTTGAAGTTTGCAATGTGTAATGACCATGCTGGTTTGGACAACTAAGGATCTGAATATTATTTTTATCATATAAATACAAAGAACTATTCTTAATATTAATACAATAGCCTTCTGTATCTAATACAAAAAAGTGATATAATATTAGCGACACATCCTGGTACAAAATGACAGTCATATAACAAAAGTGTCCCATTCGGCAATGAGATCTCGCATACTCCCACTGCAACTGCATCCAAAGAGTCTCCACTCCCGAACCGCAACTGCATCTCTCCTGGCTTCAGCCTCCTACTTTCCTTCAGCACCTGCAACGAATTGCAAATGTGAATGGGACAAGCAGAATCTAAAATCCAGCTGGATGTAACGGCTTCACAAGCCAAAGATAAATCAATAACTGGAAAAATAAAAGTACCTGATGTAGATGCTCTGTCTCTCCTCAGCTGGGCAATGTAATCTGGACAGTTCCTTTCAGTGCCCGACCTTGCCGCAGTGGTGGCATTTGTCTTCAGCAGCCCTTTTGGGCTTAGCTATCTTCGCCTGCTGTTGAGGACCGAAGGTCTTCTTCTTCTTCCTTTCTCTTCTTCTCCCCTTGGACATTCCTTGGGAAGAAGCAGAGAGAGAAGTAGATCTAGGTGGGCGAGTCGGTACTCCCTTCTTCAGATCCTATTCTGCCATGAGCAACATCCTATGTAGCTCCTGGTAGGTGCAGACTGTCCCGTGCATGTTGAAGTACATCACAAACTGGCGGAATGAAGCTGGCAGAGAACCAAGAATGACACTCCTACCGAGAACATCATTCAGGATGAGATTATGTTGCCTCAATTGATCAATCAAATCAATCATTTGAAGAACATGTGGGCTAACACTTTGCCCCTCACCCAGACGCGCATGGAACAGTTCCATGGCGACCTTGTGAACAATAACCTGTTCCTGGTTCTCGAACGATTGTCTTAATCGCGTTATCATACTATAGGAATCTGATGTTCCATAGTATTGTTGCTTGAGTTTCGGAGAGAGCGAACTAAGGATGTATGATTTAACCCTTAAATCATCATTCTTCCAAGCTTCAAAAACTTGGCGTTCCTCCTCCGAAGCATCCTCACCCACTGCAAGGGGTAAAGGACCCTCAAGAACATAACCCAACTTTTCGGAATCGAGGACAATCCTCAAATCCAATTCCCAGTCTGTAAAGTTCTCAGCGCCTTTCAGTTTGTTCGCATCTAACATACGCGCAAACTGGTTTGTGGATTGACCCGCCATCGCAAATCTATCATATAGATCACGAAAAACGGTTAGCAGAAATTAAGCAGTTTCATATAATATCAAAAGCATAAACTAGATCATGGATTTTTAATCTAATATGCCCCTCCCACTAAATCATGCAATACTGTAATCCCAAAACATAATACAAATATTTAATAATTAAATTAAATATAAATAGTGAAAGGTGGATCCCGTGAATATATTCAGCTCACAACAGAGGCACGGTCTCGCCTACGTATATTCATTAGGTAGACAACTCATTTGTCAATCACTCAAAAGTGACTCCTAAGTGTCCGGTCCTGGCCGTTTCTCGTTGTCGCTGCGAAGGCAGGCCCACAAGGAGACGTACCAAGGTAATACTCGTCAATGATAACTCAAGTTACTTACGTAATCCTGACAGCTAGGGCACGTTCAGAATTCCGCTTTTACTTGAATTTATCTAGTATCAGATATACATCCGGTATAAATAAATCTTTATCGGCTACACCCTCACAGCAGAGGCACGGTCTCGGATGTAGTCACAAAGAAGTATTCATAAACCGTATTGACAAGACGGACCATATAACATGCATCAAATACATAATTACAATTAAACCTTATTATTAGTGATTTTCCGCTAAGTGTCATACACCCTAAATCTAACCAGTTTAGATCCTAATAAGCATGCACAAAGTCAAGAAAACATGATTAAACATTGATTCAATGAAGGCTAATCATATTAGGTGGCCTAGAATCAGACTTGCTCTGATACCATTTTGAATGGGTTATTTAGGGGGTGAATCCGGTAACGCAGCGGAAGCGGTGAAAATTCGATTTTCAGATTTCAAAACTTTTTCTCGGATTAATTAAATAAAAATATTTATTTAATATTCCAATAATCAAATTATGAAATAAAATTTCAAATGAATCATATTCAAGTGAAATTACCAAATTACCCTTATATGGTATTTTGTCCATTTTAGTCCGAAATTGATCCAATCAATTTTGAATGATTCTAAATCATTTCTAAGATGAACTTAGCATGTTCAAAACATCAAAACACCAAAAGCAACAAAAAAACCCAAATATTAATTCTTGGCCGAGAGCTTCAATTGGAGGGCATTTGTGCCTTTTGTCATTTCATGCTTCAAACACATCCAAATGTATTCCAATCAACATGAAACTTTATGTGCATCATATACACACCCAAATGCACAACATATCTCAAAAGCCCCAAATTTAGAATAGGTTATTAACCCTAATTTTTCAATTTCCACAAATTGGGCAAATTAGGCCATTTACATTAAATCAAATGTTTCAATCATCAATCTTTCATCTAATTCAAGTCTCAACACAATGAAACAACTCAAGATAAAATCTAGGTCATTTAAGAGTGGGTCAACAACTCTAGAATAGCAACATGGTTTCAAAAACCTTGAAAGAATGTTTACAACTACACTAGTTACATCTTCCTTCATCATACATGCTTACAATTTCACCAAAGCTTCCATCAACAAAAAACACAAAGAACAAAGAAAGAAATAACCTAAAGATATCATATATTGAAGCCTAGATCCTAAGGAACAATTTCCTTACTAATAGTAAGTTGGAAAAACTTACTAAAACAAGCTTCCTTTGGATTTTCTTTCTTTCTCAAGCTTTCTTTAAGTTCCTTCAATGGTGTTTTGCTTTTGTGAAATGTGTATTAGGTTAAACTAAATGAAAAGCAAATGAAAACAATATATACTTGTGAAAGAATGCCTTGGCCGAAATTATACACAAGCATATACACCAAATTTTCATTTCAATTTCATTTCAAATGCATTTAGTCAACTTATAAATATCTAAAAACTTTATGGATATTTATTTTGGTCAACAAATGCAACTAACATCATTAACTTTAAATATCCTAACATAAGATATTTATATTTTAATTAATTTAATCATTTAACAATTAAATAATCAATTAATTAATCAAATACAAATATATTAAATATATGTATTATATTTACATTAAATATTAAAAACATATATTCAATTAGGATAAAAGTCAAATAACTCATTTTGACTATTAATTAATGTGTATTAAATTAATCAAGTATTAAATGTAAATACACAATAATTAGGCAAATGACTATCTAGTCTCTTTAGCATGTATCTTGCGTTTAACCATTAAACGACTTTATAAATAATCAATATTATTTATTTATGTTGCTCTAGTGCTCAACGAGTATGTTTCATTATTGAGACTCTCTAGGTTCAGGTATATCCGTCACGAAATCTAATTTCGTGTCCATAATCTATCCACCCGTAGATTATGATGATCACGGATAATCTCGCTGAACCATACAGGTCGAGGTCATGGCAAATGTATAATTCCTCCGTCACAGGTATCCGGATAAATCCCAGAGATATAGATGTAAACGTCAAATCTCTATCGGGATTATCCAGTCGACTATTCTATTAGCAATCTCAAAAAAGAATGTTTAGAACTAGCTTCTAAACTTACCACGGGCCCATGGTTTTATCTGATTGCTAATCATATGGACTACCTATGCTCTGGTACACAGAACTGACGGATCCTATCTTGATACACATAGGACACCCTGAGGATCTATCTACACCCAACGAACAGGCGGAGGTCTGATCTAAATAGATCGGTGACGTGACTGCCATCTAAGTGTAGAAGATGTCTCATGTGCCCACAATGGCATCTCAAGTCTAAGAATCACAAGTGCTACTCAACCAAGAGAAGATTCTTATTGACGCTGGTGTACCATCCATTAAGAATCTTCGGTGAGTCGTTCAGTGTTTATCCACTATAAACACCTACACGTCTCTATACTAGTCTCCAAGACTTATGGTTCATTGAGAAACCATTGGAATCATATATTCCAGTATACGACATATACCGGTCTCAACGGTTTACTATACTGACCAAGTAGTGTAAACCTTGACCAGGAACTATCTGAGAATGACAACGTCATGATACGACTCAATGTCCGTTGCGACGCTTTTGCAACTGTACCATGACTAATCATTCTAAGGTCATTACGTCTTTACCATATTAAAGATTAGATTATATTATAGAAACTGCATATATTATTACTGATAATAACGTTTTACAGAAGTATTTAACAAAAATACAACCGGGAATTGGCGCTCTGAGCACCAACCCCTACACATACCAGAGCCGGTGCCCAAATATCCGCAACTTCAGCTGTGCAAAGGAAAAGTCGTTTCCTACATAAAGGTCTTTGATAATTTTTCCACCCTGAATTATAGTTGAACGTGCAATGATTACTAGGGTGGTTACCATCACATACCTCACATCTTATTCTTCAGTCTTGAAATGGTTGAGCAAACGTTGTATTGTTCCTCTCTGATATCCACTGATAGTTGTTGGGCTGGACAACATGCCTCAGAAAACCAGACTGTGTCTTCCTGATATGAGGTGTATCTTCTCCTCTTAAAATTCTTAATGCTTCCATCGCCCAATATGGATCTATTTTCAACCACTTGAAATAAAAGAAAAAAATGAAAAATGAAAAGATAAAAATAAAAATAAAGAAAATTAGATACAAGTAAAGTAAATAGTTTCAAAACTAATAACGCAAGAAAAATAAAACCCCGAAAATGGTGCCAAAAACTTGATCGGTGAAATCACACACGTTACACAAGCGCACGTATCGCTCAAGTAGTATAAAAATATCAATCCCACGATTACTTAATTTCTACTAATATTAATTATTGACACTATTTATTTAACATGTATCTAATTGGAGTTGGAAGGGATTGTTCGCTAGTTGAAGTTGGATTTGATTAAAATAAATAGATAAAAATATAAAATAAAACAAAGGAAATTAATAATAAAGAAAACATCCAGGGTTGTGAATCTGCCCAATATTATTCTAATGATGAATTGATTCTCATATACATGTGTAATATATTAGTTGTTAACCTGAAACACGAAGATATGCATAAGCCTCTTCCGATGGTCAAATGCAAACACCCAAAGTAACCCAATTAACTATATTTCTATGTTAGCTAAGTCACATGAATTCATAAAGGTCAAGTTCCAATTATGGCTACCCACGCCCGACAGGTATATTCCTATCCTGGAAGGAAATCTCTAAGGTGAGATCGTGAGCTATTGAATCTAAGACTGAAACTTAAAATCTATTTTCCAAGTTCATTTTAAGTTTACTACATCAATCTTATTGGTGATCAGGGAACAAGAAGCATTAAGGTTAAGATTCAATAAACAAGCCAATGTATCACACATTATAAAAGAAAATCAATTATTAAACTCGTGAATATTGTGCTTCACCACTTCCCTAGATTTAAAATAAAATGCTGGGGTTGGGGGATCCACCTTTAATATTTCAAATCTAGAAATCTCACTTATTATAATATATAAATTTCCATTATATTACCAACCGACCATATAGGCGGTATCCAATTAAGTCAAGTTAAAAATAATTTTATTAAGTCCAACCGACCACATAGGCGGTATCCAATTATGTCAGGTTAAAGATAATTTATATATTATAAAATAAAGGAGATTATTCTATATTATCATATTAAAAGCTTTACCCTCCCCCCGGCGAAAATTAATTACTAAATATAAAAGAAAGTAAAAATACACAAACTATTATTACTAAAAATAAAAAGACGTAATTAAAATATAGAAAATAAATACAAACAAGATACAATCCTCAAGTTCCTTATTAGAAACCTAAAGGAAAGTATGAAAATTCTAAATGAAATCAGCTGCTATTTATAGTGAAAATTTGACCTGCGCGTCGCGACGCGAACTTTAGTAGAAAATGAATGTCGGCAGACTAAATTATTGTGTCCGCGTCGCGACACGTGAAGGCTTGGGCGTCGCGACGCGCGCTACAGTTGAAGACACGTGTCGGCATGCTGCATTATTGGCCCGACATCGTGATACAGAGAAGGTTGCGCGTCGCGACGCGTGAAGGAAAATTCAGTTGTTGCCATTTTTGTCCATCTTTCGTCGTTTTAACCCCGAGTTGATTCTATTGAGTCACGATATTATTTTTATCTGCAAAATAAATAAAAACATATCAAAACGTTCATCAAACTCGAGAAACTATACAAAATACTAAGTTAAAGGAGCGGTAAATATTGATATATTTTCCGCTCATCACACGTTATCAAACGCTACACGAATGTGAATTCTTTGGAAAGAATCGTTCGAACAGTTGAACGAATGTGACACTAACACAAGTCGTTCGTGGAATTGTTTCAGATTTGAATTAATTTTGGAATAGTAATATTTATTAAATCACAAACTTAGATTAATCAATCAATTCACAGATTTTGATAAATCATATATTAACATGTTAATTGCCATATGATATACACAAACTTTAGTTGTGGAATTTGATAAGATAGACATAAGTTAAATAAATACATAATGTAATATTAATTTAGTAAAAATCATAAAAAGAAAAATTTATAAACTTAGTAGTATAGATTTTAGTAATATTAGGGTGTTCAATTATCATATACATACACCTAGTTAATTATGTGATAAAGTAGAGAATTTTGTTTATTGAATGTTTGGTTGAGGATTAAAAATGTATCTCGAAGACTTGGTTCGAGTTATATACAAGTAGTTCCTTCCAAACTTGACTGAATTTATTTATTTAAATAATTATTGTATTACTTGTTGAGAATTTAAAGTGTAACACTAAAGATTGAATGCCTAAGATTTTCTATTGAGAAAATAATTAAGGAAATTTTATCATCAAGGTGATAAGAGCCTAAGAGGACATAAATTTAAGTGGTTACACCTGACCCCCTCGTCCTCTGAGAATTTTCCTTTGTTCACCCATCATAAGAAATTTTAATCACAAATTCAAGGACTTGTGTTATTGATTGTTTGTTGCCTGCTTGGATGACGTTGAAGACTCATTTGGACCATCATCAGGTCTAGTCGATTGGAGATTATCCTAAACCTTCATCTGGTCTAGTCGACGGGAGATTCCCATGACTTTCATCGGGTCAGAAAATCTAATGGACATTCTTCTAGACCAGTCGACATTGAATACTCATGGGGTCATCTCCTGGTCCAATCGACCTTGAAGACTCTTAGACCATCGTCTGGTCCATTCGACGTAGCATGACCTTCGTCCTGACACATCAGTATTTTAAACGATATGTTGACCCCTATGACACACTCGTAGAATACTCTGCAAGCCAAAGCCTCTTTGACTTAGAGAGTATGAGACAAACTGCACGGGTCAAGTTTATACTAAGGACCCAAATGTCATTATGTCTCAGGCCCATACATCAGACTTACATCAGAGTATGTACCCTGGCCTTCATCTGGCCCTAGTAGCATCATAGGCTGCTAAAAAAGCCCAGTCAGCATGAAGTCTAGCAGTTTGAGCCCTACTCGACATGGGCATTTAAGTCGACACTGATCCCAAACAACATCAAGTCTATTGGATTAAATACGCATCAACGCAAGGCTATCAACAGCCCTGAGTCTACACACAAGACTCACATACTGGGTCCATGAGCCCATATACCCTAAGAGAAGAGGTCGATACAACCTAAAGACCTCCAAAAGTTCACATGACATGCCTCAAGCATGCCTTAACCAATCAACATTGTCTCCTATTATCCGTTGTCCCAGTAGACATTGCCCGTCAGTCTATACAGAAATTAAGTATTTCGATCACGATAAACTACCTACAAACATGGTATTATAATTCAAGTACAATATGAATTACGCACAATCTTGAACTTCTAGGCACTTTTAATTCAGTCCATACTCTACTACCATTTCCTAAATAGGATTAAAATATGAAACTTCTAATGAATACTAAACCGGCTAAAGGGCTACTTTATGGCGTATAAAAGGAGAGAGGATCTAAGCGATTGATTGATTCAAGCTTTTTCTCTCACACTCGAGTTCTCAAAGCATAGATAACTCTATAAACACAGCCTACCGCCCTCATAGTAATCTACGAAGATCAAGGTAACCCTTTGCCTCGCTCTTCCCTTTCTTTTCACTTGTCATTATCACTGACTTGAGTGTCAGGGTGCCTACGACATCCACCACATCAGTGTGTAATCGCTCCAGGCTCACTTTGCCTTGTTTTGTAGGACTGCTGGTGCCCCTATCATACAAATTTTTGATTATAGGCCAAAGGGAAAATTCAGTGTTTACAGTTGTAATTCCATCAGTCATATGATCCTGTTAACTAAGGATCAAGATTCAGTTGTGTTCGTGTTGAACACTTAATCAAACGGTCATGATTTATCTTATGTTCCACTCAATTCCTGACCGTTTGATTCAGTATTTAATACAAATTCAACCGAATAATGAATATTAATTTGTTAACTAAACACTTTTCGAAATCATTTTCCATTTTGAAGTAGACTTGCAAACTGCAACTCTGTATACTAGATATGGATGTAGATATTCTTTTATATCTCACGAGCAAGATTCTTTCAAAAAAAAAAATTTGGTTGTAGAACTATCATATATTAAATTGTCTTTATATATATAAGCTCAATGAAAAGTTGTTTATACATAAGACATTTACTAGATCAGCTCTTGATATTATAGAACCAAACCTAGTCGAAGAACCGGTATATTTCATTTATTTTTCCGATTTCAGCGTTTCCAAATTCTCAATTATCTCAAAGAACAAAAAATTATGATCCAAAGTCATTAATGCTCGTAATCTCAGATCAGAATTAAATGTGATTGAAACTAAATTCGAAATATATAAAGAAATTTAAAGAAATTATTTTAATCCAGAAACTAATAAAGCAAATATTCAATGGTTTTACAATATCTTTGATGAAAATCAAAGATATGAAATGACAACATTTAGAAAATATTTATGGATAACATGTGGTAGATACATGATGATAATATTTTTGAAGGGGTTAGTAGAAGTCATTAAGTTTTCAAATATATGTGATTACATAGTAATCAATGAAATTACCTACAAGCAATTACAACAAGCAAACTCTATATTCCCAAGAGGGGAGGTGAATTGGATTATTGTCTAATAATGCGAAATTTAAAATCTTTGCCGATTTTATCTAGTTTTATTCATTTAGCTTAGGTCGATTTTCTCTATTTCAATATATCACGTATATGCAAGTTTCTAACCAATAAGCACATATATAAATGAAATCTTGCAATAAGTAAAGAGTTAGGGATAAAGAAAATGACACCGTGATTTATAATGATTTTGTAACATCCCAGATTTTCGGGACAGATCTGGAAGGTTCCCGGACTGAAGTTATAGTCTCAAAACAGGATGATATTAAAGAATAAGAGTTCAAGTGATGATTTATGGATCGGAATAATATAAGTGATGATTTATGGATCGCCCCAATTGCAGTCAAAGAAATCATTGAGTCATGGGTCGAGTTATGGGTCACCACGACTCCTTATTTTGTATTTGTACTTATATTGCATGTGTAATAGTATAATTTATTTTGAGTTCTGGCCGGAGGCCAAGTGATTTACTTATGTTCATTGAGTTCAGGCCTGAGGCCTAGATGATGATTGCATAAATGTTGAGTTGCATAAGCAGGTTGTCTCATGGTGCTGGCTATAAGCCAGGTTGCATGATGTTCTGCATACATCATGCCGAAATTTCGTCAGAAACAGAGGCTTATGGAGGCAAGATTAGCCTGTCTCATGCCGGTAGCATCCTGGCTCAGGCAGGATGTTACAAAGTTGGTATCAGAGCATGGTTTAAGATTCAGAGTCAGTAGCATGGTCTAGAAGTCAGTGACTACAATTGTGGGGATCCGGCTGTCAGAGATTCTCTTCAGTTTTGAAAAGACCATGTAGGTCTTTATATGTACTTTCTATGATAGCTTGATATGATATGATTTTATTGTTCAGTGATTTGTTTGCTTGAATATGAGTCCAAGGGTGACTCAATTGATGTGCATAGATTAGCTATCTCTGTATGAGAGGAGATTAATTTAAGTTAGTACGTTTGTGGTCTTTTTAGATAGGAGAACTCGCATAATTAGATAGTATCAATATGGGGCCCTTGTGAGGCCAGATGATTAGAAACAAAAACCAGAACAGTACAGTTAGATATAAGAACCAGATCAGTATAGTCAGTTTAAAGCCGTAGATGAGATGTTATGGATCATAACTTATAGATAGTGATTAGTTAATAGTTGGGATAAAGAGGTTATATCAGTGGAGTTTAGAGTAAGATAGTTTCCGCACATTTGACTAGGTTCGAAACAGCAGTTATAAGGGTGGAGAAATTTCGAGGACGAAATTTTTATAAGGAGGGGTGAATGTTACATCCCAGATTTTCGGGACAGATCAGGAACATTCCCGGACTGAAGTTATAGTCTCGGAACATGATTATATTAAAGAATAGAGTTCAAGTGATGATTTATGGATCAGAATAATATAAGTGATCATTTATGGATCGCCCCAATTGCAGTCCAAGAAATCATTGAGTCCTGGGTCGAGTTATGGGTCACCACGACTCATTGTTTTGTATTTGTACTTATATTGCATGTGTAATAGTATACTTTATTTTGAGTTCTGGCCGGAGGCCAAGTGATTTACTTATGTTCATTGAGTTCAAGCTTGAGGCCTAGATGATGATTGCATAAATATTGAGTTGCATAAGCAGATTGTCTCATGGTGCTGGCTATAAGCCAGGTTGCATGATGTTCTGCATACATCATGCCAAAATTTCGTCAGAAACAGAGGCTTATGGAGGCAGGATTAGCCTGTCTCCTACTGGTAGCATCCTGGCTCAGGCGGAATGTTACAGGTTCGGCCAACAATGCCTACGTCCACTCCCCCAAGCCACGCTTGAAGAGTGTGTGATTATTAAGGTTAATGAAATTTTTTTTTTGCCTTAGTATATGATGTATGAAGGTTCTCTCATTTTGAAAAAATGAAATTGGGGCTCTATTTATAATAAAAAGTAAACTTCCCCAAGTTTCCTATCTGAGACCGATATGCCGGTCTCCAGACATCGGTATATCGGTCTGGCTCCTCAATGGCTATATTACCGTTTGAATATATCTGTTGGGACCGGTATGGTCCTTACCGGTTCCAGTAAGCATGTTTATAAAATAGCCTAACCGGTATGGACATCGGTATGATGGCCGGTATGGCCTATGCCGGTTCCAGTAAGCATGTAATCCACAGATAGACCGATATGGTAAATCGGTATATGTTATGTCGGTTCCAGTTGCAATGCAAAACAGAGATGGATCAGTATGGTGACCAGTATGTCACCGTTATGTAGTGTGCCAATTCTAGAGAGCTTGCAAACAGAGCAGGTCCACGGGTATGATGATCGGTATGAGACCGATATGCCGGTCTCTGTACAAAATACAAGATTTGATGGTTTAAGGCATTTCACACATGACCCTAATGCATCTATATGAATGTGCATGTGTCCTATGAGCTTAGGTACTTAAGTAAATAAATCACTAAACAATTAGAGTACTAAGCTAAGACAATACAAGATTTTCTTCATTTTTCCGCTAGTCTTCACATCCATTGCTCTTCACCACCATTGTGTTTCGATATTTGTTTTGTAATGTTTCATTATTGTGCGTTGAAGAATTCAAGTGTTGACGTCATCAAAATCCATCACGCGACTATGTCGCTAACAATCTCCCCCTTTTTGATAATGGCAACCTTTAAAACTTGTGAAGCTTTGAGAGTCCAAATTGTTGACAATTTTTCTCCCCCTCAATATTAGCTCCCCTTCAATGTGTGTCTTCATTATAATGCTATAAAACTTAGACAAACACATTAATACATATTTGCTTCCCCTTAATACAACTATGAGGGTAATACAAGTTTTAACCCCATTTCTAATGATTTCTCCTCCTTTGACATTATCAAAAAGTGGAGAAGCAAAAAATAGGTTCTAATGAGATACCAATTAATATGTGTTAGACATTATGACCCATAGCGTCACTGTTTTGTAAATGATATTGTATTATTGTACAAAATTAACTATGTGATAATGAAATTGCCTTTTGCCGTTTTGTAAATTATTTACTTTGATATATTAATGGCAAAAGTCCATATGATTAGTTCCTTATTGAGATGATATGAGACAGTATCAATATAAAAGGTTTAATCATTAAATATCCCTAGTCGGAGTATTATCGAGATCGGACATCGATAATGCGGAATAGACTAGTATTGCACTTGTGCGCGTTGTGATGGCACAACGGCATAGTTCTCATATATTTAAGTATGGATACTTATGCAAGTGCGATAGGAGGTTGTGTTTTACCGATGGTACGGAAAACAGCTTCGCTCTGGATAGACCCCGCGGAATCCCATTGGTAGTATGTCTGTGTGTCTATGGGAGGCCGCATCAGGGTAGGTGTATATGGTCTTAACCTGAGACTTGCATCGCTAGTACTTGCGACAATCGGTAAACTTTGGTTTTGGTGGTTCGGGGCTTTAACCGGTTCTGTGTACACCTCTTCTGGGTTTATCGAGAATCGTAGTGTACTGGATGTGATGTCAAGATGGAAGTATCACTTCAGACATATGGAGATGATGATCACGCATGATACAGAACTAGTACTCTATAAAAGGTTGCAACCGTCGGGACAATATGACCAGGTCAGGATTGTCCGATTTAAAGAGACTAGTTGTTTGATGTCCGATATAAGTTTCGTACGGGGCAGACACATTTCCAGCCCCAAGCCTAACATGTGATCGTCCGATACTGGATCGATGTACGCGATACTACGGTATACTACGCTTGATAAAGATCTAATATTCCAATAAGAATATTTCTGGAGAATTGGGTAGGCATGGCGCTTTGCTAGAAGCCAACCTTGTCTTGTAAATCGGTAAAAACGTAGTACGAGGTACGTACGTGTTCGGATTATCCGACGACCGTATTTACTGCCAACATATCCGGAGATCTCTTGGGTCGCTTCCTGAAGATTCACCTATGATGTTTGATTCGGACTTATTAATCTTGGATTAATTGCGGAGAAACTTTATCTTGGATAAAATGCCTAATTAGGAGAGAGAACGATTAATTTGGAATTAATCGATAAAATAATATATTCGATATATTAAACGAAATTAGATTTCGACGCGGAATTAAAATCGGATTTTAATTCGGGCAAACAAATTAATTTAGAATTAATTCGTTAGCGATGTGAATAGTAATTTCGCTAGGCATAATTATTTAATTTACGTCGCGACGGAAATTCGTTAATTCGGAATTAGCGAAACCGAGCCGAAAGTGTTTGCGGACACATTCGTATTTTGAAACGAGTGGGACCCGCAAATCACATCGCGAAGTCTCATCACTTGACACGACTAGTTGATGGATGTAACAAGTCACCTTTATTGAGTGACACATTGTCACTATTCACGAGGTAAGTGGATGAGGCCATTTAATGGCTTTTTGGAGGGAAAACTTTTCACCTTTTTGGAAGCATATTTACCAAATATTTTGGTAATTATTATCACACTTCTCACGGTTTTGGAAAACAAGAAAGAGAAAAGAAAAGCATACCAAAAGCCTTATCTCCCTCTTCTTCTTGCTCACGCCGTGAGCTTCAACAGGGCAAGAAAAATTTGTTTTTCATTCTCTCCATTTGCTAGCACAATGAAGGATCAAAGGAGGTGATAGGGAAACAACCTTGGAGCTTGGAATACTAAAAGGCTTGAAGCTTCTCTCCCTTTTGTTCTTGGCCGAAAGTTTCCTCCTTGAAGACTCAATGATTTTCTTCATCTTTTTCGTCACAAGCTTTGTAAGTATGATTCCGCCATGCTTCAAGCTTTGCATGTATAAATCGTGTGTTTCATTGGCTTATACTTTCTTTGGGACTAATAATAGAAACCTACAATATGTGCATAAACATATAAAAGTTCATTTATATGCACCCTAAGAATTTTCAATGATTGCTCCCCATTTTCTCCTTTTAGCCATATAATGTAAAAATCATGCATAGTTCATTGAAATTATACCAATTGAAGTAAATATCAATGCATTTCTTTTTCAACTAATTGAACTCAATGACAAGTCATTTCTCATGCTAATAAATTAAATGATTCACATAAATGTCATATAACTCAATAAATCTTATGTGACACCAATAGATAC
The DNA here is from genome assembly GCA_019454045.1 of Zanthoxylum bungeanum. Classification (NCBI taxonomy): domain Eukaryota; kingdom Viridiplantae; phylum Streptophyta; class Magnoliopsida; order Sapindales; family Rutaceae; genus Zanthoxylum; species Zanthoxylum bungeanum. Next base: position 378,902 of record SKCR01001240.1, read on the forward strand.
TGAATGAGATTAATTATATGATTTAGGCATAAGATGATACCAAATGAAAATAAATTGTAATACAATTTGCCTAATCACTCGTATGCTTCAAAATTTTATACCAATAAAAATATGCATACTAATACAAGTTGGAGGAAATGGTACCAATGTTTCCGTAAGTATGGATTTTACCTTTTACCGTTGGATCCACCAATATTTGTCGAGTCTTTTGGATTCATTTGCAATTCTCATTAAGATCATTCCCAAAGCTCCCCCTATAAAATTGTTCAAGTGTATTTTGGTACCCAATATTTCTTGGGTCCATGGGGTTAATTTTGATTCCTTGGGCAATCCATGCATTTCCATTCACATTTTTTGTTCATGCACTCAAAATATTTGTGTCCTTTTTCATTACATGCATAACCTGTGATATTTTTATTTATAGCAACATTTGCATGAGAATTGGATGCCTTGACAAAATAGTTATTTAAAAATTTTCATTTAATGTAAGACCTATATCATGATCCTTCCTTTTTAAATGTACATTTTTGGGATCCAATTAGCATATCAAAATTTTTCTTCCCCAATATGAATTTTGCTATAATGTTATGTAAATATATAATCTTTTTATTTAATACAATATTTTCATTCAAAATAGATTCGCAATCAAATGAATTTCAGCTAGATGGCATATTAGATATGTTCTTTTCAAGTTCTAGCTTTTCATTTATTAAACAAACAATTTCTTTTTCATACGTTTCATTTTTCTCAACAATTGATGCATGTCCATGTAATAATAATGAATGCTCATTTTAATTATTTTATGCTTCTTATTAAGCAATTCACAAAACTCATATAATTCATTGAAAGCATCAAGTAATTCATTATATTCGGAAGAATTATGTACCTTTTCATCATCGCTTTCATCATCATCGCTTTCATTTATATTTTCAATGGCAACGAAAGATAGATTAGTTCTCTTTCCAATTTCCCCTCGGATGAGTTGGAGCTGGAGTCGCTATCGTTCCAAGTAGCTTTCAATGTCTTCTTTTTGAATTTTCCCTTGAATTTTCTTAATGGGCAATCAGTAGCTTTATGACCCGATTTTTCACATTCATAGCAAACCATTTTCTTGTGCTCTCTTGGTCATTTTTATTTTTTCTTCTCATCCATCCTTGATTTTCCTTTAATCTTAGCGGATTTGAGAAGCTTCTTGAATTGATTGATCATTTATGCCAATTCATCATCATTATCTTCTTCTTGATCACTTGAGCTAGCATCATCTCATCTTCTTGCTTTAAAGGCTAGATTCTTTCTTATTCTTTTATTATCTTCTTCCTTTTTATCCATTTTGATCTCCATTTCATATTCTAGTAATTTTCCGACCAAATCATCTAGCTTCAAAGTGTTCATGTCATTTGATTCTTTGATGGTAGAAGTGTAGCTTCTATATTCTTTAGGTAGTGACCTAAGAATTTTCTTCACTTGATCACTTGGGCCAATGATTTTCCATGGAGCATCTAGAAGGTTTATAATTATTGTAAACCTTGAAATCATATGATTAATTTCTTCATCGGCTTCCATTTTGAAGCTATCTAACTCACACATGAATCGATTGATTTTTGGCTCATTCACTTGGCTTGTGCTTTCATTGACCATTTCCAAAGACTTCCATAAATCATATGAATTTTCACACTCCAGAAACTTGTTAATTTTACTCTGATCAATAGCACAAACAAGTTGGTTGACCTCATCGTTCCATTCCAAATTTGGATTAGGAATCTCAACACCATTGCTATCCATCTTCATTGGCATTTTTGTACCTTGTATAATAACTTTGTAGGATTGCACATCAACGGCCAGAAGGTAGTTCAACATCCTTATGTTCCAATAATTATAATCGATTCTGGTGTAAAAGGGAGGTCTAGTGGTTGAAAATCCCTCGACAAGATTTGATGAGTTGTTTGTAAAAGCCATGATCGATTTCTTGGACGGTTAAGTCTTTGTTGAGAAAACCTCTCTTTAATACCAATTGAAATTACCTACAAGCAATTACAATAACCAAACTCTATATTGCCAAAATAGGAGGTAAATTGGGTTATTGTCTAATAATGCGGAATTTAAAATCTTTGCCGATTTTATCTAGTTTTACAAATTTAGCTTAAGTAGATTTTCTCTATTTCAATATATCACATATATGCAAGTTTCTAAGCAATAAACACATATATAAATGAAAGCTTGCAATAAGTAAATAGTTATAGATAGAAAAAATAACACCGTGATTTATAGTGGTTCGGCCAACAATGTCTACGTCCACTCCCCTAAGCCGCGCTTGAAGATTTCCACTATCAACCGAGTTTTTCGTAGCTCACCCGCAACTAAGAGTTTTACCCACTAGGTTCGCTCCAAACATTTACACTATGAGTTTTAGATATAGACTCACTCAAAAAACCTCAACTATGAGTTTTAGATAAAGGCTCACTCACAAACCTCTTATAAGTGTTTGAATAAAAAATTTACAAATACATTTGGACACTCACAAAGATAATGAAGATTCTAAATGTGAGTTGCTTACCCAAGTGTTCTAAGCTCACTACTTAACAATAAGAAGATGTAGTGTGTGAGCTTGATGTATGAGAGTCTGTGATTATGAATGTTAATGAAACTCTCTGTTTTTGCCTTAATATATTATGTTTGAAGGTTCTCTCACTTTGCAAAAATGAAATTGGGGCTCTATTTAAATAAAAAGTAAACTGCCCCAAGTTTCCTGTCTGAGATCGATATGCCGGTCTTCAGACACTGGTATGCCGGTCTGGCTCCCAATCGGCTATATTACTATTTGAATATATCCATTGGGACCGATATGGTCGCTGGTATGTCAACCGGTATGGTCCTTTCCGGTTCCAGTAAACATGTATATCAAATAGACTAACCGATATGGACACATATATGATGGCCGGTATGGCCTGTGCCGGTTCCAGTAAGCATGCAATCCATAGATAGACAGGTATGGTAAATCGGTATATGTTATGCCGGTTCTAGTGGCTATGCAAAACAGAGGTGGACCGATATACTGACCGGTATGTCATCGGTATGTAGTGTGTCGGTGCCAGAGAGCTTGCAAACAAAGAAGGTCCACCGGTATGATGATCGGTATGAAACCAGTATGTCGGTCTCTATTCAAAATACATGATTTGATGGTTTAAGGCATTTCACACATGATCCTAATGCATCTATATGAATGTGCATGTGTCATATGAGCTTAGGTACTTAAGTAAATAATTCAATAAATAATGAGAGCCCTAAGCTAAGACAATACAAGATTTTCTTCATTTTACCGCTAGTCTTCACATTCATTTCTCTTCACCACCATTGTGCTTCGACGTCTTTTTGTAATATTTTACTATTCTGCGTCAAAGACTTCAAGTGTTGACATCATCAAAATCCATTATGCGACTATGTCACTAACAATCAATGCATCCAAATGCATATGATTGCATGGTAATCAATGCTTGCTTCCAAATGCATGTGAGTAAATAGAATGCCATGCATGTGATGATATCATAACTTGATTTCCTTCCAATGAATATGAGCATTTTCTTATTGAGATAAACAATCAATTAAGTTTGATTATGGGTTCTCTACAAGAAGTAATGTTTGCAATTTTGTTGTGAAATACTTAGGTTTATTTCAATATAATTGTGAATAAATCTAGGACTAGCAATACATGTATGGTTAAATCCTAAGTGGACCTTTATGGATTTGTTCTATGGAAATATATTAGGGATGATGTTTCTCGACATTGGTATCAATAGCTTAAATATATGCATTCTAGTTAGATTACACAAAATGCATGCTCATGCATGAAAAACGAAGAAAATGCTTTCTGTTTTTAATTTTACAAAAAATGATTTTTTTTTCCAAATTTGGGCCTTAATATCTTATTGTAAAAAATTGACAATGGCGTGCTCTAAGATATTTTGAATACTAGGACATGCGATCTTTAATTTGGTATATCATTTACTTAATTTGGATTAAAATTGAGAAATATATAGACCCTAGAAGTTGGCTAGTCTAACATATTTTTACCCAGAAAATACTCACATAATATAAAAATGACATGTCATCAACTCCTTAGGAATCCATACGATATGTCATTCGATAATTATACTAATATCGTATGTATAATGCTGAAACAAACAACAAGTCATCCGCGAAATTGATAAAGGACTTGTCGGTTGCCTTTGAATTAAGCAACTGATATGTAGTATATCCACGAAACTAACAGACGATATGTCATCTACGTGTATGGCTTGCCAGCGCATGGAGGAGTGTGTCCGGCGTGTGGTTCATGTTTGCATTGGTTTTCTTCGTGTCATTATTATTTCTATGTGTAATTATTATTGCTATGTGTAATTATTATTTCACGACATGTAAATATTGCTTTTATACTTTTATGAATGAATATTTTATATTGAATATTTTATGTAAATATTGCTTTTATGAGTGTCATGTATATTAATTGTCACATGATTTAAAAGTTCTAAAAACTTATGTAATTTTTTTAGAAGATGATTTTTCATGATTGATTATGTTGATAATATTTTCACATTGGGTCATTAGATGATGATTGGACACTTAATGACCTTTTGACTATAACCCCATTGAAAATTTTTATTAAACATAATTGTTTCATTATAAAATAAAGCAAAAGTATTAACAATTGTGCATGAATGTCTGCAGAAAATTTTGTGTTTTTTGATATGATTTTCGCAAAAAAGAACATTATCACTAAACTTAACAAGGGTGAAAAACTGAACGGTAATAATTATGAAATTTGAAGCATGAAAATCCAGTATGTGCTAGAAGAACAAGAGGTTTTTGAAACCCTGAAAATGAGCATGGATGAACCTGAACAAGGCACCACAACCCAACACATGCGAGATCGAGAGACCTATGAGGCCTGGAAGAAAAAGAACTCAATTGCCTGCATTACGTTGCTAAGCAGCATGGACAATGACCTCATGTTCAGGAAGTATAATATGACTAAAGGCATGTGGTCCACACTAGCTGAAAAATTTGATAGTACATCGATAACTAAACTTAAGTTACTTACAATCAAGTTTGACACATAAAAGAAATTCCCCGAGTTCACTATGTCAAAGTACTTGAGGCAAATGTCAAACATGATTAGTGAACTGACAGATGCTGGCCATGTTCTTACAGATGAACAGAAAGTCCAAGTGGCCATTCATTCTCTTCCAAATAGCTGGAGCATATGAAGATGCATTTGACTCACAATGAGAGCATCAAAATTTTTGATGATGCTAAATGCCACCTAGAATTAGAGAGCAACCACCTTGCGGCCTCTAAGTCAAATATTGAAGCGTATATGATAAAAACCAGTAACTTTCATGGTGGTGGGTTTCCAGTTCGGAAAAGAACAATATTCTTCCAGGTCAAGAAAGAAACATAAAATTAACTAACATGGGAAAGGAAAACGTCTTACCAAAAAGAAAAATATGGCGAATGTTAAATGTTTTAACTGTAGCAAGATGGGTCATTTTGTTCGTGACTGCACCGAACCTAAAAAAGTGAATACCTTTAGTACATATTTAAATGATATATGTGTTTCGACTTCGATCTTTCTAACTGAATCTAATCCTTTATGGACTGTAGACTCATAAGCCACAGACTATGTAGCGAAAGATATAGATGCCTTGGTGGAATTTCGACGAATTTCACCTGGGGTGAAGTGGATATACGTCAGTAACAACTCACGAGTTGAAGTCAAAAGAGTGGGTACATGAATGTCAGTCATGCATGACGCAAAAACTTTACTCCTACATGATGTATTGTTTGCTCCATAAATTCGTCGAAATTTAGTTTCTGTATTGGTTTTGGTTAATTTAGGTTTCAACTTGACCTTCCATAAATTTGGTGTTGATTTGTACTTAGGTACAATACATTATGGTTATGATTATTTTATGGATGGTTTTATTGTATTAAATGTTGAATGTTTTAATCACAATTCCAGTTTTTCGTTTGTTAATTCGTCTGTTAGTAATGATAGTGATGTAAATATATGGCATGCTAGACTTGGCCACATTGGCCAGCAAAGAATGAACAGATTAGCCAAAGAAGGATTTCTAGGAAATATAGAAAAGATAGATTTGTCAACATATGAATATTGTTTGGCTGGAAAAACTTTGAAAAAACCATTTGGAAAAGAAATTAGAGCAGAATATCAATTATAATTAATCCATTCAGATATCTGTGGTTCAATGAATGTCAAAGCAAAACATGAAGCATCTTATTTCATCACATTCATAGATGATTTTACACGCTTTAGTTTTGTCTATTTGATTGCTCATAAATCTGAAGCATTAGAATTTTTTAAGAAATTTATGAATTTAACAGAAAATCAATTAGACAAGAAAATTAAATCTAATAGACCTTCATCTGATCCAGTCGACATTGAATACTTATGAGCCATTGCATGGTCCAGTCGACCTTGAAGACTCATGGACCATTATCTGGTCCAGTCGACGTAGTATGACCTTCATCCTGACAACACCAGTATTCCAAATGACATGTTGACCTCATATGACACACTCGTAGAATACTCTTCAAGCTAAAGGCTCTATGACTTAGAGAGTATGAGACAAACTATACTGGCCAAATTTGTGCAATGACTAAAATATTATTATGTCTCAAGCCTATGCATCAGAATTACATCAGAGTATGTGAAAATGATGTGATCCAGAATGAGCTCTGTTTGTTGGGCCAAGTTAACTTGAAGTTGTGGCTGATTGCATGGCTTGATCAAATTGGTGTATTTGGGCCATTTTGGTGGATTTGGAAGATTCCTTGGGTTATGGAGTTTGTTCCATGCATGAGACATTATGTGAAGGCTTTATTATGTCTAAAGCAGTATTGGAATGGGTCTAGGACGTGCATGTGCTGCCTTGATTGATTTTGGGCTTTATTTCCGAATGGTGTATTAGCAGTGGCGGGATTTACGCAGTCTTCATATTTTGGACGTAACTTTCTCGTCCGATGTCCTATTTTGGTGATTCAAGTTGCATTGAAAAGATAACTCATAGCTCTACAACTTTGAAGTTTTCATCAAAGTCCAGTTCGGATTCCTTCATGGACTAAATGAGGACGTAATATATCCCTATAGTTTTTATATTTTATATTTTTTTAAGTTATGTGTTGTTTAAGTGTTGGGCTGAACATTAATTAAATTAAAAAGCCTATGGACGAAATTTTCAAGTATTTTATTAGGGTTTTATTATATTTTGGTAGAATTAGGGTTAGCCACCTATTTAAAGGGGCATTATTCATTGTAATGGATAATTAACCAATAATATATCTTTTTACAAAACAAATTGACTTGTGTCATCTTGAGGGAGTGGATTCTTCCTTGGTTTTACGGAACAAAAGCTTATCAACGTGTGGCAAGCGTTGTGGCGCTGTATCGCTGTTCAGGATTCTCCAAAGAAATAAAGAAAGGTTTTTAAAGGGCAATGTTCCTTAAGGGTTGGACTTGATCTTGGAAGGATTTTGTTCTTACAAAATCAAGATTCGCGGTTCTTGGGGCTTAGAACACGTGGAGGGGTTTGCTTGGCTTTGTTCTAGGCAGGTTTCTATCATTTGGTATCAGAGCTCAGGGTTCCAAGGTCAAGATTTTCTCTATCTTTATCATTTTATGAAGTTTTAATATTCTTTTTTTTTTCTCCTGTTTTTGTTTTTTTTTGTCTCTTCTCATCTCAATTTTTTTTCTTATTTCCTTTGTGTTTTTCATGTTTATGATCGATTCTTGGATGTTATTATAATGATCTTTCATGGTAATAGCATATAGGATTCAGTTCTTAGAGTTTTTGAGTCAATTAAAGTCGAAATCATCTGTAATTTTCGGATCAGTTCGATCAGAATTTTTCAGCCGCGCACTGATTTTCAAACTGCTGTAACTTTTGATCTAGAAAGAGTTACGGGACCCATAATATATCGATTTATAAGTACTCAAGGAGACGAATTCATTAGTTATTGGCCGTACTCAATCCGCTTAAGTTTCGAGTCTCAATATCCCTTTCAAAGTTACGCATCAATGCAAGGCTATAAACAACCATGAGTCTACACATAAAACTCACATACTAGGTTCATAAGCTCATATACCCCAAGGGAAGAGGCACATACGACCTAAAGACCTCTAAGAGTCCAAACGACACGCCTCAAGCAGGCCTTAACCAATCAACACTATCTCATATTATCCGTTATCCTAGTGGATATTGCCCGCCAGTCTACATACGATTGGTTCCTTCCTAATAAGGAAACTAAGTATTTGGATCATGACAAACTACCTACAAACACGATATTATAATACAAGTACAATATGGATTACACCTAATCCTGAACTTTTAGGCACTCCTAATTCAGTCCATACTCTATTACCCTTTCCTAAATAGAATTGGAATATGACACTTTTAATGAATCCTAAACCGGCTAAAGGGCTACTTAATGGAGTATAAAAGGAGAGAGGATCTAAGTGATTGATTCATTCAAGCTTTTCCTCTCACACTCGAGTTCTTAAAGTATAGATAACTCCATAAACATAGCCTATCGCCCTCATAGTAATCTGTGAAGATCAAGGTAGCCCTTTGCCTCGCTCTTCCCTTTCTTTCAGCGTGTCATTTATCACTGACTTGAGTGTCGGAATGCCTACGGCATCCACCACACCAGTGTGTAGTCGCTCCAGGCTCACTTTTCCTTGTTTTGTAGGACTGCTTGTGCCCCTATCATACAAATTTTTGATTATCTGCCGAAGGGAAAATTCAACGTTTACAGTTGACATTCCATCATTGTCATTTGATGTTGTTAACTAAGGATCAAGAATCAGTTGTGTTCGTGCTGAACACTTAATCAAACGGTCATGATTTATCTTATGTTCCACTCAATTTCCGACCGTTTGATTCAGTACTTAATACAAATTCAACTGAATAATGAATATTAATTTGTTAACTAAACACTTTTCGAAATCATTTTCCATTTTGAAGTAGACTTGCAAAATGCAACTCTGTATACTAGATATGGATGTAGATAGTCTAGATCAGTTATTTATACACAAGACATTTACTAGAATCAAACCTAGTCGAAGAACCGGTATTAATTATTAAAATAGGACTTCAAAAATGAAAATACTCGAAGTGTAATTTTACTTTACTGGATATGTTATAAAGTCATGACTAAAACCCTTAGTCCCGGAGCTATAAAAAAATCTCCTCAACATGTCACTCATCTTGTTGAATACAATATGAGTGCCATAATCTTTAGGTCTGTCTACACCATTTCCTATGAATAATTCTCAATTATCTCAAAGAAGAAAAAATTCTGATACACCAAGTGAATTACTTAGTGAAGATCAAGTCTATACTGCTCGTAATTTAAGATCAGAATTAAATGTGATTGAAACTAAATTCGAAATAGATAAAGAAATTTTAAGAAATTATTTTAATCCAGAAACTAATATATCTTTGAAATTAGAACAATTTAGTATGATTCTTCAATTCAATTTAAACAAAACATAGTTTTTTTTTCCAATGGTTATTTAATCACCAACTCATGGATGTCTTAACAGGATTAAATCCAATTTTAACCGTTGTTAGTAGCTATTCAAAAGTGTAGATAATGAATTCATCAATACAATTTCAAAAACACAATATCAGAAATTGCATGTCCATGTTAAGCTAATGATTAACTACGAATATGAAATTCAAACTATACCTCTTGTAGATTCTGGAGTATGATTAATTCTTCTGTGAAATGGAGGTATGAGTGACGTGGTATCACTAATAATTTAATAAACGACATGTATGATTTAATATCTATTTTTTTGTTATTTTTTAATATATTAGCACGCGTGTCAATGAATTAATTTTCTCCTTGAGTAGACCAAAATTGTATTCTAGAAGATTTAATACTATCTAAATATTATGACAAGACTAAAGACAAATTACATGATACTTCAAGCACAAGACTAAACGTCAAACTATAAATTATCAAAAGCACATATTTACACTAAAAACAAAATTATATTACTGAATTATCAAAAGAAATTTACTTCATGAAGATAGAAGAACAAATACAATCTAGTATTTGTTTATTTCCCTGATTTTACTATAACAAATTGTTTTATCATAGTGAACAAACAATTTGTTATAGTAAAATCAGGCACATGTCAAATTTTATCATATCAAGATATGAAAGGGAATCTTGAAAGTAGATACTTGACCAATAGCCTATGCATTTACATGAATTGAGGCTTCATTGACTTGAATTTTTACTCAGATTCACTTCTTGTATCAAGATTCCCTTTCAAACATCTACCGGTCAAACCACTCCAATCTATTGTTGGATTAATTCATTACTGAATTATATTGATTAATTTCTAGAACTTGATCTCATAGCCTTATGAATTCTATCTGAGTCATTGAATAGTTAATTTATGGATCATAAATTAACTATATTTCAACCAAAATGAAATTCTATGAATTCATTTTGGTTGAAATATAGTTAAAAGTGTAACATTTTTTTGACTAAAAGATTGATCCATAAAAATAAGCCAACTAATTTGGGACGAAGCGTGCACTTGATCATATTTTTGAGATCAAGTGCACTCATTTGCATTGACCAAAATGGAAGAACCATGAATGATCAAAAGCCCTTACACAAAGGAAATTGTACCAAGCATTTTGATAATCAAAATAATTGAAAGTTTGAGGCTCAAAGGATTGAGAGAAGGTTCTTTCTGTGAAAACAAGAATTTCATTTAAGCAAGATATTTTATCATAGTGATAAAAACAGTAAATTCTTGAGTTATTGATGGTGCTGCTTTGGGCACCCACTGCAAGCACAATTATCCGCTTTGAGAGTTTGCAATTAGAGGACATTTGATCTTATACAAATCGTGGGAATATACGAGTGGTACAACTTAAACTTATGCACTAGAACTCATTTTGAAGCTGAGATAAGAGATTAGATTTTGTGAATTTTATTTATTTATTTATGAATTTATGTTGAGTACGAAATCAATTATTATAATCTATTTAATATGAATTCTATGTAAGTTTAACTTACGAGATAAAAGATAGATAAATATTGATTGTTATATTACTAATTTATGTTCAGTCAAACCTTCATCAATCACAATTTCATCGGCACAATTTCAATTCCTTAGCGACGAACCCAAATCTCAGATAATTAGGGTATGTTCATTTTCAATTTTGTTTCATTATTGGTTGTTGTATTACTAATTTATGTTCATCAGTCACGAAGTGATGTCATCAGTCACATTATTATTTCAGTTTGGTTCATTTTCGACTTCAATTCTATGTTATATAGTAGCAAATGATTTGTAGTAGCAGTTGAGGATTGATTCCAGTAACTATTGTGAAATTCAGTTATCTTTATTTAATATATATTCTAATAAAATAATTTTAGATAAATATTATGGAATTGATGTCTTATTATGTCGGATAGGTGATTTGAAAATATAAGTTAGGGTAGATTTATTGACTGTTTTTTGAGTTTGGCTTCGGCCTCTAATAAAAAAGAATACAAGAAGCAATTATTAGATGCACTCTTCAAGATGATGACGATGACGCAAGTGATAATGCAACATCATCTTTCACTTCACTCAATGAAGATGATTGTTTTGGCGTTTTCGTTAATAATATATGAAATAATTGAAGATTTTCAAGATTAGCCGACGACATCATCAAAATTTTCAAGATTCCCTTTCAATCTTTTAAAAGTGTCAATTAGTTGGCTTAAAGTCTCCGATAGTGGGCATTACTTTCAAGATTCCCTTTCATTTCAAACTTTAAAGTCTCAATGTGCTGGCTTTTCTTTAATTACTGTGTGCAATAATTGACTACTGTTTTTATTTTCTTTTGAAATCCGTAGTTTATGTCCGTTGTCTTTGAGTCTATTCTCTATTATATATATTGTATGTAACTGTCTTGTGAGGCAGAGCTTGTTTTATGTAATGTGCAATTTATGTTTAAATAAAATCGTGTTTTCTATTATACCAAAAATATTCCGGAAGATCTATTCATTCAGTCTCATTGGAGCTTCAAAATCAAGAATTTCATTTAAGCAAGAGTCAAATTCAAGCATCCTTGGCTTCAGCCTCTAATAAAAAAGAATACAAGAAGCAATTATTAGATGCACTATCCAGGATATCTCAAGATGATGGCGATGACGCAAGTGATGATGCAACATCATCTTTCACTCCACTCAATGAAGATGATTGTTTTGGCGTTTTCGTTAATCAATATATGAAATAATTGCAGATTTTCAAGATTGGCCGACAACATCATCAAGATTTTCAAGATTCTCTTTCAATCTTTTTAAAGTGTCAATTAGTTGGCTTAAAGTCTCCGATAGTGGGCTTAAAGTGTCATCAAGATTTTCAAGATTCCCTTTCAATCTTTTTAAAGTGTCAATTAGTTGGCTTAAAGTCTCCGATAGTGGGCTTTACTTTCAAGATTCCCTTTCATTTCAATCTTTAAAGTCTCAATGTGCTGGCTTTACTAAGGATTAAATATCTTTAAAAAAATATTTTAAAGATTTCAAAGATTGAAATGAAAGGGAATCTTGAAAGTAAAGCCCACTATCGAAGACTTTAAGCCAACTAATTGACACTTTTAAAAGATTGAAAGAGAATCTCGAAAATCTTGATGATGTTGTCGGCCGATCTTGAAAATATTCAATTATTTGATATATTGATTAACGAAAACGCCAAAACAATCATCTTCATTGAGTGGAGTGAAAGATGATGTTGCATCATCACTTGCGTCATCGTCATCATCTTGAGATATCTTGGAGAGTGCATCTAATAATTGCTTCTTGTATTCTTTTTTATTAGAGGCCGAAGCCAAGGATGCTTAAATTTGACTCTTGCTTAAATGGGACAAAAAGAGTGATTAGATTTCCAAATAAAAGGAAAAAAGAAAACTTATTGAGCCACACCAATCTAAGACTGGGATATCAATGATTAGATTTGCTAAATTTTATTTTAAGATGGGTTAATTTTTTTCAAGTAATATTAATGAGTTGAATATTTTATTTTGTTTTTCTAACAAAAATAGAGAAAATTATATAATCGATCCTAGTTTACCCATGAGCAACTCACTCATGGTTCCGCCTCTGCCCATAAGTGATGAATAATTATATTAACGTGGCTTAATAGAAGTAAGTAATAAATAATAAATATGTTAGAAATATTGTTAAAATTATATAATTAGAAAACCTTTTAGAGATGGTTATTTTTTGTTGGTGTTGCTTATGATTTAGGAAGAATTTTAATTTTTAGGTTATACTTATATCAAATTAATAAATATATTATTTTCTTTTTTAGCATAATATAAATAGATAAACTCCATTATCTCCTTAAGGGGACGTAAATTTAACCTATTAAATCAACTAGTGTCCGCAAAATTTATAAATGTATCAATGATAGAGGATTGGCTCTTATATGAAAAGAAAAATATATATGGACATAAATTTCAAGTCTAAGTTTGGAAATTTAAAACTTAAAATATCAAAAAGACAAATATTTAAAAAAAAAAATCTTATATTAATATTCTCTTATATTATAATTTATAATCAATACCCAAAAACTATTAGTAAATATCGAGATGTCGAATCGAGAACTGGTCATGAATTTGGTTCGAAAAAATCCTAAAAATCGGTCAATCAAAAAATCGATTAAAACTAGTTAACCGGCCCGATTTTGATGTGTGTATTTTCTTTTTTAAATTAAGATGGTGAGGAAAGTCTAAATAGTTTTTTAGTTCCAATCATTTTATTTTAATATTGGAAATTATTAGAATTAATAATTGTATATTTTTTTATATGTATTATGTAATTTTTATATCATTTTTAATTAAATAAATTTATTTATGATGTCAAGCAATTCTATCACTTCAATCGATCAAATTAATAACCCATTAAATTTTTTATATCATATACTATATAGATGTCGTTTTAAAGAAATGTAATTATCATACCATTGGTATATTTTCACATGACCCACTCTGCCTTTTTCTTTGATTTGTGGTACCTTTTTCCCAGGTCCCTCTCAATCAATTTTCAACAATTTTTTTAATTTTTTATTATTTTATTTGATTTGATGTTAGTATAATATTAATTATTATCTTATAATTTTTTATGGCAAAAATGCAAAAGTGACCCTCTAACTTTTATGTTTTTTCATTTAACTCCGTTAACTTTCAGTTTTGTCAATTCAGTTCTTTAACTTTCAATTTTTGTCAATTCAAGACTCCGTTATAAATTCATTACTGTTGCCGTTACAAATAACGGAAACAACAAAGTAAACGTACTTTGCTTGTTATTTAATTAATAACATCAATTAGAAAATATAGGCAGACAGAGGAAGCTAGAGCAAAGAAAACGTACTCTACTTCCATTTTCGAGCTATTTTTTTGTCAAAAACACATATCCCAAGTTCAATATGACTTTTTGTCAAAAAATTATAAAAATTATAACTAGGCAGATGAGTTCAATATGACTTTTTTGTCAAAAACACATATCACAATCGAATCATCCGATTCGAGTATAAATATAGTAGGTAAAACATTTGATTATCTTAATCTCTTATAAAAACACATATCTTCGTTACTAGTACTAATTATAATTTTTATAATTTTTTGAAAAAAAAGTCATATTGAACTTGAGATATGTGTTTTTGATAAAAAAAAATAGCTCGAAGATGCAAGCAAAGTACGTTTACGTTGTTTTAGCTTCCTCTGTCTGTCTATATTTTCTAATTGAGGGTATTAATTAAATAACATGTTAAGTATGTTTACTTTGTTTTTGCCGTTATTTGTCACGGCAACAGTGATGAATTTATAACGGAGCCTTGAATTGACAAAAATTGAAAGTTAGATGACTGAATTGACAAAACTGAAAGTTAACGGACTTAAATGAAAAAACATGAAAGTAACTTTTACATTTTTGCCATTTTTTATTCACTAAATGGGATCA
The DNA here is from genome assembly GCA_019454045.1 of Zanthoxylum bungeanum. NCBI lineage: Eukaryota > Viridiplantae > Streptophyta > Magnoliopsida > Sapindales > Rutaceae > Zanthoxylum > Zanthoxylum bungeanum. The sequence goes on from SKCR01001240.1 coordinate 393,953, forward strand.
TTCAAACGAATAACCACCACTTAGAAAGAGTTCAAATCCCATTGTATGCATGTGATAAAATATTTTTTTTTCTAAGGATGTAAATTCAATCTCATTTTAGTTTATATACCGAATTTTACTATAATAAAACTATATTGTTAAGTTATTGTAAGATTTCTGATTGTAAAATTAGTAGACGTTTTTTAGATGCTTTAATTAGTGATAAATAATAATACTTAAGTACTTTTAAAAAATAAATAATTGTAAATTTTTAATTTGTTATTGAAAAACTTTATTATATATTTGCTAGATTTAGTAGATTTGGTTTGACATTTTGTATGGACTTATATTGTGGACACCATTTTATTTTAGTTATAGCAGGCCATACTTTTTTATTTTTTAACAGAAATTATATTAATAACTCAAAGATCACAAGCTATGAAGGGAGGGAGATCTCCCTTCCAAAAACTAGCTAGATCTTTATCACATGATAATTTAGTTATTTTATACACAGTTTAATTACTGATTCTAAACTAAAATTGAATCCATACAAGACTCAAAACACTAACCGTATTTTGGATTTCAGTTATAATTCAAGAGATTTCCAATCTTTCCCGAGACAAAATTAACGATATTTTGAGCTTCCGATTCAATAATAAATGAGAGATATTCAGTTATAGCCAGCCATGTTAGAAATTCTTCTAATATTCATGAAAAAGGGTTTATGTGTCTTTTTGGATGCTATGGGCGTTTGAGAGGAGTACAACCCTTTGGAGGGTTGCACCCCAACCCAAGAGGTACCCTGTTGGCACCCCTCCATGCCTTTAAAAGGGAGACTCTATGTCCAATTAAAGACACAGAAGTAAATCCGTTTTTTAAGAAGAGTATTTTCCTATTTGTTTTGGGAGAGAGTTTCACCATATTCTCAGTTCATATACTTGTCAAGGAGTGCTCCTTGGACAAGAAGGAACCAAGTTATCCTGGGAGAATATTGGCCAATTGCGAATCCGTAAAGCACCTGTGACGGGGCCAATAAGTTCTTAAGGACAGAGGATTATCTCGACTTGGATTCATAAGGTTTTTCTTAATTATCAAGTTTGAAGGTTTCTAGGGTTTTTGCATACTAGATCCATTTTTCTGGTTTGACTTGTATTGTTGCATGTTATTTGATGGTTAATGACACTAATTTTACAACAATCTTAAGAACTTATTGCATTCTAGTGTTGTTAGACTGTAAATTCGCATGCTAGGGTAGAAATTTTCTGGAAAAATACGTACTGTGCATGTAAACCCGTAGGGCGTTCGAACGCCCGACGCACGCGAAGGTAAAAATCTAAAAATTTGTAAGAATGTTCGAACGCGTATTCAAACGCAACTCGAACGCAAGCCTTCTGCCTAAGATCGTTCGAACGCGTCCTAAACGCAACTCGAACGCAAACTCTCTGGAATTATTTCGTTCGAACACGTTCTCGGACGCAACACGAATGTGAACTCTCTGGAACACTTCGTTCGAACGTGTTATCAAACGCAACACGAACGCACACACTGGACAGTCTAGTTCGAACGTAGATACGAACGTGACACTAACGAATCTGTCATGAAATTGTTATAAACTGCAAAGACTTAGATTAATTTAATATTAACTTAGTAAATCATATACTGAAACACTTTAAATCTTGGTAGTATAGATTTAAGTTATTATTAGGGTGTTCAATTATCACATGCATACACTTAGTGATAAAGTTGAAACTTATTTCTGTGTTGCATACTTGGTTGAGAATTTAAAGTGTAATTTTACACAAGTAATCACATACACATATATCTACACTTATCGTATATTATTTTGTGACATTGGAAAAATGAAATATTGAGTTTGAATTGCTAAGATGTTCTATTGAGAAAGTAGTTAAAGGATATTCCTTTATTTACTTTTCATAGGAAAACTTGGTTGGAAATTCAATGACTTGTGTTTATTGGTACTACTGTCCAATAGAACAACAAGTGGATATTTGGTATATCACTTGAGACAAGATCATTTGTTGGTCGTTGTACAATTTGTCTTTTGTAGACTTATTGAACCCTGTTTGTTTCCAGTTACATATGGTTAGCGGAAACATCATAGTACCGGTCTCTCATGGAGAAAAACCGGAGAAGTTTGGTGGGGCAAACTTCAAATAGTGGCAGAGCAAAATACTGTCCTACCTGACAACTCTGCAGTTGGCTAAGCACCTCAAAGATCCTCCAGGTCCTATGGAGGGTGAATCAGAGGCAGCCAAGGAACTGCGAGAAGAGACATGATCGTCTGTCGATTTCCTGTGCAAGAAATACATTTTGGGTAGTCTTGACAATACCTTGTACAATGTGTACCAAGGCATGACTTCTACGAAGATTCTCTGGGAATCTCTCGAGAAGAAATACAAAACCGAGGATGCCGGACAAAAGAAATTTGTCGTGGGTAGGTTCCTGGACTACAAGATGGTAGTTTCAAGGACGGTGATGTCTCAGTTGGGTGAACATCAGTAGATCATTCATGAAATACTGGATGAAGGTATGAAACTCTGTGAGACGTTTCAAGTTGCCACCATAATTGGAAAGTTGCCTCCATCATGGAAGGACTTCAGGAGCTATCTGCAACACAAAAAGAAGCAGATGAGCCTTGAAGACCTAGGAGTTCGATTGAGAATCGAACATGACAACATGATGTCCGAGAATGCCAGCTACAAGACTATGGAGTCTAAGGCCAACATCACTGAGGATGTAAAGGGTAGCAAGAAAAGAAAGAACAGTGAAGCTGATTCTTCCCAAGCGAACAAGAAGTTCAATGGGAAGTGCTACAACTGTGAAAAGAGCGGTCATATGACAAAGGACTGCAGAAACAAGATATCTCAGGACAATGGCAAGAATAATGAGGCCTATGTCGCTGAAGATGAACAGTTAACTGATGAGATTTTAGAAATGAACCTCTCAGCAGTGGTAACTGAAGCCAACTTAGTTGGGAATCCGAGAGAATGGTGGGTAGACACTGGGACTACTCGTCATATCTTTGCTGATAGCAAGATGTTTTACTCGTATCAGAAAGGTCGATGGCGGCGATCATCTGACAATGGGAAACTCGTCTACCTCTAGAGTGGTTGGACAAGGCACAGTGGTTCTGAAGATGATATCCGGAACGGAGCTTACATATAAGAATGTTTGCATGTTCCAGATATTCGGAAGAACTCGGTCTCGGGTTTGTATTTGTTTCTGACAAGATTGTATTGGCAAAAAATGATGTCTATGTAGGAAAAGGATACCTCGTTGAGGGCCTTTTCAATGACTGTCAATTGTGCTATTAATAAAGCTGAAACTTCTGCTTATATTATTGAGTCACAAAATGTATGGCATGAGAGGTTAGGACATGTTAATTATGATACAATACGTACATTAATTAACATGAACCTTATACCTAAATTTGCATTGATAGCCAACATGAGTGTGAGGCATGTGTTGAAGCAAAAATACATAAAACATCATAGAACGAAGTTCTGAACCCTTGGAACTTGTACACACTGACGTGTGTGACATTAATATTGTGCAAATAAGAGGCGGTAAAAAGTACTTTGTCACTTTTATCGATGAAAGCACAAGATTCTGTTAAGTGTATTTGCTGAGGAGCAAAGCTGAAGCTATTGAGAGCTTTATACACTGAGAACGAAGTTGCAAATCAACTTGGCAAGTAAATCAAAAGAATCAGAAGTGATAGTGGTGATGAATATGTTTCATCATTCGGTGAATATTATTCTGTGCACGGAATTATTCACGAAACCACTGTTCCTTATTCTCCTCAATGGGATTGTTGAGTGCAAAAACTGAACGTTGAGAAATTGATGAATGCCATGTTGAATAGTTCTGGCTTACCTCAGAACTTGTGGGGGGAAAGCCATTCTTTCCGCGAACTACGTTCTGAACAAGCTTCCTCACATGAGATTAGACAAGACACCATATGAGTTGTGGAAAAGTTATGTACCTTCCTACAAATATCTGAAAATGTGGGGGTGTCTTGCCAATTGCCAAGGTGATGGTTCCTAAACCTAAGAAGGTGGAATATGACCCAAAACTGTTGACTGTATATTCATCAGATATACTTGCAACAATAATGCATATCGATTCTTGGCACACAAGTATGAGATTCCTGACATCAATCCAAATGTGATGATTGAGTCAAGGAATGCAATATTTTTGAATAGACATTTCCTTGTAAGGAAAGACAAAGAATAGAGTCTCTCAAAAAGATCTATTGATACTGTCAAGGACAGTGATCAGGTTGACCAAGAGTCAGATCCGATTTTCTGACATATTTGTTAGAAAATGAGCCTCAAAGCTATAAAGAAGCAATGTCTTCTATGGAGGCACCTCTGTGGAAAGAGGCGATTATTAGTGAGATTGATTCAATCCTACAGAACCATACTTGGGAGTTGGTTGATCTTCCTCCAGGTTGTAAGCCACTGGGCTACAAATGGAAAGATGAAAATGGATGGATCAATAGATACGTACAAGGCGAGGTTTGTCATAAAAGATTATAGACAGAAAGAAGGCATTGTTTACTTTGATACCTATCCACCAGTGATTCGTATCACATCAGTAGAATGCTTATAGCCATAGCAGCTATATTTGGTCTTGAAATACATCAAAATGATGTAAAGACGTCATTCTTGAATGGTGAATTGGATGAAGAGACTTACATGGAACAACCAGAAGGGTTTAATGTTCCTGGATAAGAACAGAAGGTGTGCAAACTTGTAAAATCTTTGTACGGATTAAAACAAGCACCTAGACAATGACATGAGAACATTGACAAATAGATGTTGTCAAGTGGGTTTAAAACCGATGAGTGTGATAAGTGTATATACGCCAAATCAACTCAAGAATGATATGTCGTTGTATGTCTCTATGTAGACGATATGCTGATAATTGGTAATAATCATGAGTTGATTCAGTCTACCAAGAAAGTGTTATCTAGTAAATTTGATATGAAAGATTTGGGAGTAGCTAACCTAACTCTTCCTCTATCAAATAATACTGGTTTAAGCATATCACAATTAGAGTATTCAAGGATCATCGAAAGTCTGATGTATCTCACGAATTGCACACGAACTGATATCGCTCAAGCTGTGAATAGGCTTAGCAGATATACTAGCAATTCAGGACATAACCACTGGAAAGTCATAGTAAGTGTTTTGAGGTATAAGAAACTTCAAAATATGGGCTACATTACGAGAGATATCCTGTTGTTCTAGAGGGATACAGCGATGCTGACTGGATATCTGATACAGTGGATTCCAAATCTACGGTTGGATTTGTTTTCACACTTGGTAATGCAGCCGTGTCATGGAAATCCTCGAGGCAAACATGTGTTGCCCGGTCTACTATGGAATCTGAGTTCATAGCGTTAGAAAAAACAGCGGAAGAAGCAGAATGGCTTAGAAACTTCCTACAGGATATTCCTAGTTGGGCCAAACCGGTACCAACGATTAGCATACATTGTGAAAGCCAATCGGCTATTGGGAGAGCCCAAAATACAATGTATAATGGTAAGTCTCGACACATACGTCGGAGACATAATACCATACGTCAACTGCTCTCAAGTGGCATAATAATGATCGATTATGTCAGGTCGAAGGAAAACCTATCGGATCCACTAACTAAAGGTTTACCTCGAGAGCAAGTTGAGAAGTCATCGAGGGGAATGAGCTTGAAGCCTATAATCTAAGAATTGTCACTGTGGAAATCCAACCTAGCTGACTGGAGATCCCAAGATCTAGGTTCAAAAGGGGCAACATAAACTTTGTTCAATTCAAAACAAGCACTAAAGAGTTTTGTACTCTTTCCCATTCCGATAATGACGCTGAGTGCTGTCTGTCATTGGTTAGGATAAGTTAAGGCTTTTAATGATCACTATATTAGGAGATGAGTCCTAATGGGGGTAAATACAGATTACCTCTTCATAGTAGATCACATATTTCAAGTAAGAAGTGAGGTCGCTTCCATGAGAACCTTTAAAGGCGGGTTACCCTAAAGTGCTTGATGAATCCGGGACCGTTGTTCAGGGCCGAAATGAACACAACCGTAGAACGGGAAAATAGTCGAATTAAAGCTGTGTGTTGGCAATTGTCTTGGTTTACACCAACGACAGAACAGTTCAAGACTATGGGTCACTGGTTTGCCAAGTAAATCTGATTGTCACTCACTATGACAGGTTCAAGGCGAAAGCTACCTATTTCGATGCAGCTTTAGTTCATGATAACTCTCTCAAGTGTCTCCATAAATATTTGAAGAATTGTGGGGGATTGTTAGAAATTCTTCTAATATTCATGAAAAAGGGTTTATGTGTCTTTTTGGATGCTATGTGTGTTTGAGAGGGGTACAACCCTTTGGAGGGTTGCACCCCAACCCAATGGGTGCCCTGTTGGCACCCTTCCATGCCTTTAAAAGGGAGACTCTATGTCCAATTAAATACACAGAAGTAAATCCGTTTTTTAAGAAGAGTATTTTCCTATTTGTTTTGGGAGAGAGTTTCACCATATTCTCAGTCCATATATTTGTCAAGGAGTGCTTCTTGTCCATCCTGGGACGGGGCCAATAAGTTCTTAAGGATAGAGGATTATCTCGACTTGGATTCATAAGGTTTTTCTTAATTATCAAGTTTGAAGGTTTCTAGGGTTTTTGCATACTATATCCATTTTTCTGGTTTGACTTGTATTGTTGCATGTTATTTGATGGTTAATGACACTAATTTTACAACAAGCCATACTTGGCTAATACAAGTTGTTGGTTTGAAATTAAAGTATCACAATATAAATTATTATTTTTTGGTCAAATCGTCTTTTATTTTAAATTCACGTGTGAGGTATTGACTTCATTAATAATATTTTCAAATTATTTTTATTTTGCCAAATGCCTACCTAGTGTCTTATTTCAAAGTGATGATGGGACATTCAATTATTTTTCTATCAATATATATATATATATAGGGGTATGAGATACCTTTGGCTCTTCACCATTGGATCACTTCATTTAAAAAAAGTAAAAAAAAATAAAAAATTAACCGGTTAAACCGGTAATGAATATTAAATATAAAAACTTTTCTCTCTCTCCAACTCTCTCAAATCCCTTTCACTCTCACGATCTCTTATACAGTGAGAAATTTTTCCCCAAATTTCTTGCCCCACATTTCAACTCTTGTTGCTGCTACACTTCATTCTCTTGGGAAAGATTATTGAAGCTGAATCCCAGTATTGAATTTGATTGTCTTGTTGAGATGAGTAAATTTAGAAGACATGTTGCTCGATTTGTTCTATGGCCATGAACCCTTATATTTGACTTTTTATTTTTTATTATTTGTAATTATTATTTTTTTTTGTTGGGGCAAGGTGAAGAGTATATGTTCTTTTTGCAAATTTAATTTGTATGCTGAAACTAAAACTTCTATATTTCTCACTATTTTCATTTCTCGGTCTTTGAATGTACATCATCAGACTATTATCAATCTGATGATCTCTTGACTCCGGAAGAGCAAGCCGTTCGGATGAAAGTGAGAGAGTGTATGGAGAAAGAAATCGCCCCAATAATGGTGGAGGTATCTTTTTAATGTTACATAGCAACTTCCTTTTGAAACGTGGTGATGACTTCGTGTGTGTGGCACTATTCGTCGTTAATTATCATATACTGCATTGATAAGGTCATGAACAGATAGTTGATTTCTGCCCTTTTTTCTTTTACTTTTATTCCAGTATTGGGAGAAGGCAGAATTTCCCTTTCATGTTATTCCAAAGCTTGGTGCCCTACGTGTAGCAGCTTGAAGTCCCCAAGGGGGTGTGACTTGGTGTTGTAGGGTCCAGGATCTCACCTTGAGGTTCTGGGTTCGAATCCAGGGGTGCACTTCTTGTAAGAGCTTGGGACAGCCTGTGGTTTTACCTGCGCCGCGACCCAGAATGGGTGGTTTGGTGGCGGGTTTCCATCGTTTCCAAAAAAAAAAAAAAAGTGTAGCAGCTTGAATCAGAATAAAGGTGATTTTACAATATTATAGTTTAGATTTTTCCTTCCTCCCCTGAGGTGAAAATGTAGTTAGTGGGATATTGAGCTTGTTTTGACTCAGGGTTATTGCTTTCCTGGCCACTATGTGACTGGAGCTGCTATTGGTATCGCAGAAATTGCTCGAGTTGATGCTACTTGTTCTACTTTTATATTGGTGCATTCCTCTCTGGCAATGCTCACTATTGGTGAGATCTTGATGTCATTTTCCAAATAATATGCAAGTAACTGGATACAATAACCTGTTGACAAACTATGGCCTTATATAACTTGTTTGGACTGTCAAGTATAACACTGTGCGGATCAGAGGCGCAGAAGCACAAATATTTACCTTCTTTGGCTTAGTTAAACACCATTGACTGTTGGGTAAGTAGCTGGCTTTAGGTACCTTATAGTGTCTTAACAATGTTGGTTACGACACATGTGAGCAACTCAAATGTGTTCTTTTACATCTCAAGGCTTTGACTGAACTTGCATATGGGAGTGATGCAAGTGCTTTGAACACAACTGCTACTAAGGTTAATTTCTCTACCCTTTACATTTATCTCTAGGATTAATTTTCTGTATCCATACAAAAAAGCAGTCTATAATGTTTTGAGTTTCATGCTTTTGTTGGTAGCAGTAGCTCCGATAAAAGCACTGTGGTTTCCCTCATTGAGAGATTCTATGATCCTACCTTAGGTAAAATAAATTAGGTAAATCAAGTTGTTACCACTATTAAGTTCTTCAATTATAATGTGTTATTGCAGTTAATTTAGTTATGGGTTGCAAATTTATGAAATTTGTATAGGACAAGTGCTGCTGGATGGGAATGACATAAAGTCACTGAAGTTGAGATGGTTGAGGCAGCAAATAGGACTTGTGAGTCAAGAGCCTGCACTTTTTGCTACCACCATTAAAGAGAACATATTGTTGGGTAGGCCTGATGTTAATCAAACTGAGATTGAAGAAACTGCCAGAGTTGCCAATGCTCGTTCATTCAGTATCAATGTTAGTTAATGATATCACATTTTAGCTTAAGATCATAATAATAAATTCACACTAAAACTTCTTACCTCATTTACCATTAAAAAAAACCATACCATTAAGTAACATCAATTAGGTTAAAAGGTCTTGAGGGATTAAAATAATTATGGGGAAGAAAATATATTGATGATCGGTGTTTATAAATTATGTTTACTCTGCACCCAAGGCTTCAAGTCAAAAGAATCAAAATTTTCATTTATCATTGTTATTTTTATTTAAGAGAGAATAACAAACCTTGCTGTCTAAACAATACATTTGAATTTGATAAGAAAGATCATATATAACCTTAAAGAAAAGAATAATATACTGATATGGAGTCAAATTGATTCTCTGTTTTTCTTTTATTTTCTTGTTTTCATTTTCCCACTTGCATTCAGCTGTTTTATAAGCTTTTTTGAAGATGAAATATAAAACTAATAATAGTTAGTACATCTTTCAACAGCACACAATTAGCTAAGCAGTTGAATAATGAATATTTGTTTTTATATACATTTCTTAAATCTTCAATTGGCTGATGAATGCTAGTATGTTACTAGTATTTTTCACCAAATAAGGTAAAGAAATGCCAGGGTTAGTTGCATTCATTAGATTTGTTTGTTTTGGATGGTATAAATACATTGAGTTGAGGTTTTTGGGTGGTAGATATACAGACTAGTTTCCTTAACTTGTTTTTGATTTATCATTTTTATATTTTTATCGATTTCTGCTTTTTAAATTTGGGGATTTAAGTACATGATTTCAAGCAAGTTAATTTAAATTGAAATGGCTTATGTCTTCCTTTTTTTAACTGAAATTGCTAGAAACATTGTAATGTGTTATGCATTGAATTTTAATTAGTGATTTCTAACATACTTTACTAAACTTTGCCATTGATGATTATGTTTCTTTCTTATTATTTTACTATGTGCTTATTAGATAGATGGTGAATTTCGACCATAAGAAGTATAAACCATATGCGGTAAAAACTCTTATTGCTGCATTTTTTATGGAAAAGTATGAAAAACACTTTTCAATAGGTTCTACAGATGGGATTGTGCAAGTATTGACCTAGTTTTTTTTTTTTTTTTATCTAATACTAGTTTTGAGTGCTACATGCCCCTCTATTTGATTTATCTAGCTATCTTCACCACCATGCATCTTGAGCATGAGCACTCTTTCGAGTGTTCGTTGAATATTTTAAGAATTACTTCAAGAGGTAAAAGTAAAACTCACGGTTTGTTCGTTGTATGATTCTATTTTGGCTATAAATTATAACATAAATTGCTTATATGTAGACAATATTACCAAACATTGATTCAAAATATGGTACAATTTCTCCAAATATGTAATATTTCTAAGATGAAACCTTTAACAATAAACATGCAACATGAGACCATTGGACTTGAAACTTTAGCAATAACATGCAATTGCATCTGCCTCGAAAATCACATCTGTAACTATGACCATTGAATATGCAACCTCTACCATTAAACTTGCAACTTTCACCAATAAATATGTAATATATCGAAGATGAAACCTTTAGCAATAAACATGAAAAATGAAACCATTAGACTTGAAACATTAGCAATAACATGCAATTGCATCTGCCTCGAAAATCGCACATGTAACTATGACCATTGAATATGCAACATCTACCATTAAACTTGCAACTTTCACAATAAATATGCAATATATCGAAAATGAAACCTTTAGCAATAAACATGCAAAATGAAACCATTGGACTTGAAACTTTAGCAATAACATGCAATTTCATCTGCCTCGAAGATCGCACTTGTAACTATGACCATTGAATATGCAACCTCTACCATTAAACTTGCAACTTTCACCAATAAATATGCAATATATCGAAGATGAAATCTTTAGCAATAAACATGCAAAATGAAACCATTGGACTTGAAACTTTAGCAATAACATGCAATTGCATCTACCTCGAAAATCGCACATGTAACTATAACCATTGAATATGCAACCTCTACCATTAAACTTGCAACTTTCACCAATAAATATGCAATTTTACGAAGATGAAACCTTTAGCAATAAACATGCAAAATGAAACCATTGGACTTGAAACTTTAGCAATAACATGCTGTAAAATGTGAAGCCTTGTCATCCGTTGGATAAGGGAAACATGGCGCAATCTTTGCCTTGTCCAATTACATGTATTTTCTCATCATATATAAAGGCCACTTAGGTTGAGTTTTTAGAGGAGAGGTTTTCATTATTTGTATTCCCTTGTTTTGGCTAAGTGTTGAGCCTATTTCCTAGTCCAAGTTAGTGTAATCTTCAATTGAGAATTTGAGAGATTGTCACTTTTAGAGATTATGGTTCTTTGTGAGATATGGGGAATTACAATTTGTAAACGGATTCAAGAATCCGTGTGTAATCTTGAAAGTTGTTTAGTGCAGCGAGCTCCCTATTCCGGAGTTCAACGTGGATGTAGTCGGGAATTTTTCCGGTGAACCACGGTAAAAATCTTGCTTCTTGATTTGTTGATTGAACGTGTTTGACGAATAATTGCGGAAAACCTCAACAATTGGTATCAGAGCCTTTGGAATTAAATCCAGTGGGCTGAAAAGGAAGTTTGAAGATCAAGAAGCCCAAGATTCATCCTTCTCCATTTTCGGTAAAGCCAGAGAGACGAGCAAAGATTTCCAGGGGGCCGAGAAAGTGATAAGCAAACTGAAAAAGGCCCAAAGAAAATCTGCCTTCAATTTCTGCAAAGGCAAATCCCTAAAGATGCTTAATTGAAGAACTCAATAAAAGACTCAGGGCAATCGACGCAAATCAAAGAAAATTAACAAGAGCGATCGACGAAAGTAATTGGTCAAAGGAAGAAGACCTGCTGCCGATCCAAACAAGCCGATCAAAACGCACAGATTCATAAGAAAACAACCACAGAGAAGCCGATCAAAACGATACTCAAAGCACCGGCAAAAATTGAAGAACACACGCAAAACAAAGAATCAGAAGACAAGAGAAATCGAAGACCACAGCCAAACCGAGAAGAAGAAAGAAAAAATTGAAGAACACAACAAGAATCGTAAATTGAATCGTCAACAGAACAAGACTGAACGAATCAGCCACAAGAACAAGATCAGAGAGCAAGACCGAAGATCGGTCTTTTCTTGGTGGGCCTAACATAAAACCCTAAAACGCATACAGCCAAGAACAAGCCACTGTCGATTACGTGCAAGGTCAGTTGTTGCCGATTGAAGTTCCTTGCGTATTCAGTAACAATAGCTCAGTGAGGGCTGATTGATTTCTGAACCCTTGATTTCTGTTTTTGACTAATTGGTTTTGAGTTTTTTGGACTGCATTCAATATTGGCCTGGGCGTGAGACTGTGATTATATTACAGTAGTATCAGGATTGGTTGTGTATTGAGTGTTTGGGTGTTTAAAGCAGTGTTGGGTGATTGGAAATTATTGAATTGTTATTTGGGTATTGAATCTCTGTTGAAGCTGGTTTGAAAGGAACAGAACAGGGCATCCAAGAGTGAGTTGCCGAATCTGCTTCTGTTTGTTGCTTTTGATTAAATTGGTTTGAGGCAGGGTGTGTGCTCCCTGGTTTATTCGGCTTTAAGGTTTGAAATCTGAGAAATTGTGGCCTTGTGTGTATTGTATTTGCTGTCCTATTTGGGCAGATTAGTTGTGTTTATCTGAATTGTGTTTGGGCTGAATTGGGGAGTAATTGCCGAGAGTGATTGCGGAATTTTCATCGGGTGATTACTGAAAAAGGAAAAAGAAATGTCGACGATGAGACTCGACATTGGAATCTTTGACGAAAAGGGGGATTTCACCACATGGAAGAAGAAAATGAAAGTTTTGCTTTCCCACCATAAGGTGGCTTTGGCACTGGAACCGGATCCAGAAAAGTGGCCAAAGATGGAAAAGGAAGCGAAGGACGAAATCCTGGAAGAGGCTTACAACTTGATCTTCCTCCACTTGGGAGACTCGGTCATCAGAAAGGTTGACGGAATGGACACTGCCATTCAACTCTGGGGTAAACTCGAATCTTTATACTCTGTTATTTCTGCACCAAATTTAGTGTTCTTAAAAGGAAATTTGTTTAATTACAAGATGGATACTAGTAAGTCGATTGATGATAATTTGGATGAATTCACGAAAATGACTCAAATCCTTAAAGGAACTGACCAAGCCCTCGGAGACTCTAGCGAAGCTATGATACTTTTAAATGCATTACCTGATGAATATAGTGTCGTTAAGAATTCTCTACAGTACACAGGAGTTGTACCTAGGCTAGACTTGGTGATATCTGGTATAAGGGCTAGAGAGCTAGAACTTAGAACCAGTAGGAGAGGAGGAGAGAACTTGTTCGTGAAAGGAAAAAATGAAAGGAAATATAATGGTCCTAATAATCATCAGACTAGTAACCAAGAACCTAAAGGCAAGAAAAAGAAAAAACACGATAAGAATAAAGATAGTGACAAGAAGTGCTATCATTGTGGGAAGATGAGACACCTCAAAAGGAATTGCTATAAGTTCCTGAGGGAACAGGAAAATGAAGGCAGTGCCACTGTAGCTGCCGAAAAGGAGTCGATGTGCCTATCTGAGGCATTGACGGTATGTAAGGATCACATTAGTAGAGAATGGATTCTGGACTCTGGGTGTTCCTTTCATATGAGTCCGTATAGGGACTGGTTTGTCAACTTTAGAAATTCAGATCAAGGCACTGTGTATATGGGTAATGACAATACTTGTAGGATACAGGGGGTTGGGGACATAACTCTTAAACTTCATGATGGTAAAGTTAGGATTCTTACTGACGTTAGATATGTACCTGACTTGAAACGAAACCTGATATCACTAGGAACACTAGATGAATTAGGTTTCACATATAAAGCACACAAAGAAAACATGCACATATCTAAGGGTAATAAACTGATCCTAACTGGTATAAAGAGAAATGGATTGTATGTTCTAAATGGCCAACATGTATTCTCGGATAAACCCATTTCTGCTTTAACTTCTAATGTTGATATGACTAATATATGGCACTTGAGACTTGGCCATATAGGCCAGAAAGGAATGCAGGTACTCAGCAAACAGGGACAATTTGGAAAGGACCAGTTGAAGCCACTTGAGTTTTGTGAGATCTGTGTGTTGGGCAAACAGCACAGACATAGCTTCCCAGCTGGAATTCATTTGTCAAAGGCGAGTCTGGAGTATCTACATTGTGATTTGTGGGGACCAGCAAAGGTCCAGACACATGGGGGTAAGAAATATTTCCTCTCTATTGTTGATGATTACAGTAGGAAGGTATGGACATTCTTACTAAAATCAAAGGATGAAACTTTGACTAAATTTAAAGAATGGAAAGTATTGGTAGAAAATCAAACTAGTAACAAAGTAAAGGTCTTAAGAACAGATAATGGCTTAGAATTTTGTAATACTGAGTTTGATCAATACTGTACTAGTGAGGGTATCCTAAGACATAGGACTGTTAGAAACACCCCTCAACAGAATGGAGTTGCAGAAAGAATGAATAGAACCTTATTAGAAAATATCAGATGTCTTTTATTTTCTTCCGAACTTCCGAGGGCCTTTTGGGGTGAAGCCCTCAATACTGCTACTCATTTGATTAACCTTAGCCCTAACAGTTCAGTTCAGTTTAAGACACCAGAGGAAATCTGGTCTGGTAGAGCTCATAAGCTTGCACACCTTAGAGTATTTGGCTGTGAAGCCTATGCTCACCAGTCCGTAGGTAAACTTGAACCGAGGTCAATCAAGTGTGTTTTCCTAGGATACCAAGAAGGGACAAAATGGTATAGGTTATGGGAAAGGGAGTCACCTGGAGTCAAAGTCATAGTTAGTCGGGATGTTATATTCAATGAACTTTGTTTTCCTTGTAAATCTACTAACAACAATGCGGGTGCCTTAGAAAAGGATCTAGCAGATTTTGATCTTGCAGGTGGAGCTCAGATGCAGGTGGAGCCAGGGACATCAAGGACCGCTGAGCAAGTTGGTGACATGTCAGGCACGGAGACATCTGAGGACACCCAGCCCAGGAGAAATAACCAGGAGGAAAACATAAATGAAGTAGCAGAGATACAAGAACAAATTGAAGAGGACACACTAGATCAAGTGGATCAAACTGAGCAGCATGATGAAACACCACAAGACACATTGGCCAACTACCAGCTAGCAAGAGACAGAAGTAGGAGGCAGGTAAGGCCTCCTGCCAGGTATGATTACTCAACCAATGATTTGTATTTCTGTGCATTAATAGCAAGTCATGAAATTAATGGGGTTGAGCATGCTAGCTTAGGAGAGGCATTAAAGTCTACCCATAAACTTGAATGGGAAGCGGCTATAGAAGATGAGATGTCTTCCCTTAGTACTAGACCTGAGGTGATTAAAATGGAAAATGTGCCTTATGCAAATGCTATAGGTTCTGTGATGTATGTCATGATTAGTACTAGACCTGACTTGTCATATGCTGTATCTTTATTGAGTAGGTTTATGTCTAATCCAGGTGGAGCACACTGGAGTGCTTTACAATGGTTGTTAAGATACTTGAATACTACTATTGATTATGGCTTATGTTTTAACAAATCTAACGCTTTAGATTTGGTAGGGTATGTTGATTCTGATTTTGCAGGTGACAGGGACTCAAGAAAGTCAACTACCGAAGCAGAGTATATAGCTATAACTGATGTATTCAAGGAAGCAATTTGGCTTCATGGTATCTTAACCGAAATACAACAGCTGCATGGTAAGACAGTTGTGTATTCAGACAGTCAGAGTGCAATCCCTCTGAGCAAGAATCTAGTACATCATGAGAGAACCAAACATTGGATGTGAAGTATCATTTTGTGCGGGAAATTATCTCAAGCGGTAAGATTGAGATTAAGAAGGTTCCAACAGAAGATAACCCATCGGACATGGGGACAAAGATTGTGACTGCAACCAAACTCTTCCACTGCATGAAGCTGTTGCAGGTGGGGGTTGGCTGACCTTGCAGTCGACATGAGCGATGATGTGAGTAGGTGAGTTTGCTGTGCTATCTTGGTCTTAGTGTGTCGTTGTGTATGATTGGGAGTGATAGATGTTTTTGGCTTCAAGGTGGAGATTGTAAAATGTGAAGCCTTGTCATCCGTTGGAAAAGGGACACATGGCGCAATCCTTGCCGTTGTCCAATTACATGTATTTGCTCATCATATATAAAGGTCACTTAGGTTGAGTTTTTAGAGGAGAGGTTTTCATTATTTGTATTCCCTTGTTTTGGCTAAGTGTTGAGCCTATTTCCTAGTCAAAGTTAGTGTAATCTTCAATTGGGAATTTGAGAGATTGTCACTTTTAGAGATTAGGGTTCTTTGTGAGATATGGGGAATTACAATTTGTAAACGGATTCAAGATTCCGTCTGTAATCTTGAAAGTTGTTTAGTGCAGCGAGCTCCCTATTCCGAAGTTCAACGTGGATGTAGTCGGGAATTTTTCGGCGAACCACGGTAAACATCTTGCTTCTTGATTTGTTGATTGAATGTGTTTGACGAATAATTGCGGAAAACCTCAACACATGCAATTGCATCTGCCTCGAAAATCGCACATGTAACTATGACCATTGAATATGCAACATCTACCATTAAACTTGCAACTTTCACCAATAAATATGCAATATATCGAAGATGAAACCTTTAGCAATAAACATGCAAAATGAAACCATTAGACTTGAAACTTTAGCAATAACATGCAATTGCATCTGCCTCGAAAATCGCACATGTAACTATGACCATTGAATATGCAAGCTCTACCATTAAACTTGCAACTTTCACCAATAAATATGTAATATTTTGAAGATGAAACCTTTAGCAATAAACATGCAAAATGAAACCATTGGACTTGAAATTTTAGCAATAACATGCAATTGCATCTGTCTCGAAAATCGCACTTGTAACTATGACCATTGAATATGCAACGTCTACCATTAAATTTGCAACTTTCACCAATAAATATGCAATATTTCGAAGATGAAACCTTTAGCAATAAACATGCAAAATGAAACCATTGGACTTGAAACTTTAGCAATAACATGCAATTGCATCTGCCTCGAAAATCGCACATGTAACTATGACCATTGAATATGCAACTTCTACCATTAAACTTGCAACTTTCACCAATCAATATGCAATATATTTTTATATTATTTTATTTTTATCAGTATTTTAAAAAATAATTTTTTATATTCTTTTATTTTTATCAATATTTTATAAAAATACATTTTAAAAACTTACAATAAATTTTTTTTATAATTTTATTTTTATTAATATTTTATATTTATTTAATAAAAAATAATTTTTTAAATTTTTTTTTGAGTAATTGGTTGCAACCACTCTCATATTTTTTTTTTAATGCTAACAACCCTTGGGTATCAGATACCCAAGGGTATGTTAGCAACACCCATATATATATATATATATATATATATATATATATATATATATATATATTTACTTTCTATCACAACACAGGTCACAAAGAAAAAGAATTGTGAGAAATGTCCACTATTGGCTAATTGTTTCTTTTAGATCATACAACAAATGAAATGGCAATGTATTCACATGTCATTTGCTTTTTAAGTTGAATAAAATCAACATTAATTAATCCAATTAATACAGTCACTTGTTTTGACATACAGACATAAGAGATTTTCAAATCAAATTATACTAATATCAAGTTTGAATTACTAAAATCTCTTAATTTGATATTTTAAAAAATTCTAATCGAATCTTGTTAATATTGAAATGGGGTTCCATTTATATTTTAAGAAATAATTAAATATATATATGAAAATAATATTCATTATTTTTTAGATGTTTATACAAAAGATTGGTCAAACGATTTTCACATATTGTGAGAGATTTTTAATAAATCCCTCGTGGAATAAATTATTCAATATTAATCTCAGAATTTTATATATTATCTCTTTAGCTAGAAACAACGAAATTATATCAAATTATATCATCTACATCCTTGTATTATGTAATATAGATTGGACAATTTTGTCCCTAATTATGTACATTTATAGCATTTTTTTTAGCAAATAATGAACCTTCCACATAAATCATGGGATTAAAATCATCCATAACGTGAGGTTATAGTCACTTTCAACTTTCAATGAAACAAATTTCCCCACGAAAGCATTGCTTAGTAATTACATTACCCATGGAGAAGGAAAATTATAGACGAAAAACAAAATTGATGTGAAATTTTTTTTTATTCGGGTGAATGTGAATTAATCTTTATATTTTAGATTAAATGTTTATTTGGTTATTATATTTTGAAAAATATCTTAAGATATTCATATAGTTAAATATGTTGCTCAGTTGCTCTTAAAAATTATTTTTCATGATTTTATAGTAATATCATTAGAATGTAATTAATATAAGATGTGATGTGTCTTATTTTTATTGTAAAAATTCATAAAATAATAACTATTATTTATAGATCAACTAATTATATGAATATCAACAGTACTTACTGTTGTGACACGTGGCTTTGATACCAAACTCGGGAACATGATCTTTGGGACGAAGCTTGCTGAGTGATGATTTGAGTGTGCGTGTGTGCTTTGAAAAAAAAAACTTTGGAGAAAATATAATAGAAAACATGATTTTTTTTAAACATAAATTGCACATTACATAAAACAAGCTCTGCCTCACAAGACAGTTACATACAATATATATAATGGAGAATAGACTCCAAGACAACGGACATAAACCACAGATTTCAAAAGAAAATAAAAACAGTAGTCAATTATTACACACAATAATTAAAGAAAAGCCAACACATTGAGACTTTAAAGATTGAAATGAAAGAGAATCTTGAAAGTAAAGCCCACTGTCGGAGACTTTAAGCCAACTAATTGACACTTTTAAAAGATTGAAATTGAAACTTGAAAATCTTGATGATGTTGTCGGCCAATCTTGAAAATCTTCAATTATTTCATATATTGATTAACGAAAACGCCAAAACAATCATCTTCATTGAGTGGAGCGAAATATGATGTTGCATCTGTGGAAATGGTGATCGAGCACCATTCACTTTTGTGTATGAATATTTGATATTTATGCAATATAATATCTATTTCTTCATGGTTATTTATTTATTAATATGGTAAAACTCTAACTTTATTTATATAATGTAAAATCTAATTGTTAGATTACTCTAAGGTTAGAGATTTCGAGTTACACTCGGAACCTTATATAAATTTAGTAAAGACCCGAGAGTTACTACATATGGTGATATAGTTGCAACAGTTGCAAATGGTGTTGAGAAATATCACGCATTCTCTCGAATATAAATTATTTCTAGTCTAGATATATTGACATGCAACTATATACTAATTTTCAACACTTATATGCTTCTAATTCCTCACATACATGCTACCAATTTATCCAACACTTCCATAACAATTTTCTCAACTAAATTAATCAAAAATTGAACAAATAAATTCACAAATTAAATGTACCAACAAGCTTTGTCAATTGATCATTCCTTCAAGCTTTTCCAAATTTTCCAAGCTTTAAGCTTTCTCCAAAACTCTTTTTCCTCCACCAAATTAAGCAACTCAAGGAACAAATCTTGGTGATCAAAAGGTGGTTTGATCACTCAAGAGTAGCAACCAACTTTTCCCAAATTTTAACTCTTAAAACCCTAAGAAAATCAAGCATCAAGAACACTAATTAACCCTTAACATTTAAGGATTAATTCCATGTTATTGATAAGATTTTGGGTAGTGATTTGGTGAGAATAATGGCTTGATTTTGGAAAGCAAAATTAATTCTTTTCTCTTGTTCTTTCGGCAGGCAGAGAGCAAAAGCAATTCATTTGTGATGTTTTTGTTTCGGCAGAGAGAGAGAAGAAAAAAGAAAAGCATAAAGCCTTTTGTTGTTGTTCTCATTTTCTTTTATTGGTCAACGGCAGTAGCCTTGTAAAATGAGCAAAAGTTTTGCTTTTAATAAATTAAAATAATCAAAAACAAAAAAACCAACCATTTACCTTTAATTAAACCATGGTTTAAGGAATCTTTTTCCTACACCACAAATTTCAAAAAATTAACTCAACCAAGGTTAAATTAATAATCTCACAAACTTTAATAACTTAGTTGCAATTGAATGAAATAGTTACTTTAACCAAAAAAAAAATTCAATAGCTTTAACTTAGTTACTTTAATTAATAAAACCTTTATTTATATAAAGTAAGTAATTAATTTTGTATATTAATTTAACTATTAAATTAATTCACAAATCAATTACTAATTTAATGTAAATCAAATTTACATTTATTATACAATAAACTTATATCAACTCTTGATATAAAATTAATTAATTCAATTCATCTCATGAATTATCGGATTAAACAATTTAATCCTAGATACCCAAATAATACTTTGTCAACATTTGACGAGAGGTCGCCCTAGTGCTCAACGAGTAAACTCAATATAATGGAACTCTCTAGGCTCACGTTCAGTTGTTACGTATATATATACATATATATCTCATATATTTGTATACATATTTCATGAAGGCCTGTCCACCTACAAATCATGACAAACAACACGACACGTCGAACCATACAAGTCGAGGTTAAAAACGCTAATGTATAATCCCTTCGTCATTTCTGTTTCCAATTGAGTAAGGTTATAGTTATACTGTCAAAACCTTATCTACTCAATATATGAAATTTTTTATTCTTATATTCCATTAATAAATAATATAGCAAAACTCTTTTTGAATATTATTTATATGTCAAAGAAACAATTTCTTCAACGAACTTTCGGCCAAAAGATTTCCGGAATATATTCTAAAAATTTCTGGAAACATAATCCAACCATATGGACTGACGAATCCTCATATTAACACACACGATCTTCGTGAGCATCGGTCTATACCTAACAGTCATCCAGAGGCCAGACCATGAAAGGTCTCTAACATGCATGGTATCAGGCACATAGGATCACTCACAAGACCACCGTGGTGTCTCAAGTCAAGGACCACAATAACTACTCAACTCGAAAAGATAACTATTGACAGTTTTATGGAATATCTATTAGTCATCTTTTATGAGTTAATTCAATATTCATTCAACTAATGAATATCTGCATTTCTATACGAACTTCGCTAAGCTCACAGTCTGTTGAGACAAACCATATGTCCATTACATATATAGACAATGCACTAGTCTTACCAATATAATGACCGACCCATGTCAATATATCTAGACTATAAATAATTTATATTCGAGAGAATGCGTGATATTTCTCAACACCATTTGCAACTCTTGCAACTATATCACCATATGTAGTAACTCTCGGGTCTTTACTAAATTTATATAAGGCTCCGAGTGTAACTCGAAATCTCTAACTCTTAGAGTAATCTAACAATTAGATTTACATTATATAAATAAAGTAAGAGTTTTACCATATTAATAAATAAATAACCATGAAGAAATAGATATTATATTGCATAAATATCAAATATTCATACAAAAAGTGAATGGTGCTCGATCACCATTTCCAACACTCCCACTTGATCTAGTGCCATTCACGATGGTATCTAATACCCATAGACTCCACGTGTTTCTCAAACACCTTGGGAGTTAAGGCTTTAGTCAGTGGATCTGCTACATTTTCTTCAGTTCGTACTTTACAAACTATAATATCACCTCTAGCTAAAATTTCTCTAATTATGTGATACTTTCGTTCCACATGCTTAGATTTCTGATGAGCGCGAGGTTCCTTGGCTTGAGCTATCGCACCATTGTTGTCACAGAATAACGGAATAGGATCTACTATAGATGGAACTACTCCAAGCTCTGCAACAAACTTTTTGATCCAGACAGCTTCCTTTGCGGCTTCTGAAGCAGCAATGTATTCTGCCTCGGTGGTGGAATCAGCAGTCGAACCCTGTTTGGTGCTTTTCCAACTAATGGCACCTCCATTGAGAGAAAACACAAATCCAGATGTAGACTTTCTATCATCTGGATCAGATTGAAAATCTGAATCCGTGTAACCTCTCAATTGTAAGTCATTTTCTCCATAAATGAGAAACTTATCCTTTGTACCCTTAAGGTATTTAAGGATATGTTTCACAGCCATCCAATGGTCCTGACCCGGATCAGACTGATAACGGCTTGTAACACTTATAGCCATGCTGATATCAGGTCTAGTACATAACATGACATACATTATGCTACCAACAGCGGAAGCATAAGGCTGGCTAAGCATTTTAGCCCTTTCATCATCTGTCTTAGGACACATTTTCTTAGACATATGAATACCATGTTTGAAAGGCACATTGACTGTCTTACAGTCAACGAAGTTATACCTTTCTAAGATCAAATCAATGTACTTGGACTGAGAGAGTCCTATCAACCTCCTCGCTCTATCTCTATAAAGCTTTATACCTAGTATATAAGAGGCCTCTCCCAAATCCTTCATAGAGAAATTCTTACTGAGATAGGCTTTGACAGATTGTAACATACCTATATCGTTTCCGATAATAAGTATATCATCAACATAAAGCACTAAGAAGACTACCATGCTCCCACTAACCTTTTTATAGACACGGGATTCCTCTCCATTCTTAATGAAACCAGACGATCTGATCACATCATCAAAACGAAGATTCCAACTACGGGAAGCTTGTTTAAGCCCATAAATAGACCTTTTAAGCTTACATACCAGATTAGGATCTTTGGCGAATGCGAATCCCTCGGGTTGTTTCATATGGATATCTTCCTCAAGATTTCCATTCAGAAAAGCCGTTTTCACATCCATCTGCCAAATTTCATAATCATAGTGTGCTGCAATAGCTAATAAAATCCTGATTGACTTAAGCATGACTACAGGAGAAAAGGTTTCCTCATAATCAATACCTGATTTCTGAGTATATCCTTTTGCTACTAGTCGGGCCTTAAAGGTTTCCAACCTTTCCATCGGGCCCCCGCTTCCTCTTGTAAACCCATTTACAACCGATAGAAACAATTCCGTCGGGAAGCGGAACCAAGTCCCAGACTTGATTATCATGCATTGAGGCAATCTCGGATTTCATAGCTTCCAGCCATTTCTCCGCATCGATGTCTAACATCGCCTCTCTGTAAGTTAAAGGATCTTTTTCTTCAATTAAGAAAACATCGAGCATATCATCAGATGACGTCCTGTACCTGACAGGGGGTCTCGATATCCTTTGTGACCTACGAGGTGGTTGTGTCAAAGGTATCTCATCTTCTTGAACTTCTGGTTCTATCGTCGATTCAATGTTACTTTGATTGACTTCATCTAAATCAATCATTCTATGATCTGCACTTTCTAACACAAATTGTGTTTCTAAGAAAGTTGCATTCCGAGCAACGAACACATTTCGGTTCTCGGGATCATAGAACTGATATCCCATGGAATTTTTAGGATATCCAATGAATCGATACTTGTACCCTCTAGGTGCAAGTTTATCCCGATGTGCAACTCTTACATAGGCAGGACAACCCCAAATCTTAACATACTTAAGACTCGGTTTCTTTCCAGTCCATAACTCATACGGAGTAGTCGGAACGGCTTTCGATGGAACTTTGTTCAAAAGATGAGCGGCAGTGTTTAGAGCATGGCCCCACAAGTATATTGGTAGATCAGTAAAACTCATCATCGATCGAACCATATCTAATAAAGTTCGATTCCTCCTCTCCGAAACACCATTGTGTTGAGGAGTGCCTGGAGGAGCATACTGAGCGAGAATCCCATTCTCTTTTAAATAACTCACGAACTCACTGCTCATGTACTCACCGCCCCGATCTGATCGAAGGCATTTCAAGAGTTTTCCGGTTTGTTTCTCTACTTCAAATCGGTATTCTTTGAACTTTTCAAAAGTTTCCGATTTGTGTTTCATAAGAAACATAACCATATCGTGACAAATCATCGATAAAAGTTACAAAGTATTGAAACCCACCCATGGCAGCATGATTTAAAGGACCACATACATCGGAATGCACAAGTTCCAATAAATCATTAGCACGGTGTCCAACACCACTAAATGAGGATTTGGTCATTTTACCTTGAATACAATATTCGCAAACTGGTAAAGGTTCTATGGTTAGATTCATCATCACACCATCCTTAACTAGTTTGGTTAGGCGTTTTATGCCTATATGACCTAATCTCATATGCCAAAGTTCTGTGTTATTTATTTCTTCCGATCTTTTCCTTTTAGATTTCTCTATATTAAAAACATCACGATTTTTGGTAAGAATGTAATGACCATCAACCATGGGACATGAAACAAGCAAAACATTCACATTATCATATAAATTCAAAAGACCATCTTTAATATTTACATGAAATCCTTCGCTGTCAAGTACAGGAAGTGAGATGATTTGCCGTATCATAGTCGGCACAAAATAACAGTTATTAAGTTTAATATTACATTCATCAGAGAGTTTCAAAAACAAAATTCCTACTGCTTCAACTTGTAGAGAATCTCCATTCCCTACTCGCAGCTGGATCTCTCCCGGCTTCAATCTTCTAGTTTCCCTCAGATCCTGCAACGAATTGCAGATATGAGAAGGACAAGCAGTGTCTAACACCCAAGTCGAACTAGAATCAAAAGCAAGTGTAATGTCAATAATAGGAA
Organism: Zanthoxylum bungeanum; assembly: GCA_019454045.1. Lineage (NCBI taxonomy): Eukaryota > Viridiplantae > Streptophyta > Magnoliopsida > Sapindales > Rutaceae > Zanthoxylum > Zanthoxylum bungeanum. Next base: position 418,670 of record SKCR01001240.1, read on the forward strand.
AACAAATACCTGAGGGAGCTTTCTTCAAAGAGGCTAAATATTTCGGACAATTGCGTTTCCAGTGTCCAAGCATGTTGCAGTAGAAACATTTTCCTTTTGCAACATCTGTCTTCACCTTTGTCTTAGAAACCCATGCGGAAGCAACCTTTGGACCTTTACCTTTAACTTTCTTCTTCTTTTTCTGTTTCTTCCCAGTCGGCTTTTGAGAAGCCTGGGAGGGTCCAGAAGAAGAACCACCAGTGACCATGAAAGCAGAACTATTCTTATTCATGTCTTCTTGAGCCGTCAGCAACATATTGTGCAACTCAGAATAGGTAGGAAGCATCTTATGCATGTTAAAGTTAACAATAAGGTCATTGAAAGACTTAGGAAGAGACGCGAGAATCACACTATTCCCGAGGCGGTTATCGATAGGAATTTCCATCCTTTCAAGCTCTTCGATACAGTCTATTAGCTTCATCACATGTGGGCTAACAGGTTTTCCCTCCGGGAGGAAAGTATGAAAAAGCTCGACAGCCACCCTATACATCTCTACCTGTGGTCGATCACTGAATAGTTCCTTCATATGCATCAAGATGGATCCAGAATCAGGCATCGGCATATACTTCCTCTGTAGTTCCGGCACCATAGATCCCAAGATGTATGACCGGACTTTCCGATCATCATCCTTCCAACTTTTGAACGTCTCACGTTCCTCATCTAAAGCATCATCCGAAACCCTTGCGGGCATTGGACGATCTAGAACATATTCAAGTTGCTCCGCTTGGCAAAGAATTCGGAGATTCATGAGCCAAACATTATAGTTAACAGCACCCTGGAGCCTATGCGTATCAAGTATACGCGAAAGCGGGTTCGACACAGACATTCTATCTACACAAGGATAAAATAAAGCAGAAATTAATATTTAAATATCATGATAAAAAACAATAAATAGAATATGGATTTACTTTTTCTATAAAGTGCCCTTGCATTGTTTTACATATTCTTTATAATCTCTACAAACAAGAATACGGAAATTTAACTCTTAAATTTCACAAAGCAAAGTAGATCCTTCTTGATATTTACGCAAATCTCACGCTTTAGCAATATTGACCTTTGTAAATTCTAGAAGGTAGACAACTATTGTCAATTGCATCTCATACAACTCTTATATTCGGTCCTAAATCAAATCTCATCCTCACGCTTTAGCAATATTGGATAGTTCAATTTTTTAGATCAACTTGTCTATTGCCGAAAGTAAGATACTAATATTAACCTCACGCTTTAGCAATATTGGATAATACTTTCTCTTAAATTCGACTCATCTCATGCTTAACCGGAATAGTACAAAACATTATAATCAAACCTCACGCTTTAGCAATATTGGGAATAATCACAATGGTTTTACTAACACCGTATAGACAAGCCGGACCATGTCATATTTTCAACTAAAATAATGACACTTAATAATCTAGCGTAGAGATTTTCCCAAAATCAAATGCACACAAATATATAAAATGTATGCATGTCCAAAAATGCCTAAAACATGTAATTCATAATTAAATGTATGCATGGGCATTTTATAACATTGAGAAAAATTATAAGGAACATGAACAATTAGAAGCATGTATCGCTCTGATACCACTTGTTGTGTGAGGAACGGACAAACCCGAGCGCAGCGGAAACCCGCCCGAGATCAAATCGCGAGCGAAAAGAAAAAAAAATATATTTTTTTTATTTTTTTATTTTCGGTAGTCCTTAAAAATTAGTGGGTTTAAAATTTTTAATTACAAACTTAAAATTTCCAATGCATTAAAACATTTTCATGTATTAAAAATTATCATAAGTCCATTTAAAAATTTCAACACACTTTAATCAATTTATCAACTATTGACAAATTAAAACTAAGCATCCTAATTATTTCCAACACTTGAAAAATAATTAGGATGCTTAGTTTAATTTGTCAATAGTTGATAAATTGATTAAAGTGTGTTGAAATTTTTAAATGGACTTATGATAATTTTTAATACATGATGAAATGTTTTAATGCATTGGAAATTTTAAGTTTGTAATTAAAAATTTTAAAACCCACTAATTTTTACGACTACCGAAAATAAAAAATAAAAAAAAAAATATTTTTTTTTCTTTTCGCTCGCGATTTGATCTCGGGAGGGTTTCCGCTGCGCTCGGGTTTGTCCGTTCCTCACACAACAGCATCATCACTTGCATCACCGTCATCATCTTGAGATATCTTGGAGAGTGCATCTAATAATTGCTTCTTGTTTTTTTTTTTTATTAGAGGCCGAAGCTAAGGATGCTTGAATTTGACTCTTGCTTAAATGAAATTCTTGATTTTGAAGCTCCAATGAGACTGAATGAATAGATCTTCCAGAATATTTATGGAACCATTAGATGACAACATTGCAACATGCATTTTGGTTATTAAGACCGGACCACCATTTTATTTTTATGGATCTTTAAAGATGACGAGCAGGGGATCCATAAATTATATTTTCAATCTTGAAATTCCATGTCATGATCCAACAACATTTGAAAGAAGCAAAGAATGATAAAAGAAAATCTTGAGTTTCTTGGGGTTTTTTCATATGATCAGACCATAATTTAAAACCTTCTTGAATTTCTTGAGGTAAAATAGAGATTTGAGGACCAAAGTAATACCACCATTTGAGAAACCAGTGAAGAAATTTGGGATTGCATTGACCAAAATGGAAGAACCATGAATGATCAAAAGCCCTTATGTTAGAACAATTTGCACAAATAAGAAACATATTATGAGTTAGAACAATATTACCGTTCACCAAGATACAAAAAGTGAATCTGGGTTGAGTCGCGGACTAGGTCGCTCTCTTTAAGACGTTTCGCGGCTATGCCCAGAGATTTGTGCTAGCAGTAATCGGCCCCGACGTCCCCAGGATAAAACAGCCCAGATTAACACTGTCTCATCGATTTTGCACAAAAC